>JARQZJ010000071.1:0-532500 GCA_030704895.1 Henosepilachna vigintioctopunctata | reverse complement strand
CCATCATCGTTTTTGGAGAATTACGGACCAGTGATTCCACCAGCCCATAAATTGCATCAAACATTCAGATTTCTGGATGTAACGGTGTTTTGACATACACTTGTGGATTATCCTCACTCCATATGCGGCAGTTTTGTTTGTTGACGTAGATATTCAACCAGAAATGCGCTTTATCGCTAAACAAAATTCGCTTATGAAAATCGCACTATTGCACTATTGCAAAATTTGCACTATTTGCAAGCGTTGCTCCGGCGTGAGTCTATTCACGATAAATTGCCAAACCAAACTGAGAATAAATCACTTCTCAGCTGTTAAATCGGTCGCCATCTTCAACTGTAATGCCAACTTAAAGTTTTATACCTCTGAAAAAACACCCGTCAGTTAAGTATAATGAGTAAAACTAAGTTTATTGTCGAAGTAATTTATTTCAACAACTAGACACAGACAAACGTCTACATCTTAGACTGGTCTTGTGTTCAGATATTCTCTATTGCTTGCCTCTCAAGTCTATCCTCTGTGGAAAAGACTGAACGATAATTTATAAATGAACAATATTCAGAACCAGAATTATATGTGTATGATATGTGTCCCATTATTAAACATTCTTCAGTAAGCCGCAACCACAAAATTACTCTAGTTCCAGTTAATTATCTTCATTTTCAGTACGTATTGTGATATACGCGATAACAAACTTTTCCATTTCTCGTTAAATTTTCCCAGCCCATTACCTCGCACATGTTTATCTCAGACAGAAAAGTAGGTATCAAGTTCGGTATATGAATTATTCAAATTCTTGCGGAAAACTGAAATGGAAAATAATGTCACGTATTATGCCGCGTTTGGTTCTAAACAGTCCATTGGACCGCACATATTATTATGCACAATAACAATTTGGCCGAACATCAAAAACACGCAATCAAATAACCAGGGTGCTGAAAATAAAACAAGAACTTTTACTGTTCTTCGTATAAGAAAGGTTTTTCTCCAACAGGCGAGGATATGCTCGTGCCGGGGGTTTAAACGGCAACAATTTCCTCGATGTTAATGAAATTTATTCAGGATTTTCGGGAAGTATACAAGCAAATTGCCGTATCAGACAGGGGCGTATCTTTTTCACAATTGGAAGCAGTGCCTTTGGAAATATCAAATGAAAATTTCTTGGTACTTTGGGTATTTTCATAATGACTAAATTCGTTTTGAAAAAATTTTAATCATATCAGCCTCTGAAAATGAAAGAACACAATGTGAATTATTCTGCTCGCGCTTTCAAATCTCAATTTGTGAAAACTTTAGCAAAAATAGCTGTGAATTTCTTCATTATTCTTCAAGGAAAACCTTTCAAATAATATTGAAATATTGAGAAATTGGTATATGAAACATGAACATCACATTTCTCATTTAAAAAAGAAACATTTTGTTGACAAATATTTTCAAGTATTTATGAATACATATTTGGATGTTTTTACATGCATAAAAATTTACTTGTATATAAGTATTTCACAAAAACAAATTCTATCTATCATCAATTCAAAGTTAACAAATGGAATTAAACTAAATAAAAAGATTTCTTCATCTGAAATAGATTCTGTACTTGTGAAAATACATTTGTCAATTGAAAAATAATCGACAAATCAGTCTCAAAATTGAAAATCCGGCATTATTTTTGGTGAAATAGCTACCATTCAATCAAAATTAATGTTGTAAGTTTTCTGTTATGTAATTTAAGAAAATTTTATTCACCAAGGAATGCTTTAAGGAAGAATTTTTTATATTTAATAGTGTTGGCGTTTACTTGATGTAAATCCATTATAATTGAATATAACTTAAATTCAAACACTTGAACTTATGATTTACACTTTATTGACTACATACCATGACGCGTTTCGTCGTCATTATTCTGTAAGCATCTTAAAAAGTCGTTTGTAAAAACGAAACGCGTCATGCTATGTAGTCAATAAAGTGTAAATCGTAAGTTCAAGTGATTGAATTTAAGTTATATTCAAAAATTTTTTGTAAGAGAGGTAGAAAGAGAACAATATAAATATCATTAACTATATGTCACTTACCCAAGATTTATCAACCTTGATGTACGTAGCCACAATTACAATTTTAGATGCCAACTAAAAATTTTATTTTATACACACACTTAATTAATAATAATTGAAAACACGAAATAATTTCTCTGTTAGTTTTTTGAATAATTCGTTAAAAACTGTGGAAAGAATGTTGGAGTATACTTTCGATATTGACTATCCACAACTGCGATGACATTTGCAAAAAAACTATAGAATTCATTTTCTTGTAGACTGTTTCTTCATGTTTCTAGTAGTCCCTCAATGGCACCCTCTAGACAGGAAGAACCGATCTTTAATAACTTAGAAGGTATTTGTTCATCAAAGAAGATGAAATTGTTCATAAACTAGTGTTGTAAAATGTAGTATTTGAATTGATAAGGACGTGTGAAACTTTCAATTTTAGATATATTCATGTTGTTTCTACTGAATTCGAAGATTGGAGGTATATAGAAATCTATGCATTATATGAGCATACTACTCCGCAATATATTTCTGTCTTCTGTTTCAAAAGAGGCTTTTTGAGAATTAAAGTAGACGGCTTTCGTTTCTACGAGACGCAACTGAAAAGTGCCTTGTAGCACGAAAGAACTGTCTTGAATTTCAACATGTCTCTTACATTTATTCCTTGATGTAGAAAAGAGACATCGCATTGTTCATGTTTCACATAGACAGCTCTGCTATGATATTCTTCTGAATAATTTGTAAGAAAGTTAAAGCGTACTTTTAATATTGAATATTCAGAAGTGTTATAATATATGCCGCATAACTATAGAATTTATTTTCTTGGAGTGTATTTCTTAATGTTTTCATTGCCTCCTCGATGACAACGTCTAGAAAGGTAAAACCTAGCGTTTCTACTATCGCAACCTAGATGGAATTAGTTCATAAAACTAGATGAAATTTATCATAAACTAGAGTTGTAAAATGTAGTATCTCAATTGATAAAGACGTGTGGAACTTTAAGCGTCGAATGTATTCACGATTTTCCCATTTCTTCCTTAGATTTGAGATGTATAGTATGCTATGCATTATATATGCATATGACAGTGCAATATATTTCTGTCTTCTGCTTCTTAGAGGATTTTTGAGAATTGAAGTCGATGCCTTTCGTTTGTTGGACGATAGGTAACTGAAGAGTATCTTTTAGCCCAGAGATAGGGTAACACCAAGACAGCGCCTCACGATGTTCACATAATATTAGAAATTACAGGGTTGAAGAAGGTCGCGAGATATTATTACCTCTCATTTGTAATCATTTATAAAAATTCCATGAAATGTAATTTACTAAAAATTGAATAAACGTCTTTGAATTCGATTGGATTTGATTTGCCCTCACGATCGATGGAATAAGGAGCTTGTGGATTGGCTGGGTGTTGCCTGTAAGAGAAAGGCTGCCGATAGGGAATACTGGCAAAGATAGGGGGATGCCTTTTTTATGCTGTGGACGTACAGAGTAGATGTGCGCAAAACAGTACGTTAAGGTGTGATGTGATGTCATATCACATCACGCTCGAAAGTAATATTACTCCGTTATATCACAGTAGGTATCACACCATCACCCCACCACGTTAAACATTACTCGCAGACCATCACGCGTGCTGATTCGGTTCATCACGTTGCGTACTGTGTAATGTGATGTTTTCAACGTGATATTACTTGGCAAGTGGCATACATTACATTATGTGATGGCGTTCTATTGTTTTATTATATCAACTATATGAGAAAATGAAATGCATTTCTTTGTTGCCTTATTTTGTGAATCCAGCTTCATGAAGGCCCTAAATTTTATAAATTTATATAATAAAAATTTGAATTAATGAAGAAATACATTATGTGCTGGTTCTATTATCGACTGTACGTGGAAATGTCATTTATTTCTCATCTTTATAAAAGCCCTAATGGTATATAATTTCATACTATAACAATTTAGATCAATATATTATGTAATGCTGTTCCATTATCAAATATAAGTGAAAATAAAATTTATTTCTTTGTTACCTTATTTTATGAATCCATATTTATAAATGACCTAAATTTATAATTTATACAGCACGTAATTTTGGTAATAGCTTTTGGTAGCACGTAATAGCTGGTGTTTAAACATCGGCTATATGTGAGAATGAAATTTATTTCTTTTCCATTTTCATTTTGTGAATTCATCTTTATAAAAGTCATATTTTTATATTATAAAATTTTGAATTGATATAGGAATATATTGTGTGATATTATCGAGTACATGTGAAAATTAAATCAATTTTTTTTTGTATCATTTTGTGGAGTCATCTTTATAAATGCCCTAATTTTATAACATAATAATTTAAATTCGAATAAAAGTATATTACGTGATGGTGTTCTATTATCGACTATATATTAGAATGAAATTTATCCACTATTTATTATTGTTACCATATCAAACAAAAAAATCGAATAATTAGAATACAGAGTGCGGAAATTATTTCATACCTGAATGAGATAATTCGTCTCAGATATAACAAAATATAAGCCCTAAGCGCCCTTGTGCCTAGACGTAATAAATAACACATCGTTCAGTCTCGAGTTTGTTAGGTAATATTCGTTTGTTCAATAGGTTTCAACATTGGGGTTTCGAATCATCCTTATGCGTAATGACCAAAAACGCAGAACAGCAAAACAGTACACTATTCGGAGTAATATTACTCTGAGGTGATACTGTGATGTTTAGATTTTTCGCGTAATGTGTAATGAAGCATCACACCGCAAGATGATATTACCAGCTTTACTAACTCATGCCTAGTACAGAGGTTGATGATGATGATGATATGATATATGAACAATGATATACATATATATATATATATATATATATATATATATATATATATATATATATATATATTTCTTGAAATTGATTTATTGCCTGTTTAAGATATTTTATTTTGAAAGTTTTTAGCAATAACAGGCTTTTTTTGATATGAAAAAGTTTATTTTTGTTGACGTTTCGTTGTTATATTACAACTTTGTCAAAACTAATGAATAATTGAATTTATGAGTTACTATAGATATCAAATGTCAAACTTATTTTTAAGAAAAATCAAATTAGTTTTTTTGTATCTTCACTTATTGATTTTCATTATCAGAGGAATATTTCTGGCTTATCATTCGCTTCGGAAGTTTTAGTCTTCTTCACCATGAGTAATCCTCTGAAAAATTCATGGTAAGCCAGGTGTTCTAATAAGTGTGATTCATATTTACATATATATAATTACATATAGTTTTTTATATACTTATCCAGAATATGTATATTGTTGGTTTATGTGTGTGAAACTGAAGGTAGATCTGGAAAAAATGAATTTTGAGATGTGATGTTTGGTGATTTTCGTGTGTTTATTTTACGGGTGTTATTTGTGAGGTTTATTAAGTTGTTTCAGATAGAATTTAGATGTTTAATGTATGTTCTTTCATTTACTGTGTTTTCTAAATTTTTACGAATGTGTAACATTTCTAAAATTTCTCTACTTTCTTTGTCCCTTTCAGTTGCCAAAATTTTCGTATTTTTGTAATCAAAATTTTGATAAATTTTTTATTAAAAATTACGTAAAAATTTAGAAAACACAATAAATGAAAGAACAGACATTAAACATCTGAATTCTATCTACAACAACTTAATAAACCCCACAAATAACACTCGTAAAATAAACACACGACAATCACCAAACATCACATCTCAAAATTTTTTTTTTCTAGATCTACCTTCAGTTTCACACACATAAACCAACAATATACATATTCTGGATAAGTATATAAGAAATTATATGTAATTATATATATGTAAATATGAATCACACTTATTAGAACACCTGGCTTACCATGAGATTTTCAGAGGTTTCCTCATGGTGAAGAAGACTAAAACTTCCGAAGCGAATGCTAAGCCAGAAATATTCCTCTGATAATGAAAATCAATGAGTGAAGATACAAAAAAACTGAATTGATTTTTCTAGAAAATAAGTTTGACATTTGATATCTATAGTAACTCATAAATTCATTTATTCATTAGTTTTGACAAAGTTGTAATATAACAACGAAACGTCAACAAAAATAAACTGTTTCATATCAAAAAAAGCCTGTTATTGCTAAAAACTTTCAAAATATATATATATATATATATATATATATATATATATATATATATATATATATATATATTAACTCGAATCGAAGTAATGAAAAAATAGATTAATTTCAGTTTCGAATCGAAGCAATGAAAAAATAGATTAATTTCAGTTTCGAACCTTTTCATTCAGTGTAATATTATTGATCAGTTATCATAAAATGAATATAGTGAAATATAGTAAATTTAAAATACCAATAAATTCAATTGTATCTGAGGTAACATAATTCTTTATCTCACTTTCACCGTTTTCAAACGCATTCTGCCGACTATTCCAATGAATTCAAAGACATATTGTTATTGAAATTCCCAATAAAATTTACTTCCACTCACAGAATGTTTGATTATTAAAAAAAATAATAATATTATTAAAAATTGAGAATTGAGTTCAGAGACATATACAATATTCATTGTTCATTGATGGTTATCCATATCCTGCATCCGGGCCTGTCAAATTGCCGCAGGGTAAGGAGCTCTATCAAAATAAAATCGCTGTAGTAAAAGGTTTTATCGATTTCCCGGTACTTTATTCTGGAACTCCTTCGGATATGGATTGACAGACGTTTTGAATAAAATTCACATGTTCATCGACAAGTTAGACAAAAGCGGATGAGCTCTTTCTGTAATTCCATTAGGCGCCATAGAGGAAACCCGATTCTCATTTATGAAAACGTCTCTCAATTTCGATAAAGCTGATTGATAGTAATATTTCAGGGGCATACTAACGTTGTATTTGACGGTTCAATTATTAATACATTTCGTTCATCTTTCAAATTTAATGCATGGCAAGGCGTAAAATGAAGGCACTCTGCATGGAATTTAATCAAACTTTCTGTTGAATTCAATTTCAATTCTTGTTCTTTCGATAATTGTACCTATAATCATTGAAATATCGGTAATTATCAGAAGTTAATATGGTTGAGACAAACTCTTAAAAAAACCACAACTTCTGGATAGGAAAAAAAATGAGAAATTTTGTGATTTAATTTCTTTAGCATTTATGTAAAAACATTTTTGAATTCATCAGAAATTCATAAGGTTGAGACAAACTGCGAAAAAAAGCACAACTTCAGGTTTGGGAAAAAAAAATGAGAAATTTTAAGATTTAAAAGTTTTTTAGCATGTATGTGAAAAAGTTTTCGAATTTTTCAGAAATTGATATGGTTAAGACAAACTTCGAGAGAAAACCACAACTTCTGGGTTGGGAAAAAAAAAAGAAATTTTTAGATTGAAATTTTTTTTAGGTTTAATGTAAAAAAGTTTTTGAATCTATCAGAAATTGATATGGTTAAGACAAACTTTGAAGGAAAACCACAACTTCTGGGTTGGGAAAAAGAAAGAAAATGAGAAATTTTAAGATTGAAATTTTTTTTAGCCTTTATGTAAGAAAGTTTTCGAATCTATCAGAAATTAATATGGTTAAGACCACCTATTAGCCTTTGTGTAAGAAAGTTTTTGAATCTATCTGCAATTCATATGAGGGACAAGTGAAAAAAACTACAACTTCTGGGTTGGGAAAATGAAACAAATGAGAAATTTCAAGATCTAATTTTTTTAGCATTCATGTATTACATTGCATTATGTAAGCACATAAAGCACATACTTCTTATACAAGCATTATTATCATTCGTCATTTCGAATGACAAAGTTGTTAAGGTTTAGATATAGTCTAGTTTTTATTGTTGCTATTCGACGGAGATTTCTTGAGAGTTGAAAATTAAGGATGATATGTGTTCACCAATTACTACTCTGAGTTTTTTCACATTCGCTCACAAATAAAAATGTTATTGGTAGTGTAACCTTAGTCCTTTTGTCTTGTGAAAATTTGGAAAAAGTTTGAACATTTTACTTATAAATCAACGTTTTTTCGTATCTTAAGGAATAATAGCCTTCAGATATAGAATAACAGAAAAATATTTCAGCTCTATGGAGTTTGAAAGTGCTCTAAGCACTTGATAGAAACACATAGCTCGCAGGTACAGCTCATGGGAAGCAGAGTTTCTTGAGAAGTGTTCGCCATTCGAAAAGTTATAGGGGCCACCGACATTCTTCCAAATTACTGTATCAGTTTCGGAAATTGATTGCTATTACGAAGTATACAATCATGAACATCATCTAACGTGCAATATACTAACTTCAAGTCGTTGAATAAAACGAGTATGTATCATCGAATTGAGTTTGATGAGGTTTTGAAAGGGTTGAATTTTTCCATTTGTTAGAGACCTGTAATGGTTATGAATTCGTAGGCCATAGTGAGAAGGATACGTTGGTGAGAACCACTTTGGACGTTTGGAAAACTTGGTCAAGCTTGGTAAACTTAGGAAGCTTATTTTGGCTGTTACACGATTTAAGAAATTTCGAACATCTATTTCGATTTTTAAGGAGCTTCAATGCCGTCTTTTGAAAGTTCTCAACACTCATTACGGTCTTCTAGGAGCATTAAATTATGGCATATGTCGCGAATTATTATGAGTTGATTATCATGAAAGTTTCTTCTGAAGTGCGCGTCATTTCTATATTGAAACAAAACTTTCCTTCAATTTTTCTATACAAAATTCTAAAATTATTGGTATATCTTGCAATCAGTAGCTGCCGTTGACCAGTGTTCAGAGTTTATTGGCTCTCTTCAAAACAGTGTTAAATTTTTTATTTGAATCTTCGAAAGATGCTTCCATTAAGGATCTCATAATTTTTCCTTATTCAATCAGAATGTTCTGCAGACGTTTATCGATTGAAAAAAAACACATTAATAACAGAGAAAAGGAACGAAAAACTGAACTAACCCAATAACAAATTTAGTCTCTCCATTACGTATTCGATCTGTGCAATACTATTATATTCAATCAATGGTTTGAAACGATCCGAAAACTATCTTACTGCAAAAATCGAATTAACCCTAGCCTCGTAGCTGTTTGATACTCAAATGGAATTTAAAATGCTTGTTTATTTTTAATCGAATCAGGAACCGGGAATATTAAATTTTTCTTTTCGATTTGAACTCAATCCACGTTCAACTAAAGCGATATTCAAAAGGTCAATCGAATCTATTAAATATTGATTTCAAGAGATTTAGTGGGGTTTTAAGTAACCTCCACCGACATTAAGTATTTATTGGAGTGTTTTCGACTGCTGTGTGAATGTATCTTGTATATCACTCGAACTGTTCCTAGTAACAACCCTCGTGTTATGAACGCTATTTTTCCGTCGAATCAATAAATCGAATTTCCGTTATTTATTATGCCAGAGATTCTTAAATTTTCCATCTAGATCTTCAGTAACTTCATACAATATTGATGAATTCGTAGTGGAAGTATAGGTGTATTATTTCATTTCTTTTTATTGTCAGGGATTTTCGAATAGAGTCATTTTATGTTGAAGACTCCTCATTTTCCGGATAGTCTTCCTTATAAGACATATCCTCCTAGAGGATACGAAATGTTGCAGTTGGAATTTATCTACAGGGAATGCGATTGTTGTGTATGCTACCAGACAAGACGAATGTTGGCATACAATCTGAAAATACAATTATTCATCTCCAATGGAAAGATACTTTGAAGATTAAACTATTCAACTATTATATGCCAATGAGTAAGTGGTGGTGAGTTCAAAATCGACTCCAGGCCTCTTTTGATTGATTGAAGTAAAGTGGCTACAATATCTAAATAATTTTTTGACCGATGTCAAAGCACCATATAGGAGATCACAAGTTACCAGTTACAAGTGTCCGCTACTGGACTCGGACGATTCCAAAGAGCAGGGCTTAATAACAATGAAGTGATGAACAGCAACTACGTTGCAGCAGCTAAAACTAATGAACAGCAAATAGCGATCAACGCAAATTACAATCCGATGCTCGAGATTCACGAATTTGACGTCGTTTTCGCGAATAAAAAGATCGCTGTTGGTTGGCATCAAGGGAGGGAACATTATAGCAAAGATGAAACGATCAACCAATTTTGAGTAACCACTGTAGCAGTGACGTGATCATTGAGTCACCGCTTGTTTAAGCAGCTACTTAGGTTGCTGTTTAAGTCGTTGTTTTGGTTTGACTTTGATTACTGATGAGCTACTTATCGGTGGTTTTTAGGTTAACGCTTTTTCTTGCATTCATAAGTTTAGGTTTGTTACAGCAGCGAGTTAGGTCGCTGTTTTAGTTTCACTTTGACAACTGCTAACATAACCATTTTCCCAAGTAATCCGATTGAAAAATCCAAGAATATCCAATTCGATCAACACAGACGAGGATCACGACAATGAAAAATATATAAATCAATATCTAGCCGGCCATTTTCGAAGGTCTATTCAATCATTAGAGTACTCTAGTACTCGATAGAGTCTTTGTAATGCCAAGAAATTTTCTTGTGTCAGTTTCAAAACCGGATCAGTTTTTACGCAAGTTGAAAGTTCATGATTGGATGTTGAAGGGAAAGGATAAATTTTCTCAATTGCATTTAAAAATTGGCGATTTCCTATACTTTTGTTATTAGAAGCATTGGAGTTGGCTGCGATATCAGGTTCATTAAATTTGATGCTTTTCCATCATTCCTCAAGATCACTTGACCACTGAACAGCGATGAGCGGCGGTGAATAAGATATGTGATTCTAAACTGAAGATGAAAACAGCTGAGTAAACTGAATTGAGATAATTGAGATTAGTTTATATGTGTTTTTATTAATATAACGATTGTTCCCCATGAGAATAGCGATTGAACTGGAATTCGCAATTCATAGGGTCTTTGCAACCCAAAAACGCTTCATCCACTCGTAATGATTTTTCTTCCGTTCATCTGTCCATTTTATTCCAGGTTGGCGCGTTGCATGGTACAGTCTCGTCATCATCAGTGATTATGGCTGTGAATTTGCATTGCTGTGAATTCGGTCGTCGGTAGTCACGGTAACTCGTAAGACACTGGTTCAAAGTAATCGGTATAAAAGTATGTCGGTATAAAAACATCCCTTATAATTTTTTTCGAACGAAGAATTCTGACAAAGTCCTTATACAACTGGTAAGTGAAGAACTTTCAGGTATAACTGTGAAACAATACGCTAACAGGCTTATAGAATTGATTTTTGTTTTCATGCACATTCAGCTAAACTCCCAGAGTGACGGGAAGTAAAACACACGGAAGGTAATACGCATATAATGGATATTACTTAACCTGGACCCATTCATAACAAAATCTTGTTTTCGCAGATCAACTTGCATATTTCGAAATAGATTTCATTGTTATTTTTCATGAAACGTGACGCGTTTCGTCCTATTACCGACTTCTTCAGACGCTAACAGAGAATGGTTCAACAACAAATCTGATGTGAAAGTATTCATAAACAACAAAAGATGTTATAAGAAGTACAACAACCAAAGAGTTGATATCAAGGGCCTTTCACATTAACTATAGGTTCTTTATAACTTTTAGATTAGACTTAGATTTTCTACTTCAATAACTATTGTGTAAAAAAAAAAACATTCAACAGACGAGAGTACACAATTAGATATATGAGAAAAAGTGAAAATCAATAGAAATAAAATTTGCTTAAATACTTGTACAGTCAGAATTGTTGTTAAAGCCGGTAACCCGAAGAAACGAGTTAACGTTATATACAATGAAATTGAAAATCAAAAAAAAAGTGTGTGACGAATTGCCGTCTATGCAACCTAGTACGAAGATTAGGGAGATCTAGGATCGTATCCTAGATCAGACATGGATCTTTGTACATATAATTGAGTTTCAGCGGTTATATAATTGAAATATTTACAAATGGGTAATGTCCAAAGATAGCGAACCCAGAAAAATGAAAAAAAAAGTGTTTGAATTATGCTCTAGTTATTGTTCTGTGATGATATAATTTGGCTGTTTCTCCACACTCATATAAAGGATCCTTTTCTATTCTTATATTATATAGAATTTATAAATAAGTGAATCGGTTATGTTCTTTACGTGTCACATACGACCCCCAGTCGCTGTAAAAATCTGATCGCCACACGACTGAATTGTAATTATAATAGCCGTTTTTTTTCAAAAATATACTTAAAGATAAAAAACAACATCGCATTGATATCCGTTAATAAAAAAATTTTCTCTACAATAATAATAAAATTGAGCTCCATAACTTGGAGCCCCTAATTTTAAAAATTCAAATTCGAGGAAGCTGCCCCCAGTACGTAATTCTAGCCTGTATGATCTCATTTGGAGCTTTTCACAAAAAGTACACGTAAAGAAAATCACTCACTAGGGGAAATCATCCTTCAGAATCCTCGTGAACTCCCCGCATGGTTTTGAGGGAATTATAACAGTGCAACACTCATGAACTCGAATTATTTTCCATGAGATTCTTCAATTCTTTCCGTTAAAATATTCATGTTATAACGAATTAAAAATAACGGTTGTAGCTGGGATGAACAATGATTGTCAGATTTATTTTAATACTCACAAAGGGTTATGAATCAATCTTATGGACAATCAGACATATTCTAAAATTTCAATGAAGTTCATTTCGAAATATTTGAATTCTTCTGACTCAAAAAAATATACTACAAGATTTTCTTGATTTTTTTTGGCTTCATCTATACAAACAAATATTTTAGTAATATTCAAAAACAACAGCTGCAACGGAGTTGAATAATATATAACGTGTTATCGAACTGAGTGAAATCAATCCGCTCGAAAATTACCAAAACACCAAAACAGACGATTTTCCACGTTGAGAAAATTAAGCAATCAATATTCTTCACATTTGTCGGCCCAAACAGTGTTCTCTTCAGGACCGAACCTCCTTTAATGAATGTAGCGCTCCAAAATTAATGACGGAATTATTTCCTCCATTTTTACGGAGAAAAATTTCATTTCAAGGAAAATGATAAATTACCTCATGTTCCATAAGAAATTGTTTCTAGTCAATTACTGAGATTTATTTCCATATATTAAATTTCTATGAAGTATTCGTCATGAACATTTTTCTTTGACATTAAAATATCTCAAGAAATTTTGAGGAAGACAGATAAAGTAGGTATATAGATCATTTCGTTTTATATATATATATATATATATATATATATATATATATATATATATATATATAAATTCTGTCAATTAAATTTTGTGATGAATTATTTAATATGATCAATTATTCAATTTGATTTAAAATTTTCTTTCATCAATTCAATGACCGTTGATTCGAAAACACGTTCTGATTCAGTTGAGGTGTTAGTTTAACATGATATTATATAAAAGGTATTCAGCAAGATATCTTAACAGTCAAAGGAAACATAAAATAAAATATAGGAGAACCAGAATTTTTTTATTATGGAAAAACAGAATTCAAAGAACTCCATTCAAAGTTTTCTGGTTTATATGCTCTTCTTCTAATCGTGCTTCTTCGGTAAGTGCCCAAGTCTGTTCTTCTCGATAAAACAATTTTGAATAAATATTAATGAATGAAACAATATTTTGATATTTCTGAATCTACGTCGAAATTAATTATGAATTCGAACAGAAAAATAAAAATTTCTGCTAAATTAAAAGTGAAAAGTTTGATTCAGATTTTCATTTGATCATGTTTCACCAAGAGTAAGCGAGAACTGAATGTCTTAAGTTCAACTTTTGCAGTTTAACTCTTGCAGTTTAACTTTTAAAAATTGGGTTACACCCCGAAACAATTGTCAACATACATAATTTGAATAACACTGAGTAGTTTTTTGATTTTCACTGTAATTTAGTTGAACATAAAAACATTGTTTCACCAACACAGTGGCTTTATCAGATGTAGGTGATAATTTGAGCTAATACATGCTCTAGCTAATGTGTTAATACACGGACATTGTAAACTGTGCTAATACTTGTATTAACTCAGTTTATCATTTACATCTGAAGAAACCGCTGTGTTTGCGAAATAATATTATTATGTTCAACTTAAATATATTGAAAATTAAAAAGCTTTTTAGTTTAATTTAAACTCTGTCAAGTATATGTGTAATATAAATTTTGGGACACCAGCCGAGTGTTTTTATTTGATATATTGAATCTCAGATAATATGGAAGAAATTATTGAAAACATTATATGTCTAGATGCATTAATTTCCACTCATTTCCAAATAATTGAAATTTTGTTCTCCACAAAAAAAATTGTTTTTGGATAAAAAGAAACTAACTCAAAAAATTGACATAACTCACCTGAATTGAAGTCAAAGAGTTTGAAGTCTTCAGACTGCAGACTGAAAATCGAACAAAGTGCAGCTCGTTTTGTGAAATCTCAATCACATTCTTTTTAATACTATCACTTTCGAGCGTGGATATTAAGTGCGCTTCGAAAAATCATCGAACTTGTTGAATGAGACTGAGATATAATTGTTTCATGCTTATTATAATCAGTACTAAACTGTCAGTATTTATCATCGATCTTATTCAATCCAGCAATCAATAATCGATGACTTTCCAAACGGCCCCAGGTTCTTTATCCGAATGAGGATAACATTATTTCGTGAACTATTCACGTGAGCTCCCTCTATCGAATAAAAGACGTAGAAACTCTCTAGCATTCTAGATTCCTTCTCTTAACAACATAAGTGAGCTCAAACAAAGCTCTGGGATGTTTGAATGAAATGACCAGAAAGCCTCTACGTTTTCTAACTGATGTTGCTAGGAGGAGGAATGAAGACTGCTAGACAGAGTTCATACGTCTGTTCTTTGATAGAGGGATTTCACGAACTGATGTTCTACTCATTCGGATATAGGACCTGAGGGCATTTTGAACGTCATCGATTTTTGATTGATGGATTGAAAACACTGATGATTTCTAATGAGGATGAAACTATATATTGTATCTTTTTCTCATTCAACAGGTTCTATTATTTTTCCAATCACACTTAAAATTCACTGTCGAAAGTGATAGGTTTTTTCTCGTTGACAACATTTGTGTAGACATCTCCATGGCAGTTTAATTTGACATATCTCGATGTTTCTATCAAAAATCTCAATATTGACTATAACCAGGTCATAGAAGTTGAAAGAAGTGTATAACCTAATTTTGGTTGGAGCATATAATATTATGACAAATTCATTCTCTTATGGAATTATTGGAAGAGTTTACTCAAAATCATTTTCACAACAGATCTTTCAACGATCTCATATAATCCTCTCTGAATGACGTCTTTTCTGGATATACATTGCGAGTATTAGATGACGAATGTGAGAAAATATGTCTGATTTTTCGATTTATTACATTCTACACATTATCGCTTACAAGGCGTAACCGAAGTAATAAGAAAAGCGTCATATGAAAAGTAATGGATTGACACATGTATGTTTTATAAAGTCTTTTTTCAACCGTAGGAAATATTTTTTCAACAACAACCGATTCGAATTGTGAAACGTTATTTATTCAAACACTATGTGCATCTTTCTATTTAAACATATTCGATAATGCTGTAATACGTCGAATTTATTGTATGTTTTGAAGATTTGTACATACATTATTGGACTTATGCCTATCTCAGGTACGAATACTTCTGCAAAAATTACCTATAACATGAATTTATTACGGAAAAATAAAGTCTAATCTAGGTTAACTATCTCGTTGCTAATTAGGTTATCGTATTTCTGTTCAAAATTGAAAACCAATGAACGCATTACGTAATTAATAATCCATTGTTATCAAATTAATTCAACTTCGATATGAATTTGGGGTATCTTTTTCCGGTATGGTACATAAAATTTTTCCTCCAGAAAAGGTCTATAACATTAACTCCAGTTAACTGCAGTTTATCATTGAGAAATAGATATTCTATGGTAGCAAAATGTTGAAAGTAACAGCGACAATATTTATTCTTGTTTGTGCTATAGGTTATAGTAAGTACACGACTATTATTTTGTCAATTATTTCTTTGCCTTTCGATATCGATGATAAAAATAATTGATTCACAACTATAAATCAATAACATAAATAAAAAATTTGTTTTGTTTCTACCTGAATAGATTACAATCCAACAGTGTTTCCGAGCTGTATCTGATTTTCTAAAGAATTCAAATCTCATTACTTTAATTCAAACTTACAATCAAAATTCATGTTTCACGAAAATTCGAAAATATTCATTCTCTGTTTTCTTTTTTCATGGACATTTTTCACACGGATTCATCATAATAATAATAATAATAATAATAACTTTATTGCAAACAAGATCATTATGAAACATAAACGTCAGGTAAAACAATCACATTACTGAAATTACAAAAACAACTAGAGAAGAAGAATAAAATAGAAATGAATCAAATATTCGAAATTATTGAATATCTGATTTATTCAACACAAAATATTGAACATAATTGAAACATTAATAATCCTTTTCCTAACATTCAAAGGTAAATCTATAGAATGACTCTCGCAACAAGTACGCGCTTGATTTCTTTTTAATTATCAGTTTCCTTTTCAATATATATCAGTTCTATATCATAAATTCATTACGGAACTAATGATCATAATACAGATATCAATTTATTTTCAATTCAAGGAATTATTGTACAGCAAGCAGATGAACAGTAAAATCGATGTTGTCTTCACAAAAAAACTATCAAATCATTCAAGACTAAAAGATACTAAAAATGAATAATATCTCTCTAAATAAGGTTTCACAATTAATAATAGAACATGAAAGATTCACCCAAAATACTGAGCGTTAAACTTTATTTTGAATTTCGAACAAGAACATTAAACAGCTTCCAGGTGATAAAGAGGAGTGATCTTTCCGTTTTCATTTCATGTTAAATAGATATGGATAGTGTTCAGTACGTCTAGCATTGTTAAAATTTTCAAGCGCTTGAAAACAATTTGTATAAAGGCACATACACATAAACGCCATTTTAGCAATAACATGCTATTTTCAATGTTGAAAACTTAATTTTCGTTGACGTTTCGTCGTATATCACAACTTTGTCAAAACTAATAATGAAATTAAAAATAATATTAATAAATAATAATTTGAAAGATAATATAAATTTTGACAAAGTTCTGATATACAACGAAACGTCAACGGAAATAAAGTTTTCAACCTTGAAAATAGCCTATTATTGTTGAAAGCATTGGAAATAAGCTATCTTAACTTCCTCAGCTAGGATGGCTGATCAACCTGGCTTTGATTTGCTGAAGGTTCATCATGCTGGCTGCATAAACTTCGCTAGTTGTTCGTGTGGTTATAAAAACTAGTGTTGTACGATATATTGGGATGAAACTAGACCAACAATTGAAGTGGGATAAGCATGTAAACAGTCTTGCAAAGCGACTAAAAGTGATAGTTTGCAAATTTTATAGATAACGGGACATTTTGACAAAAAAATATTCACTCAGGATTTAAATCGCTTTTCTCAAGTTAACTTTGAGATATTGTATTATTGTCTGGGGAGGATGCTATAGAAACGTTCAAGATCCTCTAGTAAAGGCACAAAATAGTATTATTCGGAAAAAACCGTCTAAACTCTACATGTTATTTATACGAAGAGGCAAATGTCTTACCTGTTAGGAAATTGTACATATATCAATCTATACAATAGATGAGGAAACGATACAACAACAAATGCTCTGGCTATGAAACTAGGCAAGCAGACTACTTCGAGATTCCTTCATACACGAAAGAATTTACACATAAAAGGATATTTTACTATGCTCCAAAACTGTATAATTTATTACCTAAGGAATTTATTTAATCTACATCTCAGAAACATTTCAAAACTGACCTGAAAAACTACATCAGCACTTGTGACGAGCTTTGAAAATTTTTTTAACGAACTGGTGTATTGCTGAGCTTTCGTGTTTATTTGTGTGCTCCCTTGGTCTCTGTTCCCTTCTGCATCAGACTTCGGCTCGATGCAGATGATTGTTGTGTGGGCCCGGATTAGGTATTTTGTTCAATGTTGCTTTCAGTCGTCAGTTGATGCTAACACCATATCACATAAGTTTCTTGAATCTGGCAGGTTTGTTCACACACAAACTTCAAGTTTAGGTGACAAACAATGTAATGGTAAATAGTTGTAAAATTTTCAAAAAAATCATATTCCCAGATCTAGGTTAGGTTAAGAAATATATTTTGATTACATACTCTTGTTACTTGTGACGAAGTTGTTTCGTGTTAGGTTTTCTTATGTAATCTGGTTAACTGTTGAATATTTTTGAATTAAATTTGAATAAATTTGAAATATATATATATATATATATATATATATATATATATATATATATATATATATATATATATATATATATATATATATATATATATATATATATATATATATATATATATATATATATATATATATATATATATATATATATATATATATATATATATATATATATATATATATATATATATATATATATATATATATATATATATATATATATATATATATATATATATATATATATATATATATATATATATATATATATATATATATATATATATATAAAAAGATACAAATATAAAGTCCTGATAATTTAAGAGTTTTATTCTTTCTAACACATCGCCTACGTGAATCTCGATATGCCAAACCTAACATTTCTCTCCACATTTTGTTTTATGTATACGAATTTTGCTAGGTAAGAAATTTTCCAAAACTTATTCCATATAAAAAACGTCTGAGAATCAAATCTATTTTCTCAAACATCAACAATGGATATAACTGATTTCTGTTTTGACACAAGATTATCAACGTTTTGGCCTCATTTCAGTTGCTTGGTCAGGTAAATTCGAAGAAACTTTGTGAAACATGTATTAAAAATCAGTGATTTCTTTCAGATTGGTTGTATTCACTTCATCCTTGCTTGTATGCTTTAACAAGAGTATTAATGCACTGAATACAGAATGTTTGTTGTCATTTCATTTTTGGGTTGAGCTGATTTGACAGAACGTCTAGCATTAGCTAAGAATAGAAAATATTTTGAAGTACTGTACTTTTACTCCAGTATAATACTAAACACCTGAAATTTATATCAGTGGTTTAAGAAGATATTTTGCTTATAATGCAATTTACATTTTTAGTAGTATTCCAGTTTTGACATCTGAAACTTTGTTGTCTCTTAAGTGTTTTTACTAAGGTTCTTGGCTGGTAGTTCAGGGTGGTCACTTTTCATTTCATGGGGGTTGAGTTGAATAGCTCATGATGAAGTTGGCCACCTATGTTGTACTGTAAAAGTATAATACTCAAAAAAATACATTTATTATTATTATCATTATTACTATCAGAAAGCTAAAAACCTCTTTGATATAAAAATCAAAGCTCATCATATAGAGAACCTATAGAAAATATGAATGAAGGTTTCAGTTTAATACTGAATGATTTTTTTCTAGTTTCCTGTGCAAGATGTTTTTATTGTGCTGATATTTACACCTGCCTCCAGCCTTCTCGCATGATCTGTCCGGGAGATTACTGTTTTTCTGTGAAGTACCGCAGTACTATGTTGAAGGGATGTACTTCAGATAAAGATTTATGTGAGAAGAAAGATGACCGAGGTAACGATTTTACAATATGTGAGGTTTGCGAAGATGAGTTCTGTAATACGAGAAAGTTAACTTAGTTTGCACCAAATTGAAAGGTCACAAAAAATTTATGAAATATTCTATTTATCTAGCTGTGGAATAAATATATATTAAAATTTAGTGTAGCCTTAATTGTATATAATATGATTTGGATTCCTGGTCCTGAGTCCGGATGTTAGTAATATACTTTCACATTGTTAAACGTTCGATATTTCGAAGGTGATCTTTTCCGTCTGTTACATGCAAATTTCCATAATGAAAGAAGCTCATGGGACGACGTTTTGATACACTTCGAAAACAAAATTGTGTTTGCCAAAAGCAAACTCTCAAATACCTTGCAATAAACCTCTAGATAGTTGTACTTAATGAACAGATTTTTCCCAGTTTCATATATAATACTACTATAATATTCAACCTCAAAATGATAAAACTTGAAACGATTGTGTACAATGATGCGCAGTAAAACACTGATAGATGGCGTTGTACGTTTCATTCGCTAAACTAGAAAAATTACTTGAGCTTAATATAATTTGCCGAATAAATTCGATTGAACGCTTTTCAGAAGAAAGACTCTGCGGTAAAGTTGACCTATTCTGAAGTTTTTGTTCCTCTTGAATTTTGTAGTATGAAAAAAAATTTTCATACTAAACACCTTAGAAAATTCAACTGAAATCTGAAGAATCAATCTCATTATTCTCAGAGCACGTTGATAATGATTCTAACGCGTGCCAGAAACTTGGGTTCTGTAAGCTGTTATCGCATTTTTAAATTATCTCAATTCTATTCTGAAGTACCGTATCTTACTGACTTACTGTATGGGACTGTGAAAAAATCACGAAAAACCTAATTGATATGTGTTGGCCCACCATCGTGTACAAACCACATTTTCGTGAGTAGTTGCGATACATCTATCCTAACTCTGTGGTAAAAATACCGATTCCACTGGAAACGCATAAGAATTTTCAACTCAAGAATTGAACAAGAAGTGATGCTGAAATTTATTCTCCGATACTTTTTGCATATTCTCTCCTTTCGATAAATCCTTAGTATAAAACTTCGATGAAAGTTGTCTCAAATTTGTTGGATTTGTATATCCAATATGAGAAACTTCTTCAAATATCATCACAGCACGAAACAATTTCAGAATAACGCGAGTTATAACGCCTTGAATTCTTTCCGTATGTTCAATTCCGGAATTTGTTTTCTTTCTAAGAACTAATGAAGCTTAGTACATCTGATATATGAGATTTACATCAGAACATAAATTATTCTACCTACTAACTCTAACTGAAACAACTGAATTTCAAGGAGTCTCCTCAGTTCGACTGAGCACTCTTGTTATAATGTTATCTACTCTTGTCACTATTCCATTATCTACGATTCATTCACCTTCAAGGAATGGGATGTTTGTCAACTGTAAAGGTCCACCAATACAATTTCGGATCGGCCTTCGTGACATTTATCATCAGATTATTCAAGGGGAAACCGATAAACTTGGTCAACACGCAGTGATTTAGTAGGAATTTAACGTGCGATCGGCAAACGCCATGAACAATGAATACACGCAATTAGTGCCAACAGTGTCCAGTTCATGATACTGAGTGTACAAGTGACACTAAATGATTTATTTTCTTTTTCGTATTCACATATATTTTGCAACTGCATTATGATCGTGTTTACAATTGGCATTGTGCATTTGTGGTAATTATCGTCTTGCTGATCAACTTGAATGGCCATTTTATACTGTCGAATTTTTCTAAATAGTTTGAAATTATACTTTTTGATAGAATACATATAGATTAAATACGATAGAATATGTATATCAAAAATAGTGTAGCAATTGAGTAGCATGGGTTTATGACTGGGAGATCTTGCTCTACAAATTTGGTTGAGTTTCTGAGTTCATATGTGAGAAGATTGCCGGAGATCATTTGGATATATACAGATTTCCACAAGGCTTTTGATAGGATAAATCATGGACTACTTATAACTTGATCTTAACAAGGAAGATCATATAGCATATATATCTCTAGCATATATCAGAAATGGTTTTGCAATTGAGTAGCATGGGTTTATGACTAGGAGATATTGCTATACAAATTTGGATGGAGTATTCTGAGTTCATATGTTTGCCGGAGATCATTTAGATATATACAGATTTCCACAAGGATTTTGATAAGATAAATCATGGACTACTTATAACTTGATCTTAACTAGGAAGATCATATAGCATATATATCTCTAGCATATATCAGAAATGGTTTTGCAATTGAGTAGCATGGGTTTATGACTAGGAGATATTGCTATACAAATTTGGTTGTAGTTTGTTGGTTGTAGTTTGCATCATTTGGATATATATAATATCGATATAACTCGGCATGGAAATATGGCGGTTACAGTTGACGTGAGTAAAATGCGTTCTGAGCTAAATAAACTTAACAAAGAAACATTAATTGACATTATAATGAATAAAACAATCCCAAATAAAATTAGTGTAAGTGACAATGTGCGTAAGTACGTAAAGTGCCAATTTGGGGAAAACACTGACGAATTCTGCGATGACGAGAACGATAACCTAAAAATGTCTAATGAGATGGATCAACTCCGGTGTTTACTGAAAATTGCAAATTGTGAAAGATCTTCCCTACAGAGGTTGGTGCGTGAACTCGAGAAATCAATTTCTAATCAGGATTTGATTATAGAGCTGTTAAAACGTGACTCATTTGCACCTGATTGTAATAGAGGTAATAGAGAGAATCCAAGCGTTGTTGCCAAACCTACAAAAATTTCTAGTGAGATATCCGGAAGTGGCAATCATTCGCTTAAGCCGGCACGTTCTAAAACTAAAATTGAAAACATGCCCAAACCTGGGACCTTGCCTGGGATAAACCCGGATCCTGGGTCCAAGGTTGCTTCAGATCTTGAGCGGTCATCCGCCATGACAAGAAAAAGTGTCATCCACGGAAGCTTGACCGCGGGTCCAAATATATCATTTGCGAGTGCGGTAAGACGTGCATGGCTACATGTGGGAAAGGTTAGTTTGGGCACTGAACCTAAGACAATTGAGAAATATCTAAGGGAGATTTTCCCTGGAAATACATTCACTGTCGAACCTTTACCTCGTAGAGAGGAGGCTTCGAGCATGTCATTTAAGGTGGGCGCGAAACTGGAAATACTTGAGGAGTTAAATAAGCCCAATATCTGGCCGAAGGGAGTATCGGTAAGACGTTTCAGATTTTTCGGCAAAGTCCGGGATCTTCGAAGTGTGGGTAGCAAATCCGAACAACAAATTCATCTACTTAACATGAATGTTAGAAGCATCAGAGGAAAGCTGGATCAGATTGATATGTTGTTACGTTCATTGGAATACCCTGAAATACTGTGCTTTACTGAAACTTGGTTACGAACATATGAGGTTGAAATGATCAAAATAGGCAATTACAAGGTCGCTAACTATTACTGTAGGGAAAATTTTCAAGGAGGAGGAGTTTTGATTATGGTCCGTGAAGATATAAGTTACTCTAGATGTGGGATTAACCCTCTTGTACAGTGTGAGAAGCTGTTAGAAATTGCTGCAATTAAGGTAACACATTTTTCATTAAATATAGTGATTGCATGTTTATACAGATCACCAAGTGAAAGCACTGATTTCTTTTTTGAACGATTGGAGGACTTCCTAATGAACTGTAAGCATAAGACTATAATTGCAGGTGATTTTAATGTGAATTTTCACAACGCACAGGACAGAAAAACTATAGATCTCAGCAGCATGTTCGCTTCATTTGGTTTTGTCAGATGCTTTGATGAATTTTCTCGAGTGCAGGGTGACACCAAATCTTTGATAGATAATGTCTTTGTGAACTGGCATTCGCCATATTATGCACATACTGCTGATAACATTGTATCCGATCACCGCAGTCAGATGCTCCGCCTTGTGTTGGGTGCGCAGTCCATGGCTAAGAAGAGTGTGAGTGCTGAGAGGCGAATTTTCTCGAAATTGAACTTGGATTATTTCAAGTTTCTTATTTCCAGAGAGAACTGGATGGGGCTCTTTTGTGAGACGGATGTTGAGGGTGGCTTCTCGTTGTTTTTGAGGGAATTTTATGGCATGTTCGATATGGCATTTCCACTTCAGAAGTTATCAGTGACTAGAAGGTACAAGAATCCATGGATCACGAGGGAATTGTTAAATCAAGGAGCATTTGTTCGGGAATTATATAGATTAAGTAGATCTGACAACGCTTTACTAGATAGATATAAATTAGTGAAGAAGCAGCACACATGCAATATCGCAAACGCAAAAAAGAATTTCATCAATAATTTCATTTCGAATTCAAATAATAAATCCCGGGCTGTGTGGAAATGTATCGGTCAAAACATTACACTTAAAAAGCGGGTTAAAATTCCAGATGTTATCTTCGATAAAAATAAGAAGCAGGTGACAGATTCATCTGAGAAGGCAAATTCTTTCAATGATTTTTTCATAAATTCGGTGCGAGAGCTGACAGATGGATTTCCAAACCCGGTCTGTGAGTCATTGGTTTTGCATGGGAGAGTAAATAATAACACGATGTTTCTAACGCCTGTCACACCAGCCGAAGTCGTCGACACTATACAGAGAGTATCAAAAAAGCGGTCATGTGGATTGGACGGAGTTCCGTGCAACATTTTGGTGCATATTGCTGACGATTTGTCTATTCCACTCACATATTTGATAAACAAGTCTTTCGAATGTGGATACTTTCCATCGGAGCTGAAGACTGCCCTCGTAACTCCAGTGTATAAAAGGGGTGACAGCTCTTGCATTGAGAACTATAGACCAATCAGTTTACTGTCGGTGTTCTCAAAGATTCTGGAAATGTTGTTTTTAAAGCGTCTCTGCGCATTTATTGAAAATTATAAGCTGGTATCCAAACACCAATATGGATTTAGAAAAGGTAAATCAACTCAGGACGCGATTCTGTCTTTGTATGATGCGGTTCTTGGGTGCTTCGAGGGGGGAAGGTACTGCTTGGGTATGTTCTTCGACCTGAGTCGTGCTTTTGACACTATTAGCATTTCGGTTCTTCTCCGTAAACTGGAGCACATGGGTATACGTGGTGTCCCCCTTAGCTGGATAAGATCATATCTCGTTGGTAGATCTCAGGTGGTCAACGTTTGGGATGAGGGAAAGCGTATACTTTCGGAAGGAACAGGGTTGAGCACTGGCGTGCCGCAGGGCAGTACTATGGGTCCAATGTTGTTCATTTTGTTTATAAATGATGTCATTGCTCTATTGGAGGAGTGCGGTGCTGTGGTGGCTTACGCGGATGACAGTTCGGTTGTGGTGTCCTCAAGCTCCATCCATGACCTGGCAAATAAGTCGTCTGAGTGTCTGTCGAAGATGAGTGAGTATTGTGTGTCAAATGGATTGACTCTAAATCAACAAAAAACGGAGTTGATAGTCTTCTCACCAGTTGGCTGCACTAGTAAAGAGAATCCGTTAGTGAGAGCGTGTAACAGGAAAAGTCTTCGGATAAACGATGAAGTCGGGTTTTTGGGTGTCAAGATCGACAATCACTTGATGAATAGACAGCAGGTGGATCACCTATGTAACAGACTTGCTTCATGCAATTTTGCAATACGCCAACTGAGGGGTTCTTGTGATTTCAGTGTTCTGTGTTCCTATTACTACGCGTCAGTGGATTCAATCCTGAGGTATGGAATATTGGTTTGGGGAGGTTGCACCAGCGTTGGGTCTGTGTTTTTGATGCAGAAGAGAATTGTCAGGTCAATGTTTGGTGTATCCAGGCGCACTTCCTGCCGGGAGTTCTTCAGGGACAATTTCTTGACAGTGGCATCGATGTTTCTTTTGTATTGTGCTCTTAATGTTTGGGATCATCGGTCTTCTTATTTGGTGACTGATGAAGTCCACTGTTATGATACTCGTGATGCTTCGAAAAAAAAGATTCGTCCACCATTCACCAGACTGAAGCAGATCCAGCACAGCGCGTTTATATTGAGCGCAAGAATATACAACCATCTGCCAGATCATATAAGACAAATGGAAAGCAGGAACCGGTTCAAACGGGCTGTAAGGTGTATACTTTTGAAAAACGTTTTTTATTCTGTCGACGAGTATTTTAATCATTGTTTCTAGTATTTTTATTGTAGCTTGTTTGTCTTTAACTATTTATACTGTACTGGGTGTCGTATTCCTATGTTACGCATCCATTTGTCTTTATACTCATGTGTAGTTCAGTTGTCAGGATTTACTTGGACACTATTTTACTAAATTTTTCCTTTGCTGTTTTTATTGACATTTTCCCATACTTTGTAAAAGTCAGTGGAAATAAAGATATTATTATTATTATTATTATTATTATTATACAGATTTCCACAAGGCTTTTGATAAGATAAATCATGGACTACTTATAACTTGATCTTAACTACGAAGATCATATAGCATATATATCTCTAGCATATATCAGAAATAGTTTTGCAATTGAGTAGCATGGGTTTATGACTAGGAGATATTGCTATACAAATTTGGTTGGAGTATTCTAAGTTCATATGTTTTCCGGAGATCATTTAGATATATACAGATTTCCACAAGGATTTTGATAAGATGAATCATGGATTACTTATAACTTGATCTTAACTTGGAAGATCAAATAGCATATATATCTCTAGCATATATCAGAAATAGTTTTGCAATTGAGTAGCATGGATTTATGACTAGGAGATATTGCTATACAAATTTGGTTGGAGTTTTCTGAGCTCATATGTTTGCCGGAGTTCATTTGGATATATAGAGATTTCCACAAGGGTTTTGATAAGATAAATCATGGACTACTTATAACTTGATCTTAACTAGGAAGATCATATAGCATATATATCTCTAGCATATATCAGAAATATTTTTGCAATTGAGTAGCATGGGTTTATGACTAGAAGATATTGCTATACAAATTTGGTAGGAGTTTTCTGAGTTCATATGTTTGCCGGAGATCATTTGGATATGTACAGATTTCCACAAGGCTTTTAATGAGATAAATCATGGACTACTTATAACTTGATCTCAACTAGAAAGATCATATAGCATATATATCTCTAGCATATATCAGAAATAGTTTTGCAATTGAGTAGCATGGATTTATGACTAGGAGATATTGCTATACAAATTTGGTTGGAGTATTCTAAGTTCATATGTTTTCCGGAGATCATTTAGATATATACAGATTTCCACAAGGATTTTGATAAGATGAATCATGGATTACTTATAACTTGATCTTAACTAGGAAGATCAAATAGCATATATATCTCTAGCATATATCAGAAATAGTTTTGCAATTGAGTAGCATGGATTTATGACTAGGAGATATTGCTATACAAATTTGGTTGGAGTTTTCTGAGCTCATATGTTTGCCGGAGATCATTTGGATATATACAGATTTCCACAAGGCTTTTGATAAGATAAATCATGGACTACTTATAACTTGATCTTAACTAGGAAGATCATATAGCATATATATCTCTAGCATATATCAGAAATATTTTTGCAATTGAGTAGCATGGGTTTATGACTAGAAGATATTGCTATACAAATTTGGTAGGAGTTTTCTGAGTTCAGATGTTTGCCGGAGATCATTTGGATATGTAAAGATTTCCACAAGGCTTTTAATGAGATAAATCATGGACTACTTATAACTTGATCTCAACTAGAAAGATCATATAGCATATATATCTCTGGCATATATCAGAAATGGTTTCGCAATTGAGTAGCATGGGTTTATGACTAGGAGATATTGCTATACAAATTTGGTTGGAGTTTTCTGAGTTCATATGTTTGCCGGAGATCATTTGGATATATACAGATTTCCACAAGGCTTTTGATAAGATAAATCATGGACTACTTATAACTTGATCTTAACTAGGAAGATCATATAGCATATATATCTCTAGCATATATTAGAAATAGTTTTGCAATTGAGTAGCATGGGTTTATGACTAGGAGATATTGCTTCACAAATTTGGTTGGAGTTTTCTGAGTTCATATGTTTGCCGGAGATCATTTGGATATATACAGATTTCCACAAGGCTTTTGATAAGATAAATCATGGACTACTTATAACTTGATCTTAACTAGGAAGATCATATAGCATATATATCTCTAGCATATATTAGAAATAGTTTTGCAAATGAGTAGCATGGGTTTATGACTAGGAGATATTGCTATACAAATTTGCTTGAAGTTTTCTGAGTTCATATGTTTGCCGGAGATCATTTCGATATATACAGATTTCCACAAGGCTTTTGATGAGATAAATCATGAACTACTTATAACTTAATCTGAAACTTGGAAGCTTTTTCTACTTGCGAATGATTCATCTTTTCTCTTGGAGTCCTACTTGAGTAATCGCAACCAATTCGTACAAATCGAGAATTGCAAATCGGGATAATTTCCAGTTAATTCGGGAGTGCCGCAAGGATCCAATCTTGGGCCTACTATTTGTTCTGTTTGTTAACGATCTCTTATGAGATGGTGGACTGCATGAAGATGGTTTATGCGGACGATATTGAAATTAATAAGAGCGTGTCATCTATGCATGATTGTTTGAGGCTACAAAGTGACCTGAATGACCCTAAACTCGGGTGTAATAATAATTGTTTACACTCGAATATCGTGAAATGTAATGTGGTGAATTTTACTAAAAAGAGAATGGTGATAACGTTTGATTACAAAATTGGAGGTGTTAATCTGACTCAACTTCTGGAGGTTAAGGATCTCGGCCTAGTATTTGATCAAAAATTCTCTTCATACCTCATATCAACTAATTGATTTTATCATGTAGCCAAGTTCATGGTTTCAGCTGCCACAATGCTAGATTTTTCGAATTCCTCAACACTGGTCCATTTATTCAATGCCCTAGTTAGAAGCAAACTTAAGTATGACTGTCTTGTTTGGCGATCAATCTTTAATTGTTACATAAACCGCCTGGAGGCACTGCAGAGGAAGTTCTTGAAATGTCTCTCATTTCGAGAGGATGGTGTATATCCACCTATTCTATGTGCCCAAGCTTGTTTGCTGTCGAAGTTTGAGACTAGGAGTCTCCACACCAGGATAAGTTTGATTGCATTGAAATTTTATTGAATTTGCTCAATAATAATCTCGACTGTCCTGAGCTTCAATGTAAACTTAATATCTTCGTTCTTCAGAGGTGTACCAGAATAAGCTACATATTTTACTCAAAAAGCCACAGAGCCAACCTTCTCTCGCAGTCACCGCTTATATTTGCATGTTCTACTGCAAACCAGGTATCAAGCTGCTGTGATTTGCACTGGGACACTTTGTTTTCTATCATTAATGTGTATTCAAATCTTAAGCAGTGAGGTATCTCGATTTCTTCCGGTTTGAGTTTTGAGTGATTTGTTCTCTTGAATATTTTTATGATTGATTATTCAGATATTGACATTATAGATTTAGATTATAATATTTGATAATGTTTTCAATTATTATAATTATTTTTAATATATTTTATCTATGTTGGTATTGATATTTTCAGTAACCTTATTTATTAATAATGTATTTTGCTGTAATTGTTACTTGTTGTAAATATATGCTAATATGTATGAACTTCCACCCTGTTTTGATAGATCTAATTAACTATATCAATTCTAATACGTCGAGTAGATTTAAATGATCTGGTAGAACAACATAAAAAACAAAACGAATGAAAGTGAAGGTTAAGGGGGTTCCTTCAGCTTTTCTCATTCAACTTCATAATGAACCTATATTATTCTCTCATAATGGTATGAAAAAATATGTGATGGAGCATCATTGTTTTTGTACGAGGACACTCAGCTTGAATACAGGAGTACAGGGACTTTCAATAACACCACTCAACAATACTAACAGGTAGGATTATGGATAATTTTTGTCTTTAAATTATTTAACCGAGATTATATTGACACAAATTTTAATTAAAAGATTAAATTCATCTTTTTTGCTCTGTGGACATTTGTTTGTTCCTATAATCACATTTCAAGCAATTGTCCTCTATATTTATTCATATTTCGAAACATAATTTTCGATGCTTTTACAATTTACTTCATTTCATATGCCGGAAAATCTCAACCTATCCATGAAGGTTGAAGAACTCAATCAGTATATACTTAAGTAGAAGTGGAAAATACAAATTTTTTTGATCGTAAAGAATCTATTAATATGCAGGTCAAATAGAATTTTCAGTATATAAGTAATAATAATGGAAGCCTTGATTCGCTGACCTACAAAACTCACATGTTATTTTAAACGATATATGTATCCTTAAATATATTTACATAACATAGCAAAACAAATTATATACATATATTTTATAGTTGATGTCCAATTAAATAATACCATGAGGATTGTATCTGGTACCCTGAAATCTACTCCCATACACTGGCTTCCTGTGCTGAGCCACATACCCCCACCGGATCTCCGACGTGAAAATGTCCTCCTTCGTGAGTATGAAAAAATTCAAGACAATCCATTACTGCCTATACATGCCGATGTAAGCGACTTGGATAAGAACAGACGGCGGTCCAGAAGACCCCCGATGAGAACCGCCAAAGAGCTGGAAGCCTTGGAGTTTGATTCTGTACACTTTTGGGAGCGAGAATGGAGAGACGCCTGCCCAGCCCACTGTAGAGATCTTCCTTGTATAACAAGAGAAGCCACCTGCCTATGAGCAACCACGGAAAATATGGACCTTCATTAACCGAATACGCACTGGTCATGGTAGGTGTGGGGATTCGCTCTACAAATGGGGCAAAACACCATCTCCAGCATGTGATATCGGTGCGGCTAATCGAACAGTTCATCACATCGTTACACAGTGCCAGAAAAGAGCCTACAACGGCAATTTCAACGACTTCCTGATGGCTACCGAAGGAGCGGTTGATTATATATATATATATATATATATATATATATATATATATATATATATATATATATATATATATATATATATATAAATTAGATGTTTGTAACTTAATGAGTGAGTCTCTTGCCTATGTATTTGTGTTTATATTGTATATTTCTATTGAATTAAGTGATGTCATGTGTTTCTGTGCCATACGGTAATAAATAAATAATACGTATATTTTTTAGCAACCAGTATGGTCAGGTTGTCTGCCGACGTAAGCCTCCCCCAACTGTTTCCCAGTGTCTCTATCCTTGGCGGACATTCTCCATCCTATAGGTTTTTGGGTGTTCTAGCTTCTTCTAATTTTTGTAGTCTGTTGGCCGACATTAATTTTCCTACATTTAATATTGCAACGTATATTTTATTGTAGGTGCTATTTTGATGTAGGGATGTATTTCTATTCGGGGGTAGTGGTCGTGCAAAACAACACGCGAATCAGACGGATTGGGGTTGTTCAGCCTCTCGTTGCTTATGTTTAGTTGCTACTTTGAATTGTTTGAAATATTAGTACTTGAGTTTGACCTTGGTCTCATCAAATCAAATGCGTTCTTTCTGTTTTTCTTTGTTATAGAACTGTTATCGTTTTAGCTTTATTCTGATTATCTGGCGAAGTTAGCTGGTCTCTTCTCCTTTTTTCTTTGATTTGGATCCCTCTTTCACTACCATTTGATCATATTCAATGCATGCAATGCTTCCTTTCGCACTTTCTTCTATCAGATTTTGGCTTTTACACAATTCTTTTTCTAATACTTCTTCAGGAATATGTTCAGTGATGTAACCATCTGTCAGGCTGTTAATTTTTAGTTTCTCGGTTTTCATCTAATTGTTTGCAAAACTAATGAGAACCGGTCTCATTTTGTTCTCATTAATGATACCGATGCGATGGATATTTAATACATCGCTAGCTGTCAAGGCAATTTTTAGATCTTGTTTGAAAATATTTTGTACTTTCTGGAGAAACGCAAAAGACGAGCCTCTTTTCTCATCCTAAATCAAAATAGAGAATGCTGTTTTTCTATGCTTTCCGAACTACTCAATTTTCGTTTCTTATATTTTTATTTCATTTTATAATATTTTGTTTTCATTCATTCGTGGTTTCAGTTTCTCGTCGTTTTTTTTGAATATAATATTTGTTTGCTTTTTCATCTCAATATTCATTCGGTCGAAAAGTAGTTTGAATTCTCCTTTCTTTGTTTGTGTTTTTTTTCAACTGGCAACACTGGTGCGTATTTGACGTTCGATGCTATTGGCACTTCTGTCATTATGTCAATGTCTTCGGTGTCACTCTTTATATTATTTTTGACGGACAAAAAGGAAGGTGATGTTTACTTTTTGATAATCAAAGACATAGCATATATACCGAAAAAGAGCTATTCAAAAAGTTCCAAGAACTCAATCGTTATCTACTTGGAAGTAGAAGATCCTGATTGTTCGGTTCATGAAGAATCTATTAACAGGCAGGTCAAATAGAATATCCAGTACATCTGAGCGTATATTTTCAGTCATATATCCTGATTTTGTGCAATATGTTAAATTATTTTTCCAACTTGCTTCGGGTTCTTCCTAACCAGTATTCCTTCAGGACATTCCTTGAAATTTTCTGTTTTCACATTCATAAAGATGTAATTGTGCTTTCATATGTAAGCACAAATTATCACGGGGAAATTGAGCTGAGTGTTCATTACGAAATGATACACGAATAATTACAATTTCATTTTACATATGCATTCAATCTATGGACATAATAGATATAACTTATTAGGAGTCAATGAGAACTCCTTTTCAACATTACTCTATAATACGAAAGGTTTGGTTTTGCAAAACTACTCCTTGTTTCCTCCTAATGCTCACATAAATCAAAATGGTTAAAAATATTCATGTACAAAGCATTTCTCCTCGAAATATTTGCTATCGAATCCAATAACACTTGTATATTTAATTTCTAGCTTTTTGTAAAAATAAATCCTAGTACAATGTCCAGTTTTCAACGGCAGTGTAGTCGTCGTCATCGCAGATCCACCATCACTCACAACGATAATTCCTTTATAAATGTTTTATGGTGTTTTTGAACGTGTTGCGAAGTATACGCAGTTTTCATGTGATTAATCATTGGCACATCTGAAATCGGTCGTACATGCTTTGCTCAATAATATGATTTATGTTTAGTGAAACATAAACGAATTTCATTTGCTGCTAGCTTTCTGGATACGAACGTGACATATAAAAACTCTGCGAAATTATCCATAGTGAAAATAATATCGAAGTTTTATGTTTTGATGAGACCCAGTTACCCAGTTGTGTATATATATATATATATATATATATATATATATATATATATATATATATATATATATAAGAGGAAATGAAATTTATTTGTGCTTATGGCACTGAATGAAATATTTGAGAAAATGAATTCTATTATTCCTATAGATGGAATTGTAGAGTATTCACTACTCTACGGTCTTCCACTTGGAGTCACAGGAATATGCTTGGGTGTTGAAATCGTTGCCTCACTTCGATGGACGTGGTAAATATGTGTGTGTGTTATATTATTTCAGTTCGAATGAACATTTTACAGTTTAGAATTCAGATGTTCGAACTTCAAAATTAAACACCAAACAAAATTCAGCGAACGGAATCGACAATTTGGTGGCTTCTGAATGAAAATTCTCGGTTTTCAAGACTGAATTGCCTCACGGAATTTTGACAACCGACAGTTAAGATAATTCAAAAACGTAAATTTTTTTGTTCAGATTGTTTGGATTGAAAAAAATTCAATCTGTATGCGTCTATAATTTCATAATAAAATATCTGCAAAATAGACTTTAGATGCTTGGTCACACATCATCTGCATTTTGTTGAAGTGTTTTTGCTGAAAGATGAGATCTTATTCATAGCGAATCATGATATTTCGCAATGAATTTGTACTTTTCTTCACATTATATAGACCTACAGTTTTACGCCTCCGAGGGGTATTGAATCAAATTGTTACCTAATATGGTTTCCTCAACAATTATCCAATCAAAGTATTCAAATCATAATCTAATGTATGCAATCCTGCCTTCGCCAGGTTTCGATCCCAAATTCTACTACACCACAACTTGGCGTTTTCCTGAAAACTCTACGACAGTGTTCTTTAAAGACATAGTAAGATAGCTGAGTTCCATTTTTCAGCAGGTATTTGAGGTACATGAGAATTTGTTAAATACATCTTGAGTGTTATCTGAATACACATCCCACGTCTGGCTACAAAGTTGTGGATATCAGCAGAGGAATAACTTTCTTCAATTACAATTTCAGAAAAACGAGAATTGATGAGGAGTTCTGAAATTCTAACGTTTTCGTATTGAGTACATTAGAAAATAGCAAATACTGATGACAGACAATTTTAATGGTTTCAATATCCAACCAGACGCCCTCAAAGTAATTTTTTTGAAAAGTGAGTAAAATATATTAGTGACACTTCAAGATATTTTTCGTTATCAGAAATTGATAATTGAAAATAATTCGCTCATTTCAGTAGATTTTTCCACTTGCCAGGCAACCTTGAAAGTTACGCATCGCTATAGCATTGACCACTCGCACTTATATAGAACGGTCTAGGTTGTCTGGCAGGTAGAAGAATACACTCAAATGAGCTGACTTCCTTTGATTATCGTTTTCTATGAGAATGTATATTATGCATGAAAACTGAAATATCTCAAACAAAGTTTTCGAATTATTCATAAAAATAACGTTTGGCTGAATATTAAGCCCGTTTATATCGTCTGGAATCTATTTTTTTTTATTTTGTTATATATTTCATTCGCACCTATAGAACTTTCAAACTCGAGAAGATTCTTCCATTTATAAATTGCAAATTAAAAAGTCTATAGCTCGGTTAATATCCATACATTTCCAGCCAGGCGTGTATATTGTGTTGAGATAACAAAAAAAATGTATTCAACAAATTTTCAACGAGGCTCAAATATCTTCTGATAAATGTCACTCGTCATGTTCCGTTTGAATTGAAATAACAATTCAGTTGCTGTGAATGAATATCTCATTTCTTTCGGGTTAGAAAATTTGGGTAATGTCGATATATATCAGAATTGTGTCATCAATTCACAGACAGAAAGGAAAGAACGAACAGACATTTTTTCAGGAAAAGATAGGTCATAGAGAACCACATAATAATATTCGTTGATTCTGCAGGTCAGTTTTCAGATCCTTCGAAAAATTGAGCTGTAGCAATGACAAAATTACTCTGCTATGTACAAAACGTACACACACAGTGAACTGAATAGTCATAAATTGATGTTTACTAACCAAACGGGTTGTTTGGTTCAATTAAAGCCATGAGAAAATCGGAATCCGATTTTCATATAATCAAAAATAACAAAAAGCGGCAACAGGCAATATTGAATGCTCTTTTCATCAATCAGAACACGAATTAATTACTACACGTCTGTTTTAAATACGAAGGTCAATATTTATTCAGTGACTTATATCGTTATCGTTATACGGTTAGAGAAGTTTTCGGTCTTCGTTGAAAAAAATGTGCATTATTATTCACCCAATTGACGTTGAATAAGTAAGATTAATATCACTTTCTATTTTGCAATTAATATCTACAACTCACCTTTGTGGAAAACTCATAATAACTGGTAGCACCTAGAAACAAAAGTCCACTATATTTTGGACGTTCTCTAGTTCTTGTTTTCCAATTTTGTAACAATTTTCGGGCAGATAATCGAAGTATCTCTTCCAAAATTTCACAAAAGCAAAGAAAACTGTTTTGTTTTCACAAGCACTTCAGCATTCTGTTAACTATTCAGAAATAAAAATCATCAACTGTGAATTGGCCGCTAAGATCATGCGATTTTATGGCTCTGGATAATTTCTTGTGGGGTTATGTAAAGTCGTTAGTGTATGTGGACAAACGGAACATGATTGAAGCCTCACAGGATAACATAACACGCGTTATTCGTGGGATATAGGCCGAAATGTTCGAAAAAGTGACGCAAAATTGGACCTACCGAATGGACCATTTGATACGGAGCCGCGGACAACATTATCTTCAAAATGTAAATGGCAAAGGTCAAGTTGTCAATTTCAATGCAAATTTTGAATATGTGATGCAAATTGAGTGTTTTATTCGATTAAAAAAAATTACGCTTAGAAAATCACTCTATATAATGTACATATGCATAATCCTATAAAAGTGTTTTGCACGAATTGCAAACAGTCAAAGATGGTACTCTCCAGGATGCAGATTGAAAGCATTGACGCTCTTTCACTAATGAACAAACAGACCCCATTGTAGCTGTCCATTTGGGAAAAAATGAGTTCTTAGCAGGTGGGAATTAAAATGTACGTCATATATTTCGAAAGTCGATTTGTTACCGAAGTATTCTGAAGATTCTGAAGTACATGAACGATTAGGTTCTGGAAGAAGAAGGTAACATGGACAATTCGAACATCGTCGAACTGAGACCCCTTCTCATTTTTCAATGCACTTAGAACACTTGGAAATTCACTAAACGATTGGATCCTCTTCCTCTCTGTGATGGACACCACGTTATTCTCCTTTTTACATATTATTTTCGATATATATATATATATATATATATATATATATATATATATATATATATATATATATATATATATATATATATATATTAAAGAAAGCGATAATATCGGAAAGCGGCCCGTGACAAAGAAAACTTATCTGTTTATAATCTCAATATTTCGTCAATTTTTTATTGACTTCTTCAGGAGAAAATCTACAAGCAAAATACATGAACAGTTAAAAAATCGTACAAAGAACAATAGTAATCTCTACTTACAAATAATTAAAGTCAGTCACTAAAAACTAATAAAATCAACATTCTTCATCAAATTTCGGAACAAGATTAATCAGACAAAACTGAACATCTAATGAAACGTTGAAACCACAGATGGAAAACGAACAAAAAAATTTGTATAAAGTATAAAAGCAAAAAATATTTATATATATATGGATGTAAATACTAAACTGTAAAAATACTCTCTCCTCTAGTAGAATGTTTAAATCATTTTTAAAATATTACAATATATGCTACTTAGTTGAACAAAGTGTTCCATTTTTGGACACCAGAGTTATAAGGACCGAAGTGCAAACGATAATTTTGGATTGGTATCAGAAAGACACAGCTTCTGGAAGATTTATAAATTATTTCTCATATCATCCAAAGAACCAGAAATACAACGCAGTAATCAACATGAGAAATAGAGTTACACACATAAGCCATAGCACATTACTGAAACAAAATTTAAAAGCTCTTTTCAACATATTTGTCAATAATGGTTACCCTAGGCACATCCTCAAAAGGTTAATATATAATTCAAATAAGTTCGACACACCAACTGAAAAGAACACTATTGAATTCAAATTCAAAAAACTTCCCTATGTGGATAAATTGTCAGAACAGATTGTGACTTGTTTCAGAGAATTTTCACATATAAAAATTGCAAAATACAACATCACGAAAAATTCTGATTTGTTCTCTAAAATTAAAGATAAGACACCCTTACTCTACCACAGTAACATCATTTATGAAATCCCGTGTCAGGTATGTAGTGGTTGTTATATAGGACAGACTGCGCAGTGGCTAAAACAACGACTCACACAGCACAAGAGTGATTGCCGACTAGGTAAGAATTCTTGTGCCGCAGTGGAACACTATAAAAAAACCGGCCATCCTTGTGATTTCGACAATGTGAGGATTCTGGAACAGGAAAATAATTACAGGAGCAGACTGTTCCTTGAGATGTACCACATAAACGAAAACAAAAATGCTATAAATTTCAAATCTGATACGGGTCAACTAAGTAGCATATATTGTAATATTTTAAAAATGATTTAAACATTCTACTAGAGGAGAGAGTATTTTTACAGTTTAGTATTTACATCCATATATATATAAATATTTTTTGCTTTTATACTTTATACAAAGTTTTTTGTTCGTTTTCCATCTGTGGTTTCAACGTTTCATTAGATGTTTAGTTTTGTCTGATTAGTCTTGTTCCGAAATTTGATGAAGAATGTTGATTTTATTAGTTTTTAGTGACTGACTTTAATTATTTGTAAGTAGAGATTACTATTGTTCTTTGTACGATTTTTTAACTGTTCATGTATTTTGCTTGTAGATTTTCTCCTGAAGAAGTCAATAAAAAATTGACGAAATATTGAGATTATAAACAGATAAGTTTTCTTTGTCACGGGCCGCTTCCCGATATTATCGCTTTCTTTAACATATAGTACGGTCGACAGTAAAATTCTTTCTATATATATATATATATATATATATATATATATATATATATATATATAATACTGTATAACCCAGAAGAATACAATTTGTTCGTAAAGTCATTCCTGATTTTGATCACACATCCTGATTTTGATCAAAGTTGATGGTTATATTGTTCAGTTTGATCCAATTGGTGTCGAAGGTTTTTTTTCTTTCAATGCTGTTCAAAAGTATAGAAACATGAGTCCTAAGTATACCTGTCAACACTCCATAATCGTTCGAGTATATTTTGAATAAAAAACACTCAAATTGGTGTCCTCGGTTTTTTTGCTTCAAATGGTGTTTCATATTGAAATTACATGATTATATCATGAGTTTTCCCTTCCAAATTGCATATTTATTCCAGTATATTTTGAATATAAAATTAAACTCAAACACTTGAATTTATGATTTACACTTAATTGACTAGATAGCATGATGCGTTTCGTAGTTAGGTAAGTCGTTTGTAACGACGAAACGCGTCATGCTACGTAGTCAATAAAGTGTAAATCATAAGTTCAAGTGTTTGAAGTTAAGTTTTAATTCAATCATTATGGATTCACATCAAGTAAACGCCAGCACTATTGAAAACGAGTATATTTCTCTGAGGAACTGTTTTTTAGATGATAATCATGCAATTCAAACTGGTTTGATTAGCCAAATATTTGAACGACACTGAATTCATGGAAACGTTCCGAAGTATTCTCATCAAATCTGAGATGGTACAAGGGTTCAGTGACATAGAAATGTATGAATTTCAAATTATGCAATATGAATATTGATACATTTGCCCAAATTATAATTGTGTTAACTTTCACCATTCCGAACTTCTTTGAGATTTCTGAATATATTTCGAACAGTGTATCGGCAAAAGTGTTACATGTTGCCGTACTCATTGCGTCGAGTTGAAAGTGGAAGTCTTGATCTAGGGAGATCTGTATAAGACATGAACGTTTGTTTTACGTAATGAGTTCAATTGATAATGAAAATAACGGATGTGTTAGGCCATCTCCATAATTTTCGCGGCAAAACAGAAGACTACATCAACATACCAATATGCCTTTGATATCTAAAAACATTTTTCTAGATGCATTTCTTCGCTTATAATAATGCAGAACCATTGCAGACCGAGTCTACAAAGAATCAATTCATATATGAATACCAAATCATTTCAGGAACAATGGAGTTTTGTCAATTTAAGGAATTTTCATTTCCTTATTCATATGTCAATACGTACGAGTACGTCTCTCGAACTATTCTTTGCCATATTTGAAGAGGAATTTTGATCTATTTATTTTACCGTCAAATGCTTTCAGCTTTCCACCCATATGTGGATTACTTATACATATTTGAATAATTTTCAGACTTTCTGTTGTTGAACGGAATTGAAATAAGAAAGTGTAAGGCTTTACAAATAATTGAGGTAATGACGATTTCTCATTATATCATTTCTTTCTCTTGCTTTCTACCTTTTGAAATATAAGCTCAATTCGAGGATCAATATGTGGATTAATACACATACGACTGTAAAAGAATAATTGCTGGCATTACAAGGAGAACATCATGTAGAGAATATTTAAAGGCATTATGAAAATCTCATCTTTTACTCACACTATATATATTCGTGTGTAATGTATCTGTACGGAAACAGACAGCTATTTATCGAGAATGGAGATCTTCACCAGTATGCAACAAGAAGCAGAGAGCAAGTTCCGCATCACAGAATAGAAACTGCTAGAAAAGAAACAAATTACTGGGCCATAAAATTCTATAACAATTTTCCTCAAGAAATCAAAACATCCACCAGTTTCGGAAGCGCTCTCCGTCATTTTTTGCTCATTGGTGCGTGTTACAGTATACAGTACAGGAGTTTCTTTCCTATAGATAAACAGTAAAAGAGACTGTGATATAATGTGCAGCGTGCTTATCTGTTAATTTTCGTCCTGTGTGAATTAAGATGACTTATATATTGTGTTATATTTGTTTTGTTTTTATTTTTGTCAAGTTTTAAGTGATCGTAAAATTTTTAATTTGAGTATTAGGTATTACGAATTATCTTTTATGTACTACTTTGTGAAAATATACTTACCTACATACTTACGACGAAACGCGTCATGCTATGTAGTCAATAAAGTGTGAGTCATAAGTTCGAGTGTTTGAATTTGAATTTATATTCAAATTATTGAGGTTGTGACGATTTCTAATCGAATCATTTCTTTCTCTTGCTTTCTACCTTTCGGAATAGAAGCTCAATTCGTGGATCAATATGTGGATTACTTATACATATTTGAATAATTTTCAGACCTTCTGATGTTGAAAGAGATTGAAATAAGAAAGTTTAAGTCTTTACAAATTAAGGGGGTTGTGGGAATTTGTAATTGAATTGTTTCTATCTCATTCTTTCTACCTTTGAAATAGAAGCACAAGTCGTGAATCAATATGTGGAATACTTATAATTATTTGAATAATTCTCAGACCTTCTGATGTTGAAAGAAATAGAAATAAGAAAGTTTGAGCCATTGAAAATTATTGAGATTGTGACGATTTCAAATTATATCATTTCTTTCTCCTGCTTTCTACCTTCTGAAATAGAAGCTCAATTCGTGGATTAATATGTGGATTACTTATACATATTTGAATAATTCTCAGACCTTTTGATGTTGAAATAAGAAAGTTTAAGTCTTCATAAATTATGGAGGTTGTGGGGATTTCTAATTGAATTATTTCTTTATCTTGCTTCCTACCTTCTGCAATTGAAGCTCAAGCCGTGAATCAATATGTGGAATGCTTACACATATTTGAATAATTCTCTGACCTGCTGATGTTGAGAGAAATAGAAATAAGAAAGTTTAAGCCGTTACAAATTATTGAAGTTCTGACGATTTCTAATTATATCATTTCTTTCCCTTGCTTTCTACCTTTTGAAATAGAAGCTAAATTGATGGATCAATATGTGGATTACTTGAACATATTTGAATAAATCTCAGACTTTCTGATTTTGAAAGAAATTCAAATCAGAATGTTTAAGCCATTACAAATTATTGAGGTTCTGACGATTTCTAATTGAATCATTTCTTTCTCCTGCTTTCTACCTCTCGAAATAGAAGCTCAATTCCAAGACCAATATGTGCGTTACTTATACATTTTTGAATAATTATCAGACCTTCTGATTTTGAAAGAAATTGAAATAAGAAAGTTCAAGCCGTTACAAATCATGGAAGTTCTGACGATTTCTCATTATACCATTTCTTTCTTCCGCTTTTTACCTTTCGAAATAGAAGCTCAATTCATTGATCGATGTAAGGATTAATTATACATATTTGAATAATCCTCGGATCTTCTGATGTTGAAAGAAATTGAAATGAGAATGTTAAAGCCTTTAAAAATTATTGAGGTTGTGACGATTTCTAATTAAATCATTTCTTTCTCCTGCTTTTTACCTTTCCAAATAGAAAGTCAATTCCTGGATAAATATGTGCATTACTTATACATATTTGAATAATTATCAGACCTTCTGATGTTGAAAAGAATTGAAACAAGAAAGTTTAAGCTGTTAAAAATTATTGAAGTTCTGACAATTTCTAATTATATCATTTCTTTCTCTTGCTTTCTACCTTTTGCAATAGAAGCTCAAGCCGTGAACCAATATGTGGAATACTTCTACATATTTGAATAATTCTCAGACTTTCTGTTGTTGAACGAAATTGAAATAAGAAAACTTATGCCTTTACAAATTATTGAAGTTTTGACGATTTCTTATTATACCATTTCTTTCTACTGCTCTTTACCTTTCAAAATAGAAGCTCAATTCATTGATCAATGTAAGGATTACTTATACACATTTGAATAATCCTCGGATCTTCTGATGTTTAAATAAATTGAAATGAGAATATTAAGGCCTTCACAAATTATTGAGGTTGTGACGATTTCTAATTAAATCATTTCTTTCTCCTGCTTTTTACCTTTCGAAATGGAAGCTCACTTCCAAGATCAGTATGTGCATTACTTATACATATTTGAATAATTATCAGACCTTCTGATGTTGAAAGAAATTGAAATAAGAGAGTTTAAGCCGTTACAAATTATTGAAGTTCTGACGATTTTTTATTATACCATTTCTTTCTCCTGTTCTTTACCTTTCCGAAATAGAAGCTCAATTCATTGATCAATGTAAGGATTACTTATACATATTTGAATATTCCTCGGATCTTCTGATGTTGAAAGAAATTGAAATGATAATGTTAAAGCCTTTACAAATTATTGAGGTTGTGACGATTTCTAATTAAATCATTTCTTTCTCCTGCTTTTTACCTTTCCAAATAGAAAGTCAATTCCTGGATAAATATGTGCATCACTTATACATATTTGAATAATTATCAGACCTTCTGATGTTGAAAAAAATTGAAACAAGAAAGTTCAAGCTGTTAAAAATTCTTGAAGTTCTGACAATTTCTTATTATATCATTTCTTTCTCTTGCTTGCTACCTTTTGCAATAGAAGCTCAAGCCGTGAACCAATATGTGGAATTCTTTTACATATTTGAATAATTCTCAGACTTTCTGTTATTGAACGAAATTGAAATAAGAAAGTTTATGCCTTTACAAATTATTGAAGTTTTGACGATTTCTTATTATACAATTTCTTTCTACTGCTCTTTACCTTTCGAAATAGAAGCTCAATTCATTGATCAATGTAAGGATTACTTATACACATTTGAATAATCCTCGGATCTTCTGATGTTTAGATAAATTGAAATGAGACTATTAAGGCCTTCACAAATTATTGAGGTTGTGACGATTTCTAATTAAATCATTTCTTTCTCCTACTTTTTACCTTTCGAAATGGAAGCTCACTTCCAAGATCAGTATGTGCATTACTTATACATATTTGAATAATTATCAGACCTTCTGATGTTGAAAGAAATTGAAATAAGAGAGTTTAAGCCGTTACAAATTATTGAAGTTCTGACGATTTTTTATTATACCATTTCTTTCTCCTGTTCTTTACCTTTCGAAATAGAAGCTCAATTCATTGATCAATGCAAGGATTACTTATACATATTTGAATAATCTTCGGATCTTCTGATGTTGAAAGAAATTGAAATGATAATGTTAAAGCCTTTACAAATTATTGAGGTTGTGACGATTTCTAATTAAATCATATCTTTCTCGTGCTTTTCACCTTTCCAAGTAGAAGCTCAATTCCTGAATCAATATGTGCGTCACTTATACATATTTGAATAATTATCAGAGCTACTGATGTTGAAAAAAATTTAAATAAGAAAGTTTAAGCCGTTACAAATTATTGAAGTTCTGACGATTTCTAATTATATCATTTCTTTCCCTTGCTTTCTACCTTTTGAAACAGAAGCTCAAATCGTGGATCAATATAAGGAATACTTAAACATATTTGAACAATCCTCGGATTTACTGATGTCGAAAGAAATTGAAATAAGAATGTTAAAGCCTTTAAAAATGTTTGAGGTTGTGACGATTTCAAAATAAATCATTTATTTCTCCTGCTTTTTACCTTTCCAAATGGAAGCTCAATTCCTTGATCAATATGTGGATTAGTTATACATATTTGAATAATTCTCAGACTTTCTGTTGTAGAACGAAATTGAAATATGAAAGTTAAAACAAGCTTTACAAATTATTGAGGTTGTGACGATTTCTAATTATATCATTTCTATCTCTTGCTTTCTACTTTTCGAAATAGAAGCACAATTGTCAGGATAATTTGAGAATTGCTATTAGGAACAATATATTGGGATCGAATCATTGAAAAATCAAATTTTTCAAGATAGACAGACACCAATTTCAAATTATTCTGTCTTGAATCCGACCGACTAGGATTATCAATTTTCAATGAAATTCTTTTCATATCATCGAGCGAACTCAATATCGCTCACTTTTTCAGTTTTAATGTTATGAATTTTATCTCGCATCATTTCAATTTTTTTTTTCAACGATCTACTCAAGAAATATTTTCTGTTCCAAAACTGAATATCGACGAGATTTCCTCTACCTATTCATATTATTCAGGAGGCTTCTGAAAACTCGTCATATTTTTCGGTCATGTGTTTAATATTCTCCTCTGTATAAGCTACGTACACCTTAAACTATGTAAAATATAAATCAACTATAAAAAATTATTTACACTTCATCCGCAACTTGATCTTTTCGAGTTTGTCATATCCTCGTGATATTTCAAGGTAGCTGAAATATTACTTGACAAATGTGATTTCCAGAGTTGAACACTTTGGTTTGATTCACTATCACTTCAACCACATGTTGCTCGACAGGAAGAAAAATGACATAGAAGCAAATGTTTGGTTCACACTTTGATAACAAAAAATGAGAAGTTTTACAGTCCGTGACTTTTGCGAGAATATTTATATAGCTTTCACTAGCACAACAGTCGTACAAATCACAAGCATAGTTTTTCCGTCAAAGCTGAATCTTGAAGTTCCGTCGTTTCCCTGAAGTAAACCTTCTGGGCTGTTATCCTGATCTGAAATGAAAAATTAGTATATTACATAACATCAATGAATGCATAATGGGTCCATCACTTCAGATTCATTCATCAGTTTGATATATTGAGCTGATTGACATCACATTGCTAATAGGCTATTTGACTCTTTAATCTTGAATTAATTCTATTATTAACGAAAATATTGATTGAAATGAACAAATCTATAACCAAATTAATGAATTCGGTAGAATTTTTCTACAATGGTCTATAACTTCTTTTTCAATTGCTGGCATGTGTAAAAATAATCACAAATACTGATTCGTATTTGGAATTATTATTCGTTTGCTTCAGAATTTCACAGAATGCCATCAATTGCTCTTTATGAAATGGAATGCTTCTTGTGGAAAGATATGCAACAGATACAAAATCTTCTGCATATTCCTTACGTAGTAAATTTGAAGTCTTCTGATATTGAACAATATTTTCATTATAAAATGCATCCAAATTGGAATTCATCAGTAATTGATAGTTTAAATTGAAGTCACTGAAATGAAAAAATTATATGATGCCTTCACCAATTGAGTGAATTTTTAAGATAGTTTTCTGAAGAGAAATTCTGAAATTCATCGATCCTGCTCTTCCTTGAAAATTGCCACAGCCGTTTAGTGTCATCAGCCGACATTAGTTATCGCTGAAGAAGACCGATATAATCGAACTTAGAAGCTATTTCGGTCAGAAAATAGTTCGAAACAAAATTTAACACGTGTACAAAATTAATTCTTTGTGTTCGATATTGGAGAATCTGAAATCATTACATTGGTTAGAACAGTGAATAACAAATTGACCAGCGATTATGATGGATATTTATTAGTGTTGTCGTTTACTTGATGTGAATCCATTATAATTGAATATAAACTTAAATTCAAACACTTGAACTTATGATTTACACTTTGTTGACTACATAGCATGACGCGTTTCGTCGTTACAAACGACTTCTTCGTTTGCTTACAGAATAATGATTACTACAGACTTTATTACTTACAGATTATTCTGTAAGCATCTGAAGAAGTCGTTTGTAACAACGAAACGCGTCATGCTATGTAGTCAATAAAGTGTAAATCATAAGTCCAAGTGGTTGAATTTAAGTTTATATTCGATTATGATGGAATTACCATGCGAATTGTGCGGTAATTTATTCACATAATTGCCCCCATTCTTACTCATATTATGAATTTATCCTTCAAAGATGATTTTTTCCATGAAAAAGAGGAGATTGTTCTGAATTGGGAGCAACTGATCTATCAGTCTATTAAGCTCGTTCATTAAGAGCTTCTAGAAAATTCATTCAGTTGGAATTCTGAAATTTTTCGAGGAGTTTGATGTTATCAGTAATATCATATAAAAGATGCAAAGTATATTTTAGTAGTAGAATTTTGATTCAAAACATGACATACCCTAATGAAAAACATAAAAAATTCTCATTTTCACGGTTAGTCTACTTTGAACATCTCATATTTTCCTGAGAGAAGCAGGAACTACAAGATATCTCATATTCATTGCTCCACGTAGCTCCATGAAACCGAATCTTTATATCCAGAGTGAACGCTGGTAGGAGAATGAGAGACGCTCAACATATTCAACATGAAGCTGGCTGTGCATAATTGAAAATGAAATATTATGTAGGTGCACAAAAATGAGAAATGCTGGCAAAATTTGACTTACTGTTCAGGATTTCATCATCGTCTGATGTTTCATCGGTAACTTCGTTGAACTTCTTGCCAAATTCTGCAACACAACGAAATGAGAAGAGTTGGATGTTACAGATAAAAGTTTCAGTTGCTACATAGTAAAATTTTTCTGGATTTTGCATTCAAGTGCACAAGCAGTATGAGCATGATAATTTCTTAGAATTCGAATGAATATTGCATATCTGTATCTTTGTTTTATTTTCCAATAAGATATGATAAAACACACACACACACACACACACACACATATATATATATATATATATATATATATATATATATATATATATATATATATATATATATATATATATATATATATATATATATATATATATAATATACTGAGACTGTTAATCAAAATATCGAAATATTTCAGATAAAACTCTCAGGGAGCTGATTAAACAAATGTTGTCAACGAGAATGATCCTATCACTTTCGAGAGTGAATATTCAGAGCACTTCGAGAAAATCTTCGATCTTGTTGAATGATAATAGGTTGTTTGACCATGATGATGAATCATCAGTCCGTATTTAATAAATCAATCAAGGTTCTATTACTTACAAAACGGCCAAAGGTCCAAGACCGAATAAGGGGAACCAACAATTTGTGAAAATTCACGTGAACTCCCTCTATTGAAGAAAAGACGAATAAGTTCTGCCTAGCGTTCTAGATTCCTACTCATGACAACATCAATGCGAGTACGTGAGGCTTTTGGACATTTCATTCGAACACCACAGAAATCTGTCAGCAATGTGTAAGAATAGTCCATGCCTAATCGCTTCAGATCACGCCTCGGCGGGCAAAAGTATAGCTAATTTCAAGATTTACGAGTCATTCATACTAGTAAATACTGAGTCTCTTGATCGAAATATCGAAATATTTCAAATAAACCTCTCAGGAAGCTGTCTACACAAGTAGTTTATCGATTGGCAAAAAATATTGTTGTACTGTACATTCGTCAGTTGGCGTCAATGATTGTCCTTCTCTATTGAACTGTCTTCTGGTGATATAAAGTGCTTGCGGAGATTTTCTCTGGTCACCAGTTTTAGTGGAAACACGGACATTACTGAGCGGACATCCCTGAGGAAGGTTAAGCAGGTATTTTCAGTATTTCTACTAGATATACTGATTTAATTATTTCTTTGATTATTTCTTGAATTTACTGTCTGTAGTGTAGAAGGAATATATTGTTAGTGGTTCACAAAATTATTTTGATTCTTTTGGATGCATATTTCAGTGAGCACTTTCCATTTCTTGCAGAGAAGAATGAAAAAGATACTTTCAATTGAAATATCGACAGTTTTCAAGTGTCACAAATAAATTTATGGAAAATTTGTAATTGAACTTCATTTGATACTTTCATCAGAAGAAGAGACTGGCTAGCATTCGGTCGGAAGTTAATTGACCATAAGTTTTTCGCGCGAATAAAAAGATGAGTATGCCTGCATCGAGAGCGACTGCTGAGACAGTTTTTTTCCTGATATATAACAAATGCTAAAAAGCCAGATTTTTAACACCGGTTCAGTTTATGTCAGTGTGGAACTGCCAATCAATGCGAATTATTCCCTACGAAGAATTAACAAACTACAATTTTTGGAGATACGATAATAAGAATTGAGTTCTTTGATTCTTTACTGTCCTTGTCCTTTGAAGCCATAACGATCAATTTTCATATATATATATATATATATATATATATATATATATATATATATATATATATATATATATATATATATATATATATATATATATATATATATATATATATATATATATATATATATATATATATATATATATATATATATATATTGGGCAATTGGAATTTTAGAAATAGCAGCGTCTTACACATGTCACGGGAAACGTGGATATTACACCTGAGATTGTGCAAAGAACCAGAACAGCTTGGGGTACAGTTGTCCGAGTGAAACGCATCTTCAAATCAGATAATAATAATGATAATATTTATAAACCTCAGATAATATTTACACTAAACATAATATGGATGTGCAAACAAAACTGAAACAAGTCATGTTCACATTAAATACTCATCCGAGGATAAATACTTCATTATTTGTTGGCTCTTGCGTATTGCAGGGAATCCCCAATACTATAGGGCTCGCAATCTAATATCAGTTCAAAAACCTTAGATCTGAAGCTCCTGTAGCTGTTCAGGAATTGGAGGTGTCTGGGCAAAGATTGGAAAGTCCTTATGGTCATGCTTTGAATATTCTTTTCATGTAATTCCGTTTTGTGCTTTAGCGTGAAGTAGGGCAGTACTGCTCTTGAGTTATTAGGATTCCTGTTTTCAGAAAAGTAGTGTTCATTCCTCTTAAAAAATGTCAAAACCTTGTATAAGTATAATCCAGAGATGGTGAGTGATCCATGCTTCTTGAAATGACCACGACAGCTCTCTCTGTTGTCAAGACTAAGGATATTGGGTATTGCCCATTTTTGCGCAACAAAGATTCCATCCACAGCAGATGAATTTCTCCAGAAAATGATACCATATTCCATTATCGATTGGAAATTACTGTAAAATAGCACTTTTAACGTACTCAGGTTGACAAGTCCTCTCATCATGCGTAGTGTAAAAATTACATTATTGAGCCCACTTCTCAATTGGGTTGTATGTTCTTCCCACCTCAGGTTCTGATCATTGCTAAGGCCCAAAAATTTTACAGATCTCTTTATCGACAAGTCGAGTCCATCAACATCAAATGAGTTAGGATAGGCTTGTCTGGCCTAGCTTGAGCAGAAGAACATGGCCTCTATCTTGCTCATGTTGATCATCAAGTGATTTTCCGCACACCATTGCCGAACATTTTTCAGTACTTGTGTCGCTGATCGCTGTATCATTTGGAAGTTGTCTCTGCATGAAAGGAAGTTAGTGTCATCCGCATACATAATTGGTTTGCAGATAAGGTCTCCACAAGCACTGGGAAGTGTATTAACGAAGATGACAAACAGAAGAGAGCCCAGCACATATCCCTGTGGGACTTCAGTCTTGGGATTCATTTCACAACTACAAGCTGCTTTCTGTCAGTTAGGTAAGTTCTCAGCAACTGTAATTGATCTCTTATGCCGAAGTGCTCAAGCCATCTGAGAAACAATGAATGCTCAACAAGGTCAAAAGCTCTTGAGAGGTCCAAGAAAAGAGTAAATGGAATTTCTCCTCTGTCCAAGGCTTCAACTATGGCATTCACAAGCTCAAAAGTAACCGTTTCAGTGCTTCTGTTCCTCAGGAATCCGTGCTGTTTTTTCGCAATGATCTTGAACCTCCCAAAGAAGCCCAGAAGTCTTCCAGCCAACAGTTTCTGAAAGATTTTTGCAAACGAGGTAAGAGAGCTTATATGCCAATAATTAGTAAGTATTGCCCATTGCCTCAGTATTGCCTATTGCAAAAACTGGTCTGATAATGGCTGTCTTTAGCTGCTCAGGGAAGATACCATCCACAAACGATTTTTGCATAATATGCGCAAGTGGGACTGCAAGGATATCAATGCTATCCTCAATTATTTTTAGAGGTATTTCATCATGACCGTAAGCGTGGTTATTCTCTGATATTTGTGAATATGCCACTTTAATTAAAGAGCAAAGTGTTTGACCAATGCGTATCACTAGCGATGACTTACGCCAGCGAAACTTGAACCCTGAAATGTGCTCAAATCCAGAAGCTTCGAACAACTTAGCGGAGTATAGAAATATACATGATGTGCCTAACCATACAGGACAGAATACGCTGCAGCTGTATAAGAGGTGAAACAAAGGTGAAGGATGTCGTGGAGTGTGTAAAAAGTTAAAGTCGAAATTGGCACCTAGCTCGAACAAGGGATGAGCGTAGGTCAGCTGTGATTGGTGATTGGGAGCCTAGAGACAGGGTAAGGCCAAGAATGCGCTCTCATAATCGATGGAATAAGGAGTTTGTGCATTGGCTGGGCGTTGCCTGGAAGAGAGAGACTGTCGCTAGAGAATCTTGGCAAAGACATGGAGAGGCCTTCGTTTTGCATATATATATATATATATATATATATATATATATATATATATATATATTATATGTATATTTATATTGATCAGTTTCAATCTTATCTGTCGAATTTTTATAGCATCTCAATAAATCTAGGTATGCTATAGAGAACTGTTTTCTGTTTTGGTACCATCAAATTGAGAGAAATATTTTAAACGTCCGTCGGAAGAAATACTACGTGGATATGTCATGTTATATTCAACTTTGAAAGCATGGCTGGGTTTAAGTGAAATAAATTAGAATATCGCATGTCAATGTGACGTTTCCGCTTGTTCCATTCTATAAGTGACTTGAAAGTGTGCGGAATATAGTTGTTTGATCGTGTCAGCCTGAGCCATCCTGTTATAAAATTGTCGGTTGGTGGAGAATTACTTCACTCATTGATAAAATGAATTTTTGATAAATGAAAATCAGTTTTTTCTTTATGAGAAAATCTATTCTGCAATTGTTAGAAATAAATTAATAATTAAATGAATATTGATAAAAACTGTTAGATATGTCAGGAAATTTCAAGGAGGAAATCAACTGAGTTCAGTTTATGGCGAAATTGTGTGGGCCGCTATAGGTCCAACGTTTGACTTTTCGAATTGTTTTAAATTCCTATGTTCAAATGTTTATCGACGTTTTAGACTTTGTGTCAGATAAAAAAAAATAATAATTGAATTCTGAATGATTTGAGTGGATTCCACAAGAGTTTTTATTGTAGATAATGCTTATTACAACAGACAGTTTTGTTGAACTCTCTATAATGGTTCAGTTCTCGACATGATGATAATTATAATAATTATAATGTGTTCTTTCTCCAAATCACTGCATTTATTACGGTCACAAAAAAATACCAAAAACAAATACAATGATTAGAGAATAGGTAAATAATTAATTGAAATTATAATCTATTCGACTTACAATATGAAGAAATTTCTCTCAAATTTTATGATTCACAATTTACAATGGAGTCATTTTCACAAATCTTTCTCAATACTAAAGGAAACATTTTAATTCCTGAGCTTTTTAGGCAGACTATTATTAAGCTTGATACCCATATATAAAACACCCTTTTCTGTTTGAGCTAGATTATGCCTTTATGGCAAGACTTTTCTAGTATTATTTACATTTCTATATTCCTCAAAATAGTGACAATTTTGCAAAAAAAAACAGAACTTTATAAATGTACAGTCCAGTAAAAGTCAAGAAATCATTTTTCCTAAAAACTTGTCGACAAGACTCCTCAAACCTCATCCCGATAATTTACCTTATTACATACTTTTGTAGAAAGAAAAGATTTTCAGCTTCAGATTTTCATTTCCCCAAAATATCAAACCATAACTCAAAATTGATTCACCTCCCGTGAAACTTGGTACCTCAGTTCTTTTATTGCATATATGCTAGATGTTAATTTCTTGAACATATTTGCTAGGTGACTAGTGAATTTAAAATGCTTGTCGAAAAACACTGCTAAGAACTTAGTATCTTGTTTAAACTTTATTTCATTTTCTTTAACAAATCTTTTCTTTGAACGGTTTGCTGGGCCCCTATATGTTTCAAAAATCATGCATTCAGTTTTCGTAGCATTTAGCACTAAGCAGTTTCCCAGCACACCACTTTTTTACAACATCAATTGCATGAGACACATGATCGAATCATTTTCATGAGAAACAACAGCTATGTTTGTATCATCAGCATACATATAAACGGATCGCTTGGCTTCCGAGAAGGCATACGGTAAATCATTCACATATAGTGCAAAAATAAGTGGTCCCAAAATGTTTCCTTGCGGGACACCCCTCTCGACCAACAAATCCTTAATTCCATGAGTTATATAAACCCTTCGCTTCCTATTTGAGATATATGATTTAATTAGTTTGAGTTGATTGTCCCTTATTCCATAACTATTTAATTTGTGAAGTAATATATGGTGAATTATGCAGACTATATCAAGCAATTCTTCATGAATTTAATTTAGTGCTTCTTATTTTTTCCATATATAATCGACTTGATATAAATTATGAAATGAAATCAGATTAAATCGAATGAATCAGATTGGATTAATTATTGCAAGAAAAATATTGTTAATGCAATAGTTCAAAATGAAGATCGTTCTTCCGAGTTATTGATTTCTGCGAAAACATCGAGCAGAAATAAAGCCTTGCATGCATTCGATATCAGAAGGACAATATTCGTTGATAGAAACCAACTTAATCTGAAGTTACTTCAACGAATACTACGTCATTACTAATCGATTAGGCCGATACTTGATGAAAATTTAACAACTTAATTTGAATGAAACTGTGTAGCTTTGTAATTTTCAGTATGATTTAGTCAAACAAGACAATATTGTTTCGCCAACAGACTGGCTTCATCATATGTAGCAGCATATGATGTAGTGAACTGCATCTGGTGAAGCTACTGTGTTGACGAAACAATATTGTCATTGACTAAATTATAGTGAATAATACTAAATAACTATCCACTCTGATGTGAAATTTGCAATTTTTAATTCCGTCATGATGGTTTTCTGTATCTCGACGAGCCAAGAAGGTATGAAAAACAATCATATTTGCACATCAATACGACTGTCATCGAGTGAAAATCCATCACTTTGAATTATATCAACCAATTTATTTTTTCCAACCTTATTTATTAAGTATATTAAGACGTAGAAATTGTTGAAGTTGATTATTACTGAGAAATGATGAACTTCGTGTTTGAGTTGTTAGCTTAATAACTCATTTGAGTTAATAACTTGATTACTTGAGTTATGAAGTTAGTGGCTTAACTTAATAACTCGTGCTGAAGTTGGCATATATATAGGTGTTGAAGAATTAGTTGGATGAATTTCATTGAATTGGTAGCCAACTATTACTTGTACACGTTTTGTACGTAATCTGTTGTCCTCAATATTTCGATTGAAACTGCGCAAGAACAGCAATTGAAGCCTAGACAACACACCAGACAGAATCAATGCCAGTTTTCTTTCAATTTCACCACATTGGAAGATTACGAACAAGGCATTCGTGATTTCATTTATTATTTCATGTACTAAACCTGAATACGTTGAAATATCAGTTGAATGTTTAATTGAATATTGAATGGTTTTGGCGTTTAATTGATGTACTGATTCATTATAATTAAATATAGGATAAAATTCAAACTCTTGAACTTTTCTTCACACTTTTTTTGAAAACATAGCATGGCGCGTTTCGTCGTTATAAACGACTTCTTCAGATGCTAATAGACTACTACTATGAGCATTCTCTTAGCATCTGAAGATGTAACAACATAATAATGACAATAATAATGTTTTTATTTAGCAGAATTGCTACATCATATCACAAAATAAAATAAGTAATAACAAGTTAATTAAAAAATTTAAATTATGAAAAGTAGAATACTGTGAATTGAGTAAAGCACCAATATAAATAACATGATATAGTAGTTAGAACAACAAAAACGTTATACTTAGCACCTAACTAATATCACATGATTTCAATCCATTAGAGAACTAGCAGAAACAAAGCCCAATTGAATTAGAGTGACTTCAAACTGTATTGCATTTGGTCAGGATGAACGTTTTCAAAAATCTTTTGAAAACTTTCAAACTTTCACAGTTTTTTATATGTGCAGGAAGTCCATTAAATTCAATTGATCCTTTACAGGAAATAGATTTAAGCTTTTGTGTAGTTATTTTCTAACAATAAAGTCTGTTTTGAATCTCGTATTATAATTATGTACACCTTCAAATAATCGAACTCTATCACTAATGTAGGTTGATAACATATTTATTTTCAGTTTAAAAATGAGCACTTTTACATTGAACAAAACTCTTCGGCTAAGAGATAACATGGATTAATTTAATTAACACACTAAGCATGGATTTGACAGGTGTATATCTATCACATTTTAATATAAATCTCATAGCTCTATTTTGTATTTCTTCTTATCAACTTATTTGATATTGAGGACAATTGGATAATAAGGAACAACAGAATTATAAATGAGGAACTGCAATTGCTTCATAGAGTGACAACTTTGTACTCATAGACAAAGATTTGCCGATTCGTAATAAGAATTCAAATTTTTTCGAAAATTTTCTCATTATATAATCTGCGTGTGCGTGAAAGTTTAAATGTCATTTATAACGACGAAACGCGTCATGCTATGTTTTCAATAAAAGTGTAAATCAAAAGTTCCAGTGTTTGAATTTTATCCAATATTCAAGTGAATGTGTAATCATAGTTATATTTCATCTTGTTTTAGATATACATGATGATATCATAAAAAAAGTTTCATTCAAACTTTATGAACCCCAGAAGAGGTATTTGCAAAGCAATTTATTTCTTGTCTATTGTACCAAGTACAATGGAATATCTTCCATTTTTCAGTTATTTACACTACTATCACTGTCGGTGAACATAATTTCAATAAAGTTAAATTCAATTTCATAAGGCATCAGGTCACATAGGTACATACATGTTATTCTCTCGAATTAAATATTCTTCTGTTTTTAGTTCAGGGTAATCGGATTGGAATAATCTTCTGATATTGTGAACACTCTCTATTATGTTTTCAGTATTGTATAGTTCTTAATCTTTTTAAAATATCCAGAAGCAGTTGCGAACATGCAACGCCTTGTGATGAAAACAACAATATAAAACATCATTCCAATTTCTTCCTATACGTTATGTTTGACGTTCTTATCGGGTAACATCTTTTTGTGGTGGTCATTCAAAATTCATGAAACCCAGGAGCTATATTTGCGTAGAAAATTATTTCTTGGGTATTGTAATTTATGAAATGAGGTCCTTTCCTTTTTCTGTTATTCATAGTATCACTGTCAGTCTGTCAGTGAACATCATTTTAATCAAGGTAAGTTCAATTTCAGAAGAAATCAGGTCACAATATGTACATGTTATTCTATCGCAATGCAATTTTGTTTTTAGTTTAGGACAATCGCAATGAAGTAACCTTCAGAAATTCTTAACACTCTCATTTTCACAATATTGTATAGTTTTTAATCTTCTTAAAGTATTCAGGTACAATCGCGAATATGCGGCGCCCTATAATGAGAACAACAATATGGAACCATTAAATATAACTTAAATTCAAACACTTGAACTTATGATTTACACCTTATTGACTACATAGCATGACGCGTTTCGTCGTTACAAACGACTTCCTCAGATGCTTACAGAATAATATTAGTCTGTAAGCATCTGAAGAAGTCGTTTGTAACGACGAAACGCGTCATGCTATGTAGTCAATAAAGTGTAAATCATAAGTTCAAGTGTTTGAATTTAAGTTATATTCAATTATAATGGATTTACATCAAGTAAACGCCAACACTATTAAATATGGAACCATTAAATCAGAATCGTTCCATTCTCTTTTTATAATTTGACTTTTTTACCTAGTTGCATATTTTTTGGTATTGTGTGAATGATACAGAACTCCAATAAATATTTTTCAGAAACAAATGTTGAAATCGCCTCAACATAGGCAAGATGTACGAATACAGTTAGCTATTAGATAACCAATTGAATAGAAATTGAATTATATCCCACGATATAAGTGCTTGTTTCGTATGGCCGAAACATTCAGTTGAATTCTCCAGAATTTTTCGATACGCCGAACTTATGTTTCCGGGATACCTATTATCTATAGTGAAATTCAATATTGTAAATTTTTCGTTACAGTTCAGAAGCATTTCTGGAACATATATCGTTTGTCTTGAATATTTTTTTGAGATATAACGAAAGTTGTAATTGTAAAGTATATTGTTTTTATCGTCGGAATATACATTACATATCAAGTTCCACTGTTTTCCGAAAATAGAGTGACATTACTCCAGTGTTCTATAATATTATGAATAGGTACTAGACATAAATTTACAATGAAAAATTCAATAGCCAGCTTGAAAACTTCTTTCTTCAATAGCAAAATTGACAATACATTGAAAAATATATATTTGTCCTAGTCCTATGTCCATGTCTTACCAAGTCAACTCATGTTAACACAGTTTTATTTACAAAAGAAGTATTTACGGTAGGAGTGTCTACTGACATATGTAGTATCTTGAATTTTCTTAACCTAATACATGATTCATTTGACATTATACTATTCATTAATAGAACCTGTTGGTTCTACTCAAAAATATAATTTGTTTCAACTTATTCACCACATTCTATCTGAAATAGGCCTATAAAATTCAAGTTTTGTGATAATTAAATATATAAATTTTACTTGTAATTATTCTATATATTATTTTCATCATCATTTCATATAGAGAAAACTATTCGGAAAAAACTTCTTTCCGTAATTAATTTTTATTCAAACACTCTGTATCGAAGCTGCTATGATTATATTCAACATCGTCTCCGAAAGATTTGCACTTGTTAGTAAGGCAAATTGTGTACGAATCTAGAATGATGTCATGATGTTTTTTTACCTTCTTGCTGAAGGACTTCTATTCTGGTGTATCGCGCATATTGGTAATGAGTACTTGAAGTCAAACATTTCGAGGCGTTTGATAGTAGTCTTACTTGGTTGGTTTTATAACTGTCCGGTGTAGTAGTCTTTTATTATATTAGGAAATATTTGCTCTTCTTACTCGAAATGGGAGATGAGTTTTTCATGAATCCGTATGCTTTTTCATGTCTTACCGGGATTCGAACTCAGATCTCCTGATTGACAAGCTTCCACCGCAACCTACAGACTACAGCCACAACTTATATATCAATACATAGAAAAATGAATGTTTTTTCTGAAATATTGATAACTATAACCTTTTATTAATTCGTGCCAATTCAGTTTCATCTTTGTTTTGAGAATATATTCCACAATATCAATTGTAATTAGAGATTCCACAATAATTGAAATTAATTTGAATTGAGTCTAATTCTTTTCGTCAAGTATTCAGTTCATACTTGACTTGAATTTTCAGCTTGTATTCCTTGGAATATAAAATATTTTCTAATTCCTGCTTCTTTGATAGTATTTCATTAGAGCTCTGCGTTTATCTTCTAGAGATTCATAGTGGAAGTTGTTAGTTATTTACGAATTATGTGTATTTTGAAAGATAATTTCACAAGTTCCTTTTTTGCACGGATTTAGTACTCGTATATCACTAAGTACGTACAGGCTGGATAGGTTTTATTTGAATATCAACTTTTCAGCTTTTCTCTCCGGAAATGAGTTGAGGATCCTAGAAACTAAATCATATGCTCTATAATATGATATCAAAGAAGACTCTTTTAGCTGTGCTTCCGGCTGCAGAAACGTGAATAAAATGCATATAAAGCCTTTGAAAAATTCATTACCCTCAAATATTTAGAGTAAGTCTAAATGGAAATTCAATGGTTTTCCTACACAGGAAAGAGCTTTGTTTTAAACTTATGAATAAATTGAAATCACTCGGCGTTATGAGAAGAGGTTCGCTAAAAATACTTCACGTTTTGATTTTATATTAAGTCTTCAAATTATTATCAGATCAACTTATTTCATGTAATGATGACAGTGTTATGATATGTTAGAACTTCACATGGTTATTAAGAATAATGGAAAGGGCGACCTTCCACAATCCTCAGAGAGAGTTGAGAAAATATAAATTCTAAGATCAGCAATTCTCAACCTCTGGGATGCTCCTCCTACACAAACGTGGTGCAATTGCGAATGGAGCTCGAGCATATTGAGAAAAAATCAGTGAAAGAACTTGACTAAGAAGGAAAAATACATTCTGACATAATAAAAAAAATGAGCACTTAGACCAAAATATAAGACAATTTTCAATGGAATAAGACGAAGTCATTGATATTTATACTCAACAAATTCGATTTTGATACAGAAGTGTAAGTAACTTCCTTGTAAAGGGGTCACTGTTTTCGTGAAATGACAGGAAAACTGTATCGGAGTATAAGACGATGAACGCTTAACGGTTAGGAAACTCTTCAAAAGGTACATGGTGATGAACACTCGACTTCATGGAATTCGAGGTTTTTCAAATATTTTCCAAACTTTCGAAGTTGCAAAATAGTCGAAAAATTGGCAAATTCTAGCTCAAGAAATCAAAACTTATTATTTTTTGCACCCCCTCTCAAGTTTATGCTGAAATACTCCTCCCCCTTGTCACAACTCAAATGCGATGGAAATAAAACAAAGGTTACAAACTTTGAGGAACTTCATTAATTATTATCAACCAATTGGTTAATGTTTTTTTCATATTGGTTAGTACAATGGGAAGATATCATTGATTAATACCTAAGCTACTTATTTTAACCCCTTCCTTACATCATCCTACGCCACCCAACTGGGGTGCGACCCACTGATTGCAATCCCCTAATGCAGGGAATTATGTTTATTATTCGAAAGTATCCACTTCTTGTAACATTTAATTTCGTTTGTATTGTACATAATGAATCTTATCTCTCTTCCTATCCTATCGGTCTTAGTAGAAGATCCGTACTAAGAACCATCTTCACCGAGCTGATAATAGAATGAAACATATTTTATAACAAATTTAGTATATTAGAAAATATGTTGAAAATGGGTTGCCTAAAAGAATCCTGGACAGACAATTTTTAATTATTTCAAAAAAATTTATTTTTTTTAAATGTTGCAACATCATGATAATAAAAAGTTTTTTTTCCTGTAAATAGTTATTAAAGCATAAAATTTCCTGTTATTAAAGTATGAAACGTATAGAATGTGCAATCGTTGGGTTGCCTATTACTTACCTGGACAAAATACAGGGTTGTCAGGTTTAAACAGGTATGTCGATGCCAGTTACCTTCAGTTGATTGGATAATAGAGGAAAAATTTTATCAATATAAGCGTTGTTTTATTGCGAACACGTTGATATAGGGTTGTCTGCAAAAAAATTGGTCCTAATAGGGGTTTGCGAATTTTCAAGATTTCAATTTTAACGCGAGTGGGAATATGTGGCAGAGAGATCCGAGTAAGTATAGCGTGTAATAATGAAGGACACAACATGGCAGTCGCATGTAATGGGACCTCGAATATAAGAATGTGCTTGCTCGGTATTCGACAGAGAATGACAGAGATACTATTGTAAACAGTGAGCGTTATTTTGGAGCAACTAACATTTGAGTTGTAAACAATAATAATTATAATAATATTATAATACTATAACAACTGTTATTCTGTATTGTGATGAAAAATGGCTAAAAAGTGTTTTTTGTGTGGCTCGGACAATTGTTTAAGAGATTTTACTGATGAAACTTTCAAAAATTGCTCGTTAAAGTTAGCTTCTCGTAAAAAAACTCTAAACTGAAAAAATTGAAATCTTGAAAATTCGGAAACTCCTATTAGGACCAAGTTTTTTGCAGACAGCCCTATATCAACGTGTTCGCAATAAAATATATTGATATAAATTTATATTGATATAAATTTTTTTCTATTATCCAATCAAGTGAAAGTAACTGGCATAGACATACCTGTTTAAACCTGACAACCGAGTAGTTTGTCCCGGTAAATAATAAGCAACCCAACGGTTGCACATTTTATACGTTTCATTCTTTAAGTCAGGAAAAAATTTTTCTTATTATCATAATTATGCAACATTTTCGAAAAAATTAATTTTTTTGAAATAATTGAAAATTGTCTGTCCAGGATTCTTTTAGGCAACCCATTCTTAACATATTTTCTTATATACTAAATTTGTTATGAAATATGTTTCATTTTATTATCAACTCGGTGAAGATCGTTCTCAGTTAGGATCTTAGACTATCTTCTGAGTTCTTCTCAATCGTTGCATCGAGTATTTCACAAAATTAATCAAAGGATATTGAACTAACGTGGATGACAAACTTCATTGCTCTTAAAATGGATGAAGTTATTTGGCGTCCCTTTATCCATTTACTGAAATACGCGAAATTAAATTAATTTCGTAACGTTTCAGCTAGCACAACTATTCTGCTATTCGAGAAGATGCTGATAAATTTGGCATTGTTGTGCTTTGACATTTTGAATCTCTCAAAAATTAGGAAATCTAGTTTTTTGTATAGTGGGAAATTCAGTATTTGATGTATATAAAACATTTCCGTTTGATTATGCCGTTTCACTATGTAGATAATAATTCTTTTTATGGTTCCTTTCATGAGGTCAAATATTCTTCATCATATTACTTAACAAATGTTATGTAAGTTCACCATTAGAATAGAGTTTATTTTAACGTTACAATTTTTTTATTTAAAGTGTGTGATTTATAAGTCACTGTTTTTTCTATCTTTCCTTAAAAATGGTTTTAACGCCATTCGATTTTCAAACCTCCAACTGAACCTTTCAAGAGATTCTAACTGAGAAACTCGAGTTTAACACTCTTCTCTAATAAATTTTCTCGATTAGAGAGAAGAAAGCTATTATGATTGAATGAACAAAGAAACATATATTGTATTTTTCGTAAAAATAAACGTTTACACTCATACTTTTCTTCTTGTGCCATCTTCTATGGAATGTCGCCGATCGTACAGGCGATTTGCGCGTCTGAAACATCAAAATAATCAGCTATTTTGGTGTTTCAAACTGCCAGCTTTAAATAGTGATCTGGAAGATTATGTTGTGGATTGTTGAGTCATGTTGTTCTTCTCCTATCAACACTGATTTCTGCTCAGATTTTACCCTGAATTATCAAATTTAGCAACTCGTACTTGGTCTTTCTCATCATATGACCGAGATCCTCCAACCTTATTGCCTTGGTTGCTGACAATATCTACTTTTGTCTCATTATTTCTACTTTCCTGTGAAACTAGTTTTTCTCTCAATTTGTCTGCCCAGGATATTATCTTCATTTTTCTACGCCCATATCTCAAAAGCACTCACCTTTTTACATTGGGCAGCTGTGATTGCGCGTTAATGCTGTACAATCGAATGAAAAAAACGTAGCAGACCACTAGTCGGTACAAAGGTACTGTAGGTAATATTTATACATCGAGATACTCATACCTTCTCATAATTTCCAATCATTCATTGCATGTTAAAGTAGTATTGTTTGTACGTATCTTCTATTAAATCATAAACTTTTCCTCTAGTTCTTCATGGTGAGACCTCAAGCCGAAGTTACAGATTGAACTATGTTTGACTTAATCTACAGGTTTCTCATAGTGGATTAGATTGAAATAATTTCACCTACGTGTTGCATGCTATAAACCACTCTGCCACTGACGAGAATACCTGTGCCAAGGTTATAAAGAACCTCCTAAAATATGTTTCCATAATAAGTGACAGCAAATGTGAGAGTATACAACACTGTGGGACAATTATACGACTTCTTCAATCAATTCAGACTATCATTTTGCTTCTACTTCCTGATTTGAATATGAGTTCACCATAATTATTGTGGCCTTTTTGTCTATACTCTTTTCCATATTGTCCTCAGAATGTTCTACGACTTTGCATGATGAATGCTATCGAATGCTTTCTCATAGTCGATGGAGTACAATATTCATAGCTCTATAGATGAAACCCTATTTCAGCGATTCATATTTAAACGAATGCTTTTATATCCGCAATTGTATTGTACTTTCTATTTTCAAAACTCATTTAAAATAACAATCATGTTGATCTGTTTGAATTTATCAATAAAAAACAGTACAATCTCGTACAAATAATGATAGGTATATCAATTGTACTCGACAGAAATGTACCAATATCGATTAAAATATTAATGCAGAATAATTCCAGACATTACCATAATATTATGGAAATCAATGTCATTAGTTCCCATTTAGCAATTACGCTATCTAATTACCTATTGGTTCACAGTCTTTCATGCAAGTAATGTATGTTTACTAGAATATATCACATGTTATTTGTTTGTGTTCATAATTTTTCATTCCAATCCTCAAATGAGAGAGTAATCAATATTCAACTGATTCGAAATATCAGTGAATATAAACTTAAATTCAAACACTTGAGCTTATGTTTTACACTTTATTGACTACATAGCATGACGCATTTCGTCGTTACAAACGACTTCTTCAGATGCTTACAGAATAATATCAGAGTATTATAATATTAGATTATTCTGTAAGCATCTGAAGAAGTTGTTTGTAACGACGAAACGCGTCATGCTATGTAGTCAATAAAGTGTGAATCATAAGTACAAGTATTTAACTTATTGAAGTTGAATTTAAGTTTATATTCGATTATAATGGATTCACATCAAGTAAACGCCAACACTATTAAATATTTGAAATATCAGTTGTGTAAATACCTAGCATTTGACGAGAATTGATAGAAAAAGAGCCGTTCAAGTGTAATTGAATCTCTCAGTATATCTGAAAGTTGTTTTCTACCAACTAACAGAAGTAATATGGAATAAAAAATTGGGACATAAATAACAAAAACATTGAAACAACAAAATCGAGATTCCTCAGTTTGACGCAGTTATCGTCTAGAAGCAGTCATATACAAAATAAATGATATCATTGAAAAAATAAAGGGTTGTGTTAGTAGTATAAGGATGTGTCATTAAAACTAATGGAGAAATTTGTTATCGTTTCTTCGTATCTTTACATTGCAACTTTTGTATAACAATACAGAACTAGTGAACTATATATCCTTGCCGATATAGTCTTTAGGGAATACTAAGTAGTGTGGAAGCTTCATCGCTGTTTTATATGTCTCTTTGGAAAAGCATAATCATTTTTTTCATTTAATGTTGAGCTTATCGGTGTTTTTTAGATAACCGGTAAATCGACGACAGCGACCTTTAAGTCACCGTTTGTTGCAACATCGTCCTAGGTCGATGTTAAGATCTCTGTTAAGGTTTTACTCTGACAAGTGCTCACCCAACCATCCAAAAATCTTCCCAACCGCGACGACGGTGAACCATCTGCATTTCAATTAACCCCTTTTGCATAGTAATCAAGTTTGAGAGACACAGAAGAAGATCATAGCAAAAACAAGCACCTGAACTCAAGAGTCGTGGTAATTCTTATATGTTCATTTATTTATAAGAATCCTTCAGTACTCAACTATGGTACAGACATTGAAATTTTTCATGAGTTGATGTCAAATCTGAAACAACGTGGACATCGAATGTTCATTATTGAAAGTCAAAGGAAAAGAATCATTATCCCAATTTGCTATTGAAATTCAGTGGTTCTCTACATTGTTGTTGTAAGAATTAATAGTGTTTTCGCAATATGTCGATGGTCAGGTTTCATGTCTTTCGCATGGTGGAATTTAGGGTTTCAGAATCAACGATAAACGTTCGCCATGGATTACCATCATATCGCCGGTAGCAATGGAGACCATGTAATGGGTGATTTTTCAAGCGTTGTTTTTTTTTAAATCGAATAAAACACTCAATTTGCATTATATATTCGAAATTTGTATTGAAAATGATAACATGACCTATGCCGTTTAAGTTTTAAAGATAACTTCATGTAAATGCTTTTTCGAGCATTTCGGCCTGTTTTTACGAATTACGCGAGTTATGTGTGTTATGTTATCCTTTAAGGCTTCAATCGTGTTCGGCTTGTCCACATACACTAACGACTTTACATAAACCAACAAGAATTGATCTAGAGGCGTCGAATCGGATGATCTTGGCGGCCAATTCACAGAGACATTTCGAGAGATAAGCTGCTCACCAAATTCATCCTTCAACATGTCCATTGTATCACGAACTGTGTGGCATGTGGCACCGTCTTGATGAAACTACATGTTAACCAAGTTCAACACGGTCAACTGGGGCAAAAAAGAGTTGCGTATCATGGCTCGATATCGTACGCCGTTGACGGTAACGTTTCTTCCATGGTGGTCTTTGAAGAGAAATTAACCGATGATGCCACCAACACATGAACCACACCAAACTGACGTTTTTTCGGGATGCATCGGTAATTCTGGTATGGCATGTGGCTGCTCATCACTCCAGATTCGACAGTTTTGTTTATTTACATATTCGTTAAGCCAGAAATGAGCCTCATCGCTGAACACAATTTTTCGATAAAACAGCGGATTTTCAAGCAGTTTTGATGCCCATTCAAAAAAAATCAGACGTTGTGGTAGGTCATTCGGCTTCAATTCTTGCAGAAGTTGAATTCTATAGGATTTCAAACCCAAATCAACACGTTAAATTTTCTGTGTTGTTGAGTTACACATGCCCATTTGCTGAGAAAGGTGATGAATTGACATTTCACGATACTCATACACTGCACGCTACGGCTGCAATATTCTCTTCAGTACGCACTGTACGCATGCAAGACAATGGTTTGATGGCCAACAAATCTCAGCGCGAGATTTTGTGAAAACAGGACGAATTGTTGATTCACCAGGTCGATTATGACGACCATAATATGGTCGTCGTAACAAACGATACACATTTTTCACAGAGCGCGAATTTTGATAGTAAATTTCAACAATTTGCAATCGTTGCTGATTTATTCAGCAAGTCTTTTCATGATGAAATGGCAGAAAATAGCAGAAACTTTACACTCTGACAAATGACATTTGGATGCCATTACCAACCAGTGCCGCCAACCTGAAAAACTAAACTCTTAAAAAATCAAGCGCTAGTATCCGGTTGTATGTGATGGGTATGAAAATATAGCTCATAGCTATCATGATGAATATGATCTTTCATCTTTCCAGCGATAACATCATCACCTTGAACATATGTTTCATGAATATGAAACCTTTCAATCCGATGTGTTCAGGCGGAATCCATGAATAGAATCTTGTAGTTTTAATATAACTACATTACTCTAGTACATGGTCAATATTTGAGTATGTTTGATTTAATGGTTTTCATTCGTATTGCTGCTGTGGAATTGTGTAATTACTCACATTCATCTGAGAAAACAACGTGACCGAAAAAATTTCAATCACTCCATCATTCCAAACTTGCAGAACGAAAGAGATGAAAAAACTCGAACTTTCCTTCGTCCAATTACGTTGAAAACACTCAAGTCTACTTATCTGGGACATTGTTTGCTGGTCTTATTCTGGTGAATTTTAATGCGAAGGAGCCTAAATTAATTACTTCGAGATAGGGTCTCTCATTCAATTGTAAGACAAAATGCCGACATTGCTTCATGATTAATAAGTTCTGAAAATAGAAGCGGGAAAAGTACTATTGTAAAATTCAATTACTTTCCTCAACTTTTTTATGGTGTCATCTTACCTTTTTCTTTTTCGAATAGTTCGCCCACTGGGTAATCTGTTAGCTGAATACAATCAATAATCCCTTTCATAATTCGCCAAGACAGACAAAAATGCGAAGTTTGAAGAGGAAAATTAATTGAGACCCCTTGAATGATATTATATATTGAGTTCTCGATTGAGAAAATTGTGCTTCTACAAGAGACGGAGTGGGTGCAGAGAACTTTGGATATCTTTCAAGGAGCAGACAAGAATTCCAAGTTTTTCAGGTTGGCGGCACTGGTTGATAGTGGCATCTAAACGCATCTGTCAAAGTGAAAAGTTTTCAGTATACTCTGCTATTTTATCATGAAGAGACTCAAAAACGAGCAACGATTGCAAATTATTGAAATTCACTATCAAAATTAGTGCTATGTCAAAAATGTTTATCGTTTGTTACGACCATATTATGGTCGTCATACTCGACCTGTTGAATCAACAATTCGTGCTGTTATCACCAAATTTCGCACCAAGTTTACATTGTTGGACATTAAACCATTGTCTCGCAAGCGTACAGTGCGCACTGAAGAGAATATTGCAGTCGTAGCGTACAGTGTTAATGAGGATCGTGAAATATCAATTCGTCGTCGTTCTCAGCAATTGGTCATGTGTTACTCAACCACATGGAAAATTTTGCGTGTTGATTTGGGTTAGAAAGCCTATAAAATTCAACTTCTGCAAAGAATTGAAGCAAAATGACCTACCACAAACGTCTAATTTTTGGTGAATGGGCCTTAAAACAGCTTAATGAAAATCCGATCTTTTATCAAAAAATTGTGTTCAGCAATGAGGCTCATTTCTGCCTTAACGGATATGTAAATAAATAAAGTCGCATCTGGAGTGATGAACAGCCACATGACATACAAGAATTACCGATGCATCCCGAGAAAACGACAGTTTGGTGTTGTTTATGGGCGGTGGTATCATCGGTCCATCTTCTTCTACGGTCATTTTTCTACAAAAATGACCGTGGAAGAAACGTTACCGTCAACGGTGAACGATATCGAACCATGATAGGCAATTTTTTTTCGCCCCAGTTGGCCGAGTTGAACTTGGTTGACATGTGGTTTCATCAAGACGGTGCCACATGCCACACAGCTCGTGAAACAATGTACATGTTGAAGCATGAGTTTGGTGAGCAGCTCATCTCTCGAAATGGTCCTGTGAATTGGACGCCAAGATCATGCGATTTGACGCCTCTGGATTATTTCTTGTGGGGTTATGTAAAGTCGTTAGTGTATGTGGATAAGCCGAACACGAAGACTTACAGGATGACATAACACGCGTAATTCTTGGGATACCGGTCGAAATGCTCGAATAATTGACGCAAAACTGGACCTTCCGAATGGACCATTTGATACGCAGCCGCGGACGAAATTTACATGAAGTTATTATCATAATGTAAAGAGCAAAGGCCAGGTTATCAATTTCAATGAAAACTTTGACAATATGATGCAAATTGAGTGTTTTATTCTCTTTACAAAAAAACTACGCTTAAAAAATCACCCGATACTATGTGTATATAGCTTCAAGATTCACAAATCATTCATACTAGTAAAAACTGAGATTCAATCGAAATATTTCAAATGAAACTCTCAGGGAGGTCTCTACACAGATGACAACGGAAATGAACCTAATGAATATTAAGTGCGCTTCGAAAATCAAAAAACTTGTTGAATGATAATAAAATACAATTGTACAAATCCAACTACTTCAGAGAAAAAAATACATACTCACTTTTTTTGGATGGGTGATTCAGTTCTAGAGGTCGAGAAATAGCTGCAAAAAAAATTGACTGAATATATTAAACTACAGCTTCATAAAATTTCAAATTCCTTGATTGAAACCTTAGAATACAATTTAAGTCTAAAGAGATATGCAATATTGAATGTTTTAAAAATTGCAATAAGGAACTACTTCTAATGCAGTCATTTCTTTAATGAGGAATTCGATGCTCTTCTCAAGTTCAGTGCGAGGGAACCATTGTAAAAGTGGAATACTTGTTGAGTGAAATTTGTTCTTGTTATTTGTTTTTTGAGATTAATGGGGATTGAAATCCTCACAAAATTTCTATGAAAAAAAAACCAAGACATAAAAATGTACGTCTTGAGAATAGGTGCTAAGTTTAGAGGATGTTTTGAAAAACATCCCGAAGCAATTGACAATCAGTAATATGAAATACCAATTCTATGAATCTCGACCAAGGGTTTAGGTTTCTATTTCAAAATGTATTGCCAAAGTATTGTGCAAATATGAATCTATCGACATCATTGATTTATCTTCAAGACAAACTAGGATTCAACAGAACTTATTTCTCCTATTGGTCGCGACGAATTATTGATTTATTGTCTAGAAAAACTGTTCGTCATTGAAAGAAGTTATGAAAGCCAAAACCAATTTGATATTGTGGAAGATATTAATGGAAAAACTAAGTTTTCAAATGAACTGATTCACATTTATACTGGTTCGAATTATTCGCGACTATCCGTGAATAACTTTGAGATAACGAATAATTGATAGAAAAACCTTGATAGAGCAACAAGTAGCAACTGTAAGTCATGCTAAACATGAAGTGACATAGAGTAAGGCCAACCCTCGCTTCTCGCCATGATTAGAGAAGCTGAGAGCATTTTCCTCACAGTTGCTCACGTCGGACATCAGACATCTAATTGACGATGTTAATTTCCTTTGTTGGACGAAATTAAACCTCTCGGACTGTAGAACCATCGGTCGAGAGTAATCGACAAAATTTCTCTTCGCAGTAAATTACATGGAAAATGGTATAATTTGATGCTACAGAAATATCGTGAACTAGCATTCATTTCCTGCAGATTTGATTAACTTCTTATTGATACTCAAAGAATCATCAGTTGAGATGAATAATTATAGGATGTTCGATCAATTCATATTCTAATCAATGACAAAACTGGAATGAAATATTTTTGCAAACCTGCTTCAGTATATAAAATGAGGGTAACTACCAACAAAGTGGAGGAGAGTTCTTTTGAATTCATAAAGTTTCACAATTTTCAGCAGAGCAGAAAATGAATGTCTCTTTATGCATGGTTCTCACAAGTCCCTACAAATAAGCAGAATAAGTTTGCACACGCTTGGGGTTTTTGAAGGTTGGGTATCTTCACTGTATAAAGAGGATTTACTATTCATGAAATTGAAAGTGGAAGTGTGTAAACGTATTAACTCTCATTGATATGGGAACTCAGTAAATGAGTATGCCGCATTCGGTTAAAAGAAGTAGTTTTTTTTAACATTTTTTACGGAGTGAATATCGTTTCAGAGTGGTTTTTGTATATTTGTCTGCAGTGTGATGGACCTAAATATGTAACTAGAGCCCTTATCAAGTCAGCTTCATTCGAAGCTTCTGACTTTTTGATTGAATGGAAAAACGTAGAATTACTGCTTCCGAGTTTTTTGCCTCATTGAATAATCTTATTCGTTTAGGCGTGATATTTTGAAACTATTCCAGAAAATAATACTAAGGAATCACTCAACTGACAGTGTTAATGATAGCCCGTCATGTAAGATAAATTTATTATAATGTTGCCACATGTTGGCAACTTCTTACCATCTTTGGCATCATAATTCTATGATATCATGGAGAATTAATATTGTAAGTAGTCAATTATCTTAAATCACAGAATATGGGTTAATGACTAGTCTCTTTTCTATCAGTTAAGCTGTCAAATATTTTGTTTCTCTATACAGATTATCGATTGTTTGTAGAAGTCAATCGAAACCTAACCTTTGAACATTATGAAATGAATAAGATGCATCATTTATATGTATTTATATATATATATATATATATATATATATATATATATATATATATATATATATATATCTTCATAAATAAAAAGACTATATGAATACAGGAAAATGATCACTGAGATTGAATTCTCGCTTAACTCCTTATGAAACATAATTAAATATTAAATTAAATCAAACTCTTTGACTTCAGTCTTGAAAATGAGCTCACGCGCGAAACATGTTGACAAATATGTTGTTGAATATCGTGAAACATTAAGCCTAGACTTAAATTTATTTGAATACAAGAAAATGAATTCATATATCAATCGTGCTTATATAATCGCACTTGTGAATATTCAATATTGAAAGTATGCTTTAACTCTATTTCTATCATTTTTACAAATTATAGAAAAATCTTTCTTCTTCCTACTCCCTCTTCCGTTCATCTGTCCTTTTTATTTCACTTTGGTGTTTGATTTTTGCTCAAACTTCAAATATATTCACATAGATTTCATAGCGACAGTCAGTACGATCTACGACATTTTTGTGTTGACCTGTTTAGGTCTTTTTGGACCTCCTTCAGCCTCTGTAGCTATTGTTTCGCATTTACTCTTCATAATTATATCGAGTAGTTTTTTCGGTATTCTGGTCTGTTTGATTCTGTAGACATATGCATTGAACTTTGCTCGTCGTTTTCTGATTTCTTCCGTTATCGTATTTGCCTTCTAATAAATATCTTTTTGATCTAAATTCAGTGAAACTTACGCCAAGTGTTTTAATTTTAATTAAATGCTATGAATATCTATATGGGGTTATTGATTGTTGATTGTGTTCATATATCATCTCAAATTTTTAGCATAAACAAGCCTTTTTTATTAGAAAAATTTCGTTTTCAAGTGACGTTTCCTTTGTCAAAACTAATGAATATTCGACTATTTAGCATCTTCAATATTTCGAGGAATATTTCCGACAAGAATGCTGATCTGAAATTAACTTAAAACGTAGAAATCCTTCACAACTGTGCATTGAAGCTCAAAAAATAAATTTCTTTTGGTAATTTCACCCTGCCTGTAAAAAGTATTATACGGAACTGCTTTTTTATCAATGACAGCCGATCTTTTCTCTTTCACATGCGTCCAAAGGATAGTTCTCGATTTTCCGCTTTTGAGCTCAAGATTGTCGAAGCCCGTCTGCCGTGTCGCACGTCGGAACTTTACAAACTCCTCGAAAATTTGTTTCCGGCATAATAATTCATCTTTGACCAGCGTACCGAGGAATCGAATTATATGCCTCAAGGGTGCTTTTTAACTGAACTGGAGCTCCCTCTCGGGTTTATTGAATACGCCGAGATCTCTTTTCTCCTAATTATACGTTCTTGCTTTTAGACCATCCATAAACTCTAGTAATTCCATCAGTGTTAAGTGTTATTAGCCGACTACTCAGTTTGCATAGAGTTTGTGAGATTTTTTTCAAATTTTCGTTTGATTCGTTCCCGTCTATGAATTATTAATTAGCAACGAGGGTAATTTAATAGGTTCATTAAATTTCCTTGATGAGGAAATTACGTTTCCTGACCTCTTTTCCATTTTGGTAGAATAAAGAGCGGAAACGACGAGAATGAAAACGAAGTGATAAATATGTTCAAAAATCAACAAAATAACGACAATAACATTGTCAATTTTGTTGCCTAAACAAAGACCGTAGCCTGTGAAGAGTACGAAGAATGTCTATTCATATTCTGCAAATTTAATACCTACTTGCATATCAAGGTATCTATTTTAATAATTCGAGAAAAAACTTATCAATTTTCATATTGTTATATCCCCAATACTGTTATCAAAAATTTAGTAACAATATTGGGGAGAAGCGAATATCAATATTTTGAAAATGTGTAACAGTATTATATATTGTTTTACAGTCATTTCAGTTTCGAAATAACCAGTCGATGAATCAGATATCTGTCCTTTGTTTTCATCCAGTTCTTCATGGCAGACTTGAATTTTTTGAGGTTAACAATATTCTTCAATTCAAATGGCAATTCTTTATAGATTCTTGGTGCCAAATAGGAATAGCTACGAAGACATATAGATTGACTGTATTGCGCAATTGATAAATATTTTCTGCTATATCTGGTAATCACGCTATGTTCTATAAAGTAACAACTGTCTATCTTTTTTTCGTGAAGTTTAGCAGCGATTGAACAAAGAGCTGGAGTATATCCAGTATGTCAGCTTCTTTATACAGAAAGTAATTAGGATATATATCGATTTTATATATTATATATATATATCGTTTTTATGAAGGATTTTTAGCAGCCATTTTTGTTGAATTTCGAGCTTTTTTATTACTGTATCATATGGATCACCCGACCCAACAATACCATATCGTATCGGAAACTCTGCCAGAGCTTTGTTAATTTCTGTTTACTGTTTTACGTCTAGAATAATTGACTTCTCAATTATTTCTATATAATCACCACATGAGGAATTCCGGTGAAGAATAATTTTGAATAATAATATCACATGGACGTAAGGATTGATTTATTCTGCCTTCCTTCGACAACATTACGTCAATGAGATTGATTGGAAATTTTGTGTCTTTCAGTTCAGTATTTTGAAATCGATCATCGTGCAGGAGGAAGGATAAACCTAATTGTTGTTATGTTATTGGTTCATGTTCACATATTCAATAGCTTCAAAGGCCAGGAAAAACCATTTCCAATAGCTTTCTTCTCATTTCTTCAATTCACTGTGTGTTCACGGTAATCTATATAAGTTGAGTGACTTATCTTTACATATGTCAACTTTTGAGTCAATAATTAGTGGGCTTATTTATGGAAAACCATAGCAAATATAGAAGGTAAGTTCATTTATGACATAATTCAATTTGGATTGAACTACATATGAGGAATATTTCATCACGCTTATCGATGTGAGACTGTAAATGAAATGAGTAGATCAGAGAATATTGCATATACGTATTTCATTGGACGTCGAATCATCTTGGACAAAATCCTACGCCTTCACGTTTTCACTTTCAAAGAAGGTTTTTCCTCCAGATATTTTTCAACAAAACTCTGCTGTTTTGTTGAAAATTGTTCAATTGTTTCAACAATTTCCCATTGTTCAAACAACAATGGTACAGTCAGTAAATAAGAAAAATATTGAACTCTTTCATGTAATTTGACATTTCATGACATTATAGTCCTCAGTCTGATTAAGTTACATTCCTATATGGCTACAAGAGCTATTCGATTTAGATACATCCAGTTTAGTCCATTCTTGACCCCTCCACACCCCTGTTGAAATAAATAAGGAACCGGGGATGAGTTCAATAATATGTAGTTACATCAGAGTTAGAATAATTTGCCATTAAGGACATCAACTGTCCAAAGTGCCTTTGTTTGCAGAAGTTGAGAAAGTATGAAGAATATTTTTATTGAAATCAATGCATTGGAGTTCTCTTCTCTCAAACTCAATTGTGAGATATTAACAATGTTCCCTCGATGACAAAAAAACAGTGATGTTTGAGTTTTGTGATGAAAAATAGCTTTAAAAAAATATTCTACGAAGTTTCAATTGATCATAATAAATTGTAATACTCATCTGAGAATGAGCATTAAGTGAAATATGATTTCTAAATTTCATAGTGATGGGCTTCTGACCCCTCTTGTTCAGTTTGGTGTTCGGAACGTATATTTTTTCGAAGAGTTTTTCGAAATCTTCCTTTTCAAAATATCGATAAATTTTATATATATAAAATATAAATTTAATATTTATATATTACAGAATATCGATAAAGTCCCCATAACAAACGAATTGAAATCATATGTATATACACAATGGATTGTTATTCATTTGTGTCTTTTGATTCATGAAGGGGTGTCTTAGAATTGAAGTCCATGTCTTCCGCTTGTTGGAGAATGGCACAATGAATGAATTCCTTGCGGTATACTGACTTGTGCTCGATCAAGTGTATACATCAATTTCATTATTCTCTAATATTCAACCCTTGGAGGACAATGACATTGTACATGATTCACATAGCCAGCTCTTCTATAATATTCCTTTGAATCATTTGTAAAAATTTATGGAAAGATTCTGTTGATTCATAGAAAAGAAATGATGCAAAGAACGTTATTCCATCTCTTCTTCCTCTTCTTCTCATTCTTTAAAATAGACCTATTGGTCTTTTGCTTGCTGAAGCCGTCTCTGGATGTTTTCTTGCGAGGTGGACTGCCAGCCACCTTTTTGGGGGTCTTCCTGGTGGGCGCTTTCCGTGTGGCTTGCTCTCCATCATTATTCGCGGTAATCTGTTTTCGTGCATTCTTCGCACGTGCGCATACCATTCTCTTCGTCTTTGTCTGCCCCACCTGACTATATCTGCTATGCCGCATCGAGCTCGTATGTCAGTGTTTCTCATCCTATCCAGTCTAGTCTTTCCGAGGATAATTCTCAGGATTTTCATTTCGGCCACGCGCAGCATTCTTTTGGTTTTATTTGTGTCTTTGCGTGCTTCTATTCCGTAAGTCATGATAGGTCTGATGAAAGTCTTATAGATCTTCACCTTGCTATATGTTCCCATGTGCTGGTTTGACCATATCACATCTCTAAGACACCCTGACAGAGCCGCTGCTTTAGTTATGAGACTTCTTACCTCCTTCGCCGGATCGTGGTAGCTGCAGATGTCCATGCCTAGATATTCAAAGACATTGACTTGCTCGATTGACTCATCCTCCACAACCGCTTTACACCTGACAGGTTCTCTGGAGAATGTCATAGCTTCGGTTTTTGATGTTGAAATTACCATGTTGAATTGTTGGCTGACTTGATAGAATTTAAGAAGCTGTCTCTGAAGATCGTTCTCCGTTTCTGCTATAATAGCTGCGTCGTCAGCATAGCAGACCACAGGTATTTTAGAGGGGCCCATTCTGTACCCCAAATCTAAGGATGTGACTTGTTGTATTATTTCATCCATCAAGAGGTTGAAGAGGAAAGGGCTCAGGCCTGTCTAATTCCGCCTGACGTTTTCATGTTAGGTGTAGTATGTTCTCCTGACTTGATCTTTGTCACATTTCCAGTGTTCAAGTTTTTGATTAGTTTGGTGATTTGGGACGGGGACTGTCTTTTTGTTAGAATTTGTAGGACGTCTGTCAAGCGTACTTTGTCGAATGCCTTTGTTAAGTCTATGAAGCAGACGTAAGCAGGCTTGTTGAACTCTATTGATTTCTCCTTTAGTTGTTTCATTATGAGGAGAGCGTCCGTTGTTGACCTGTTTGTTCGAAATCCAAGCTGTTCCTCTCTATTCCCGATACGTAATTCCAATTTGTCTTTTAGGATGCTAGTGAGAAGTTTCATGGATGTACTCAGCAGGGTTATGCCCATGTAGTTTTCATGTGATGTCTTTTGCACCTTTTTGAAGATAGGAATAGTGATGCTGCTGCGCCAATCTTCGGGAATCTGTGATGTGTTTAAAATCCTACTGAAAAAAGTTAGCAGATTCGCGATGAGTTTCTTTTCCCCATATTTCAGCAATTCGTTCGGAATGTGTTCTGTTCCCGCAGCTTTCCTGTTTTATAGCTTTTGTATTCTTTTTCCCAACTTTTCTTCTGTTATCAAAACAGCATCGGGTGTTTCGTCTTCGTTCATCTCATATAGCAATAGTCTCGTATTCAAATATTATATTGATAATTGGATGCATATCATCACATATTTACATATGTGATGATATGCATCCAATTTGAGCATGTGTTACAACGTAAAATGGATCGATCTTTATGCTTCAAAAAGAAGTGGAAGCATTGGATTGTTAACGTGGAAAACTTTGCTGGTACCTAGGTGGTGCACCTCTCTATCTCAGAGACCACCAATTCCAGAAGCGTAGGTGAGTTTTTTCACTCAGTGACTGATACGCATTTCAGATTTTCAGCTCATGAATGTTATGAAAAAGTGATTTACTACTTAACGAATTAAACGCTACTTGGCTAAAAGTTCACTTTTCCTTTGTAACGTGTGAATTTCTCACACTACCGCCGCCACTGAATTGTTGATTTAATTTTTATGTTTTTTATGTCCTTCGTCGCTGAACTCTTGCATTCGTTGTATTTAATATGATTGTTTACCCCTTCATGAATGAACTCTTTCAGTTACGATGACTTGTGTACATCTAAAATGCAGATATAGTCGGCTGAATTCTCGTTGCACGTTCCTTTTTCGCCAATTAATCGTCTAAGAAGTAACATCTCCATCTTACACATAAGATTTGGTAAATTTCAATTACTTTCATTATATTCCTATATCAATACCAAGAGGATTAATTAATTTTATTTGTGGCGCCTAAACTGACGGTAAGTTATGAAAACAAATTCTATTTTTCGTATAAATGCATTGTCTCGAAAACCTGAGTTGAATTTCTTTATTTTATTCTTTTCGCCATTTTCATTATTTTTTATGATACCTTTTTAAATTGTTTATCTTTCAATATTGCAATAATCATATCAGATTCTCTAATTTGAATCATTCTCGATTTATCTTGTCATTTAATTTTCCAAATTGGCTCTAGATTTTTGTGGGCTAACGATGGCTAATTCCACGTGCTAGTATTCATGTTCGTTAATGTTTGAACACTTGCTTTATTTCTTGATATATTTAAATTATATCCTCGTACTATCTGTAGATGTGAATTTGCCATCGAGTCTCATTTACACCTTCACTGGGGCCTCAAAATTACTTTGATTGGAGCGTAAGAAACATGTCGCTGGAGCTTCAAGCTACATATATTGAAGGATAAACTTGTGAATCCAACATCTATAAAGTTATATAGATAAGATATTTTCTTGTATTGTAAATACGAAGAAATCTAGTAAATTCATAGATTTTAACTTCGTTAATACTTAGTGTCAATCAGACTGAATATGTGACCCCAGGGTTACCAACTCGTCGAATCTTTTCCCCCCGTAGTCAAGTTGAAAAACCCCTAAAATCCCCTAGAATTATTATTGAAATTCAAAGAAAAAATATATAAAATAAGAATTTATTTTGCGAATTCAAGGTACTCAAGTGTTCTTTATTATTAAAAGTAAGATATTATTAAATATTATTATTGAATATGTATTATGATTCAATATTATAAAAATATTATTTCATTATTATCACATTTTTCATTTCATTTTTGGAAATGAGAATATTTAAGAATAGTTAATTGGGAATTATTTAACACAAGAGTCAATTATTTATCTACTTTTTATGAAATTTTTCATTAACCAACCTACATTAAGAAATGGTATTGAATATTGTCGTCATGAAAGGGATTTTTTCATTCAAAATATAAATCAAAAATTAATTTCAGTTATTTAAATTATGATATGAAATATTTTGGATTAGTTTCAAAATACCCCTAAGGTTACCCCTGAAAATTTCAAGCCCACGAAAAAACCCCACCAAATATTTTGTCACCATAAATTTTGGGGAAAAATCCCCAAGTTGGTATTTCTGTGTGACCCTCCGTTTTCAGCTGGCCTGGGTTATTTAAAGTTAAAATAGGGGTTATACCTTCCTTTACAATAAGAAAAATTCGTCAAAATTGCTCTGTAAATATCTAATTTATGGGGGTGGTCGGTTTTCGAGCGGGTCACTTTGTTTATATAAGCCCTTAGTCCGTTCATGTCTACCAAATCCCAAAAGAACATTTCTACTTACCGAATACCTGTATCGTGCCGTCAGTATCCCCGAGCGAGTTTTTCGACACGCACTTGTAGTTGCCGTAGTCCGGAGGTTCGATTGAACGTATAGTCAACTTCATGTGAGTTTTATATCCTGCTGTAAACTGTGTTTGATCAAATCTCTCACCTGCAAAGAACGACGAATATATAATCTGGATTATAACTACAAAATATATCGAAAAGCTGAACGAAATAAATAAGAGCTTGTTATACAGGTTGGTTATTGAATCTGCGGTAGAATAATACGGGTTATGTGAGAAAACTTCGTTCTTTGATGAATTTGAAAAATCATACATTCGAATCAGTGGAACCATGTTCGATATCTTTGATTGTATTTATGCAAATGACACATATATTCAATTTCATAATAAACTAAGCCACTTTTCCTAAACTATGGAAATCGGCCAAGATAGTACCTTGAAAAAACATAATCCTTCTATTGTAAACAACTACAGACCAATATCCATCTCATCAAACTTATCCAAACTTTTTGAAATTGTGGTCTATAATGCTATATATCCAGCCGTCAGAAACAGCATCAAGATTGAGCAACATGGATTCATGTCAATGAGATTTTGGTTTCTCAATACGTTTCTGAAGTACTCGACTCCACAGTTAAAGTTTATGTGATTTACACAGATTTTCAGAAAACTTTTGATAAAGTTGTTCATGTACTCCTTATACAGAAATTACGTAGCAAAATTGGATTCTCGGATAGACTCACCAACCTTTGTCAACCTTACCTGGTTATCTCTGGAATACCTCAAGGGTCTAATCTTGGCCCGATGTTATTTATTCTGTTCGTAAATGATCTGATGGATGAAATTCACTCTCCACATTTGATGTTCGCAGTCTATTTGAATCTATATCGTGAAATTAGATTACAGGACAACTGTGTTCAACTTCAGCTCGCGCTGGACCATGTTGCTAGTTGGTGTGAGGACAATTATTTGAGTTTGAAAATGTGTCAAAGTGTAATCTCTCTCACACAAGGAAAATAGATCGATTTTAATGTGATTATAGCGTCGGTGGCCAGGATCTTTCTCGTTCTGATAAGGTGCAAGATCTTGGTGTAGTCTTCGCTCAGAAACTTTCCTTCACTCCACACATCACACAACTTATTTCATCTGCCTCGAATATAAATGAATTCGTAATACGCGATGGCAAATATTTCAATAATTCGCCAACATTCATAGGACTGTTCAATACCAAAATCAGTAGTAAGTTAGAGTAGGACAGCATGATCTGGCATCCTATTTACACTTGCCTTCAACGCCATCTGGAGGCCATTCAGAGAAGGTTCTCGAAATTCTTAGTTTATAGGTAGGATAAAGTTTATTCACAGAGAGGAGTTCTTGGAAACGATTTATTGAATCGACTTAGCTTAATCTCATTGCAGAGCAGAAGAGAAACTTTATCACTGAAATTTTTGTACAAATTCCTGCAAAACAGTATTGATTGTCCTCCTTTCTTGTCTGCTTTGAAATTTCGTGTTCCTAGGCAGAATTCTCGTACTACAGAATCATTCCACCTAGAGATCCAAGGACCAACTGTATAATACAATCTCTGATTTGGTTCAATAGGGTTGCCAATAATTGTGACATTCACTTTGACTTCATAGAAGTTATTATTAGGAGTTATGTGAACAAAGAAAGTTGACTAATATGAATTGATTTATATTGAGTTCGTTCTAATATCTCACTAAATGCTATTATTTAGTTATTAATTACTATTTCAGTTTTTTTAGATAAGATTGAGCTCTTTGTTATATCTCTTTCATTTCAATTATTCAGTTATTCTTCAACACTGTGTTATTATTCTCTGTAATTCGGTGTCATAACTGTTGAGAATTAAAAACTCATTATTATCATCAAATCTCTGGAAACCGTGGATACAAAATATTTCGGCAGATGTTATATACTACTAAAAATGAAGTCGGATGATCAAAAATGATTTACGAGAATTTGCAGAATTGATTTGAGAGAATTTATTGCAGTGTCATACTCCTTTGACCATTTGAAGAGAATGAACGATGTGATTTCATCAGTAGTATTTCATCGGACTCCTATCGTGTATAAATTTGAATGAGCTTGAAAATTTGTGTCCGACACAATAATTGAAAATTCAAAAAATGTTCCTAATATGAAATAACCGAATAATGAAAGGAATTGAAATTTGGTTCAAGTTACTTCACAGAAAAACAACACACAACGTTTCGGTTCATAATGTATCTTCAACCGTTATAAACTGAAATACATAGACTGTAATACCCAGTTCTTTAGACTACGAATTGAAGATTCAATGAGAACAGAAACGTTAGAATCGTGCAATTTCTGAAGTGCCTTAATAATAATTTCAACTTGTTTCAGCGTATTTCATATTCGAAATAATGTTTCTCCAATTTCCGATATTTGTTTCAGACATAACATTTCATTTCAGAAATATTCATAAAAATTTATAGACAGTGGTAGTCCAATATAACGTCTACCGATCATACTTCTTTGCTTCTGATTTTCAACCTGAGCACCTTTTCAACCTACAACGTTTATTAAAAGCTTAAATCTTTCGATTTATCTCATTATTTATAACTATTCTGAGTGACAGATAATTTGAAACTCGGTAGTGAAGCACAGATATTTCTGTGCTTAGATTCAATTAGGGATCCTTTTTTGTCAACATCTATTTTGAATAAACGTAAATACTTCTATGTATCTATAATAGAACTAATTTACTTTGGTCGCTTCGGATTTTTCCGATCTGAAAAATAAAAAAGTCATTCGAAATTACTTTTGCTTGGTGTTCGAGATCATGCAATTTATTGATGAAAAAATTCAATAAACTTATTTTTGTATCAAGGAGAACACTTTCAAGGAACGTATAATCGAAAAAATATTTAGAATAAATTTTTTTGCATACATCTTTCGATCATGAAATGAGATCTGATCATTGTACTATGTGACACGATTCTTTTTTGAAATTCTTTGTAGTTGCAAAATACCCTCAGAATAGTCAGGAAAAATGAGTGGATGAATACATTTCTGAATTTTACTACATATTGAACAATCTCTAACAATTTTTTTTTTGCGAAGAGATATGGCAGATATGGTTTCAAGCCTAAATTATTCGTCATATATATTTTTTCTTGAATAGAGGGTTTCAGAGTTTCAATGAATGTTATGAATTCAAGCATTTACCATGCAGCATCGATTGGGCATGCAAAAGAAAATATCATTCATCATGCAAAAACCATGCATCATATCAAAAGCATTCATCATTCATTATTGCGCTTTATTAGAATTCTGTTCGACTATTTTAATGAATCCTGATCGACGTACCACGTTAAATAGGGTTCAAAATAGCAATATGTATTATATTTGCAGTTGCGATAGGTACACAGACATTGTAAAAATATTTAATGTTTCGAACCTTTCATCAGTTAAACAGAAGGTTACATACAAAACACTTGAGTTCATATTTGAAATAAAGTTGAAGCTTGCTAAGTCATACTCCGAAGTAAACATTGAATTTATAATTGAAGTGCATAATCGTATTGCAAGAAATCTGAATACTTCTTACGCAGATGAAGGAACACAGCATGAAGTACGAATTTGTTTCATAAAGATTTGATAATATATATGATAATGCCGAACCAAACCGAATGTAAAATTGTGAGAAATTGAAATTATTGAGAAAAATGATTTTGTGAAATATACGTTTTGATTTTTCAAAAATGAATAATTGAAAATTTAGTATCAGAATTATTATTATGATAATATCTATCAAAATGTAAATAACAATGCCTGAATTGAGAATAATAATAATAATTCTCTTGACACGTGTCATCTTCTTGCGACTATTTCCATTAAAACCATTGTTGAAGGAGATACTTTCATTTTTAAGTATGAAAAATTCAAGGAAATGCTAGCTTAGTCTTCGCGTCACTTCAAATTCTTTGAGTTCGAATGTACAAGGAAACATTTTTAAATTCGGACGACTGGCTTTGCACGTAAAGTCTAGAAGCGGTAGTGCTATTACGGATATGTAATTATATTATTATGTACATCTCCAGCCGTTCTCGGTTACCAAGAACAAAGCTGAAATCTTCAATAAGAATTTCAACAAGGAAATTCCTTTCAAACTAAATAAAAGAAGAATGGGGTCTTTCTCACTCTAGTGCTCTTCAGGCATGCTTTGAACTACACTTTAAAGAAAAGAGGCGTTCAAAGCTCAAGCAAAATCGATCAGAGAAGCAACACGTCCACTTTTTATGTAGGGGCAAAAACAGTACTCACTCTGAGGGATAATTTCACCCTTGTCGTCAGTCCAGTAATTGATAGATTTCGGAAATGCTTCTGAATAACATTCTAGGGTTATCTTCTGGCCCTCGTAAGCACCGACCAGCTGATTCTGTATCCAAATCATTGGAGGAACTGAAACAATATAAATTTTCAGGTATTAGATTTCGCAGTTCTACTGTTTGAAAGTGACAGATGAGTTTACAAATCCAAAACGACTTAATGAGGATGGTAATTTTCACTTAGGTTATTAAAATATTCTGAGAAATATATAAGTACCTTTAATCTAAGACACTGAGATACATGCATAAATTTCCAATATTAAATAATATTGGAACATACCTGGTTTAAATTCATTATAATGAAATATAAGATGAATTCGAACATTTGCACTTTTAATTTACACTTTCATTGAATAATAACACGAATATTCCGTCGAGTTACTGACTTCTTCAGACGTTCACAGAATATGAGCTAATAACAAGCTAATAATAAGCTAATATATAGGTCTTTAAAAAAAAGAGGGTGAAGACCATTCATTTATTCTCAAAGGCTTTCCATTCTGAACTATAAGTTCTATTTCTGAAAAGATTCGACAATTGTGACTTATTCAATTCTGATTGTTAAAAACCTCTCAGAATGTTTGAGTTTATTTATTTCCACAATTTTTTATATATCTGATCGGCTTCCTCTTTAATAATTGTGAAGAATTTCGACATTTGAATCCAAAGTATGATTTTCTATCAACAAATGATTTGAATAATTTGAATTACTTCAAATTTATGTAGGTAAAACACTACTCGTGTCCTTCGATCCAAGAACAAAGAACTGAAGTTCGAGTCGAATTTCAATATTGCATACAATGATCGAAAACGTACACAGCTATATTCCTTTGAAATAGTGAAAATCAATAGAGACAAGAATTCTGAGCATTTTCTTAATGAACAATAAGACTTGAGTAATCCACAATCATTCAACCCCTTCAGGTAAAGACCTTATAATGCAGTATCTCTGAAAATGACTTTATGCTCCAAACCAGTGTTTCTCAATTTTCTTTGTTCCATGTCCCATTCTAGCCCTTCGAAATTCGTATGCACCCCGAAAAGAGTGACAGAGTGAAAAAGTAAAATAAAGTAGTACGAAAGAGTTAACTCGTGTCTATTTCTTTTTCGAATTGCCCTCCTTGACAACCAAACTGTCTTCTTGGGGGTCGTGGGTTCCACGTTGCGGAACACTGCTCTGAACCCAGAGGGATCAGACTCAAATTTCTTGTTATTGGGTAATACCCTGTAAACGTCTTAAGAAGTCGGTAACACGACGGAACGCGACATGTTATATTATATAATTATACAATTAAAAAATGAATCAGAAGTTCATGTGATTGAATTTATCTTATATTTCATTCATTTATTTAGCACGGCTAATACACTTTGCAAAATAGAAATTATATATGCAACATCAGATAACACATTTCAACTTTATATATTATTTTTTACAAAATTATACAATAATTTTTTAAACTCATAATAATTCTCACATAATTTTAATTTGGGATCTAGACCATTAAATAAAATCATTCCTTTCGCCATTAAATTATTTAGGCATTTAGATGTACTACACTTATCAATATAGAAATCATTTTGTTTGCTAGACCTTGTTTGGTAACCATGTACATCTTCAACGTATTTTACACGATCGAAGATATACATAGGAACCTTGCCATATTTTATCTTATGAACAAGGTCTAGAGTTTTAAATAGGTACTATGTGCTGCCTAATATTTAAACAACTCAGTGTTTCTAACATAAGTGATACAGGTGTGTACCTATTGCACTTCAATATAATCCTAAATGCTCTATTTTGGAGTTTCTGCAAGTTTTGAATATCATTTTGAGGCAAGGTGTATAATATTGTTGAACAAAAGTTTATATGTGGCAATATTATGGATTTGTACAATAAATACTTTGAAAAGACACTAACATAATTACTTATTCTTGATAAAAAATTTACTTTTCTCGAAATTTTACTCATAACATATCTAAAATGATTTTTGAAGCTCAAATTTTCATCTATAATGACACCTAAATACTTAATTTCACTGACTTGTTCCAATGGTACATTATTAACATTGATTTGTATTTCATACTCTAATCTAGATAATTTAGTTTTGTTTGCGACAATAATATATTTAGATTTATCAGTATTCAATGAAAGACTGTTATCACACAACCATGAATGCAAATTATCAAGGTCACTATTAATTTTATCACCTAAGTCTTGTAAATTGTTGCCCGCAGTATACAACATCATGTCGTCAGCGAATATGGAAATTTCACAATTCTTTACATATTTAACTACATCGTTTATATATAAATTGAACATTAAAGGCCCCAAAACTGTTCCTTGTGGCACTCCATGATCACAAATTATGGGTTTGGACACATAGTTTCCGTATTTAACACGTTGTATTCTATTATGTAAATAAGAATTGAACCATTTCAAAACTGTCCCAGAAAAACCAAACTTGGCAAATTTTTTCAACAATAACGACCTATTAACAGTTTCGAAAGCTCTTCGTAAATCCAAAAATACTGCTATGACTATTTCGTTTTTATCTAATACTCTAGACCATTTATCACAGAGGAATGTGATTACGGTTTCACAAGAGTGCTGCACTCGGAAACCCGATTGACACTCCACAATAACTTTGTTCTTATCACAAAACTCGCTTACTTGGTCTTTGACTACTAATTCCAAAATTTTCTCATACACAGGCACTGTATTTATAGGTCTAAATTCATCGCATTTCTTAGTTTTCGGTTTTTTTGGCACTGGTATAACGGTAGTCATTTTCCATTCTTCAGGAAATTCGCCGTAACATAAAGAAACGTTCACAATGTCCAAAATCCTACTTGCTGCAACCATGATGAAATCCCTGAATATATCTGTTGTAATTCCATTTTCCCCTCCACCAACCTTCTTTAATTTCTTCACATACTTTTTCAGGGTAGACATATCGATCTCTTTGAAATTAGACCAATCTTCATACTTGTTGATATTACTCAGCACATATTCATGACCATTTACCATACTAACACCATCTACAATATCCCTTATACTGTTTACACAAACAGACTCACAAAATACTCATTTCACAAAAATTGTTCCATTGATTCGACATATTGTGTCGAACTGTTCGACATATTATGTCCAATTAAAAAAAAATTTTCAGCATATGTGGAATAAAATGTAATATTGTCTATAAATGTATGTATCCAAAGACATTTACTCAAATCAGGAAAATGCATGCTATATAATTTGAGCAACGAATATTATATTTGTAAAATAATTCAAACCTAGACATTCATCTATAAAGAGTATATAATATAATAATAATAAAGAGTAATAATATAATAATATAAGAATTATATTATTTCTTTAACACTGAAAATAATATTGCTTAGTGAAGATCAGCAAAGTTTCAGGTTTCATCGTCCGCAATGCTAGATTGTTTTCGAGTTCCTCAACACTTTCCATTTCTTTAATGCCCTAGTGAGAAGCAAACTTGAGTATGGATGTCTTGTTTGGCGACCAATATATAATTGTCACAAAAACCGATTGAAGACACTGCAGAGGAAGTTCTTGAAAAGGCTCTAATTTCGAGAGGATTTTGTATATCCACCTAGAGGTTGTAATCACGCCTGTTTGCTATCGAGGTTTGACACTAGGAGCCTCCACATCAGGAGAGGTTTGAATAAATTGAAATTTTCATTCAATTTGCTCAACGATAATCTTGACTGTCCTGAGCTCTTGGTAAACTTATTTTCTTCGTTCTTTCGAGGTGTACTAGAATAAGTCAGCCATTTTACTCAAAAACCCACAGAACCAATCTTCTCCCGCAATCGACGCTTAGCTCTGTTTGTTCTACTGCAAACCAGGTAACAAACTGCTGTGATTTGCACTGGAACTCACTTGTTTCTATCATAAATGTGTATTTAAATCTTAACAGTCAGGTATCTTGTTTCGTTCCGAAAGGAGTTCTGAGTGATTAGTTTTCTTGATGATTATTATAATTGAACATTTAGATATTGACATTATAGATTTATATTATTCCATTTGATAATGTTTTTTTCATTATAATTATTTCTTAATATTGTGTATCTATGTTGTTAATATTTTTAGTAACCATATTTATTCATTATGTATTTTCCTGTAATTGGTTAGTTATCTGTTGGAAATATATGCTTATTACTACTATTATTATTAACAGGCAAATTCAACTGAATAGGTTTTTCAGTTTCAGAAAGTCAGGATGAAAACAGGCAAGATAGAACCTACGTTTATGAATTATTCGAAACAATTTTGTATTGTGTGCGATAAGAAGTTAGTAGGAAAAAATACATAATTCCGTTGAGCAAAAATAGGTTTCAGAGATTCAGCTATCCTCCTAAACAAATAAACATTCTATGACATCAAATTCTATGGTAAATGAGTATTGAAGATCGAAATGCTCTAAAAATTGAATAAGTGAGTACTCATCTCAAATTCAGCTGATTTCTGCTGATTCAAAACGAACAGTGAAGTTCAAACATCTTACAGCGCGAATGATAAAGATCAGGCAAAATATTCGTTGATGAATATTGAGTACTGGACAAATTTTTCGCTCTTGAGTAAGGTACACCGTATTTATATCTGTGAAGTAGCTCGAAAACGAAATGATATATTTCAAGTGAATATAGATAAAATTTTAATACACATCAACAACAAAACTTAAGGTATTTTCAGTCTTACTAAGATGGTTATAAGCCTACTCTCGTCTCACTCTTATCACTCTTGTCGTCAATATGAGTCTACTCTGATGTAAAATCTGTATGAATTTCGAATAATTATAATACATTTGTTGGGCAGCATATTGGTGTTCAAACATTCCGTTGCACAGAAGCAAAATTTTCCAAGGTAAAATTGATATTTTGAAATATCAAATATAACGGTGTTTGAATAACACAGAATATTGAATATTTCCAGAATAACTTCAAACGTATTCATCAAATTTACGTATGTTTTGCCTTCACTACGAGGGCGGTATTATATAGGAACAGGTGGCGGGAGAATAAATAGCCAATTAGTGTATGTATTGAAAATCCGTACCTTTATTAATAAGTTGCAGTAGCTCATTCGAGTGTTTATTTTGGTAGCTTAGTGTTTACGTCACCAAACATATTTTTCATTTCAACAGAGGTAGATTCGCAGACAAGCATTTATATACTAGAATTCTGAATAAATCATTCAGCTATTACAGTAATAATTATACTCTTCCCTCTATCCAGCCATCATTCAATAAGTAGAAATTATTTTCATACGGAAGATAAATTGTCTGTACTGCGAACAGTATAGCTCCAATGTAGTCATTATTCCAAATTATAAAACAGTAATAGTATATTGAGTGAGGCATTTTTGAAAATTACTACTCTCACACTTGAAGAAATAATTTTTTCCAATCAATGCAAATAGCGCTAGGCTGAAATTATTTTGAATGAAAAATAATTTCACTCACGTTATGATAGAACTGAAAGACTTGGCAATTATATATATGAATTTATAATCTGTTTGTGACATTAGAGAAATAGAGGCATTAAAATGGCAAATTGTTTTCATTGTGAAATTGAAATTAAAAAGAGGGAAAAGTGGATGCTGAAATGTTTCATATGTGGCTTAATAAGTCACCTAAAGTGTGCAAATGTAAGCGAAGCTGAGCATAATGTTATCACTAGTAATCCTAGTATAAATTATACTTGTAAAACGTGTAGCAAAGCCGAATTTTTGATTGAATTGAAGGAAGTAAAAACAGCACTTGATGATGTTAAGAAGACAATCGAACAACAGCAAATTAAATTTGGAGAACAAATTATATTACTACAAGAAAGTATCAATAAAAGTAATAAGACGAATGACACATTGCTCATCAATAGTAATAGTAATTTGAAGGGTTATAGTGAGGCCGTTAAAAGACAAAATGAAAAGATAATTGTAAAACCTACTAAAGGTCAAGATAGCAAGAAAACAAGAGAGGAAATTACAGAAAAAATCAAACCAGAGGACCTTGCCATAGGGGTAGAGAATATAAAGTATGTGAAAAACGGAGGAATATTGATAAATTGCACGGACAATAATTCAAAAGAAAAAATAAAAAATAAGATGGAGGAATTTGGTGATAAATACCAGATCGAAGAACCAAAGGTAAGAAAACCAAATATAATGTTAGTAAATGTAGAGAAAGAATATATTGAAAGAGAGAATGATGAAATAGAAAAATGCCTGGGTGAGCAAAACTGTTCATTACAGGGTGAAAATAAAAATAAGATAAAGATTTTGAGAAAATATGTGAAAAAAAATACTAACAGTGGTAATATAATATTAGAGGTTGAGAATGATCTTTATAAAAAAATATTATTAGAGGAAATGTTGAATCTAGGATGGCGAAGATGTAAAGTTTTTGAATATATAAATGTAGTAAGATGCTTCAAATGTGCCAGATATGGACATTTTGCTGAAAAATGTAGAAATGAAGTAACATGTTTTAATTGTGCTGGGAATCATTCAACAAAGGAGTGTAAAGAAGAATATATGAAATGTGTAAATTGTTTTAATGCCAAGGAAAAGATGGGGTTGAATGTATCGTACGATCATGCTGCCTATGATAGAAATTGTGCCTGTTATAACAGGATCCGCGAAAGAGAATTTGATAAAATCAAATTTGATAATTGACAATCATCTACAAAGCAGAATGAAATAGTGTACATGAACTGCAGAGGGTTTTTGAATAACAAAGCACTAATAGAGATTTTTGTGAATGAAGTTAAACCTATTGTTTTTTGTGCATCTGAAACACATGTAGGTGAAGAGATTGGTAGTTCAGAGCTAGATATTATTGGTTATAATCATGAATGTTCCTATACAAAAAATATGAGAACAGGCGGTACAATGGTATATATTCAAAAATTTCATAAATATAAGCTTACACTGAATATTAACGTTGAGGATATATTGTGGCTAACATCAATCGAAATTGAAGTTAAAAAAGTTAAATATGTTATCACTGTGATATATAGGTCCCCTAGTACAAGTGATATAGTATTTATCGAGAAGCTTGAAGAATACATTGATGTGCTTCTGGAAATAAATGCAATTCATGTGATTATGGGAGACTTCAACTATGATTTGCTAAAAAATAGTTTTTATACTAACAGGATAAAGGAAATCATCAGACAATATGGACTGTACCAAATAGTAACCGAACCTACAAGGATTACTAACACTAGTGCGACGTTGATAGACTATATCATTACGAATATTAAACACGCTGAACACAAAAATTATTTAACTCCTAAAATAAGTGACCACAACATTTTATCCTTTGTGTTAGAAAGTGAAAATTTAAATGAACGTGAAATCACTAAATGTAGAAACTATAAACAATACAATAGCACGATTTTTCAAGAAGAGGTGATAAACATGGAATGGAATAACTCATGCGTAAATGTTAATATAATGGCAAATAAACTGATTAGGTGTAACTGAAATTATAAATGATATGTGCCCCGTCATAGAAAGAACAATAACATTAAAATATAAAAATCATAAGTGGATTAACAGTTTGATATTAGAAAAAATAAAGAATAAAGACTTAAAATACAAGTCGGCCATCTTTGGTGGGGAAAGTGTACAATGGGAAGAATACAAAAAAATGAGGAATGAAGTGAATATGCTAATAAAAAATGAAAAAGAGCGATACTTTCACAAGATCATTGATGATAATAAATATAATAGTAAAGAATTATGGAGAAATTTAAAAACTTTGCTACCTGAAAATAATAAAAATCAGAATGTAGCGAAAGCTATATTTTTCCAAAACCTATTGATAGAAGGAGAAGAAGGCATTGCTGAAAATTTTAATATTTATTTTGTAAACAGTATAAGGGATATTGTAGATGGTGTCAGTATGGTAAATGGTCATGAATATGTGCTGAGTAATATCAACAAGTATGAAGATTGGTCTAATTTCAAAGAGATCGATATGTCTACCCTGAAAAAGTATGTGAAGAAATTAAAGAAGGTTGGTGGAGGGGAAAATGGAATTACAACAGATATATTCAGGGATTTCATCATGGTTGCAGCAAATAGGATTTTGGACATTGTGAACGTTTCTTTATGTTACGGCGAATTTCCTGAAGAATGGAAAATGACTACCGTTATACCAGTGCCAAAAAAACCGAAAACTAAGAAATGCGATGAATTTAGACCTATAAATACAGTGCCTGTGTATGAGAAAATTTTGGAATTAGTAGTCAAAGACCAAGTAAGCGAGTTTTGTGATAAGAACAAAGTTATTGTGGAGTGTCAATCGGGTTTCCGAGTGCAGCACTCTTGTGAAACCGTAATCACATTCCTCTGTGATAAATGGTCTAGAGTATTAGATAAAAACGAAATAGTCATAGCAGTATTTTTGGATTTACGAAGAGCTTTCGAAACTGTTAATAGGTCGTTATTGTTGAAAAAATTTGCCAAGTTTGGTTTTTCTGGGACAGTTTTGAAATGGTTCAATTCTTATTTACATAATAGAATACAACGTGTTAAATACGGAAACTATGTGTCCAAACCCATAATTTGTGATCATGGAGTGCCACAAGGAACAGTTTTGGGGCCTTTAATGTTCAATTTATATATAAACGATGTAGTTAAATATGTAAAGAATTGTGAAATTTCCATATTTGCTGACGACATGATGTTGTATACTGCGGGCAACAATTTACAAGAATTAGGTGATAAAATTAATAGTGACCTTGATAATTTGCATTCATGGTTGTGTGATAACAGTCTTTCATTGAATACTGATAAATCTAAATATATTATTGTCGCAAACAAAACTAAATTATCTAGATTAGAGTATGAAATACAAATCAATGTTAATAATGTACCATTGGAACAAGTCAGTGAAATTAAGTATTTAGGTGTCATTATAGATGAAAATTTGAGCTTCAAAAATCATTTTAGATATGTTATGAGTAAAATTTCGAGAAAAGTAAATTTTTTATCAAGGATAAGTAATTATGTTAGTGTCTTTTCAAAGTATTTATTGTACAAATCCATAATATTGCCACATATAAACTTTTGTTCAACAGTATTATACACCTTGCCTCAAAATGATATTCAAAACTTGCAGAAACTCCAAAATAGAGCATTTAGGATTATATTGAAGTGCAATAGGTACACACCTGTATCACTTATGTTAGAAACACTGAGTTGTTTAAATATTAGGCAGCACATAGTATTTAAAACTCTAGACCTTGTTCATAAAATAAAATATGGCAAGGTTCCTATGTATATCTTCGATCGTGTAAAATACGTTGAAGATGTACATGGTTACCAAACAAGGTCTAGCAAACAAAATGATTTCTATATTGATAAGTGTAGTACATCTAAATGCCTAAATAATTTAATGGCGAAAGGAATGATTTTATTTAATGGTCTAGATCCCAAATTAAAATTATGTGAGAATTATTATGAGTTTAAAAAATTATTGTATAATTTTGTAAAAAATAATATATAAAGTTGAAATATGTTATCTGATGTTGCATATATAATTTCTATTTTGTAAAGTGTATTAGCCGTGCTAAATAAAGTTAATTATTATTTTTCCTCATGGGAAGCAATCGTATTAATAATAATATATATTCCTTGAATGAATGGGTTCTACTTGACGGCTAATTACTTAACCATTCATTGAATAATAATAATATGAAGGGGGTACCTCAAATAGGGTGAAAAAATAAGGAGCGTTTATCTTATTATCACTCACGATGTAAATTCTCGATGAATTACTCAGAAGAGAAGTAGGCGAACCAACAGTGGACACGATAGGTCTGAGAGGTATATCTACTTTATGAATCTTTGGTTGTCCATAAATTTTGGGTGGTAGGGATTTGTAAGTTTCCATCTTTTTTGCTGTGATACCATCAATAATATTCTTGTCTTTCAGTTGTTTGATAATTTGGTTATTTTCGTTTTGAACCTGCATTGTTGGGTCTTTTGTCATTATTGTATAAACAGAGCGATCTTAGAGCAGCTGTTCCATCTTTTGTTTGTACTGTTGTTGGGTAAGAGCTAGTGTTACATTACCTTTGTCAGCGGATGTAATAATAATGTTCTCATGTGTTTTCAGAAAAAGAGCAGCTGTTTCAAAAAGATGATACACAAGTGAGTTAGTACTATATTGGTCAGCATAGTTAGTAATGTTGTTTGTACATTTAGCTCTCAAAACATCATGTGATGAAGAAGGTGCCAACCTTATGATGTATTCCACATCCGAAAGCAACCTCTTGATAGAGAACCATCTAGGAACAAGGTTAATGCTGAATTTTCGACACAATCCAAGTAGTAACTTTACATTCGTTGGAAACTTGTATGTTGTTAGGTTGACAAACCATTGGTCCTTAAACCTAATAGACCTAATAAAATGTTCTCTCAACTTTGTCATTTTACTTTTTAATATTAGTTGGTTGTTTTTGAAAGCCCTGTTGTAAGCTTTAATCTGGTTGGTTTCAAATTGTTTATACATTCTAGGAGGAATGATAGATTTTATCTCAGTTTTGAAACAATAAATCTCAAAAAACAATAAATCAATTCAAAATATATATATATATATATATATATATATATATATATATATATATATATATATATATATATATATATTCCTTGAAATTGATTTATTGCCTGTTTGAGGTATTTATTTTGAAAGTTTTTAGCATTAACAGGCTTTTTTAATATGAAAAAGTTTATTTCTGTTGACGTTTCGTTGTTATATTACAACTTTGTCAAAACTAATGAATAATTGAATTTATGAGTTACTATGGATATCAAATGTCAAACTTAATTTTTAGAAAAATCAAATTAGTTTTTTTGTATATTCACTTATTGATTTTCATTATCAGAGGAATATTTCTGGCTCAGCATTCGCTTCGGAAGTTTTAGTCTTCTTCACCATGAGGAAACCTCTGAAAAACTCATGGTAAGCTAGGTGATTCTTAAGTGTGATTATATTTACATATATACAATTACATATAGTTTTTTATATATACTTATCCAGAATGTATATTGTTCCTTTATGTGTGTGAAATTGAAGGTAGATCTGGAAAGAATGAGTTGTGAGATGTGATGTTTTGTGATTGTTGTGCGTTTATTTTGCGAGTGTTATTTGTGAGGTTTATTAAGTTGTTGTAGATAGAATTTAGATGTTTAATGTCCGTTCTTTCATTGACTGTGTTTTCCAAATTTTTACGAATGTGTAACATTTCTAAATTTTCTCTACATTTTTTGTCTCTTTCAGTTGCCAAAATTTTCGTATTTTTTAATCAAAATCATGTTTTTCTGTTATTTTATGTTTATTTAAGGCTGTGATTTGAGTTTTCGCGTATTTATGTGCTTTGATTCTTTCTTCGAGATTTTGTGCTCTTTGACCGATATAGCTTTTATTGCAATTGTTACACGGAATATTATAAACTGTATGAGTTTTTCTATGAATTACAGTTTTACTTTTTAATTTTGTATATATTTCTCTGATTTGATTTTTGGCAGTATGTGCTATTCTTAAATTATAAGGTTTTAATATTTTAGCAATATTTGTACTTAGTTTTGGAATATATGGTAAGGGAATGTAATTATTTTCGTTAGATTCATTTCTTTTTGAATTTGAAGTATTATATAATTTATGAATTCTGCTTTTCATGATTTTGTTGATTAAATTTGATGGGTAATTATATATATATATATATATATATATATATATATATATATATATATATATATATATATATATATATAATTACATAGTTATATATTGTGTGGTGACTAAGAGAGTAGAAATCAACACCATACGAAGAAAACGCATTTTATGCTTGTGTTGATACTTCATTAAGGTTTGTAATACTCACAATGCACTATTAGCATAATCCTTTTACTAACGGAAGGAGGCAAGCCGTTGGAAGCGATGCACAGGTAGGGTCCCATTTGCTGCCTGTTCACCCGTGTGATGTTCAACACAGCCCCCTCCACACTCGCGACTGTAACAAAAATCGTTCATTTAGTTGATGGAAAATCCTGTCAAGTACATAAACATCGTTCTTAGAGCACAATGTAACGCATTAATTTAATGAATTCATATTATTCAAGCGGAAAGTGGAAAACACACACATACGATAGAAGAATATTTCACGTAAGATTTTGTCGAGAGTGAATATCTAAATTACCGATTGTTTTGATGGTTTTTTCTGAAATCGATTTTCAGGACAAAAACGTGGGTAATATTGGTGGAATGTCTCTAAGAAAATGATCATTCACGGAAAAATTTAATTGGTAACAAATCAAAAAATGGCAACCTTCATTTATAATTTTCCTCAGCCTAGTGGTAGTGGAGGTCGTTTTCAGTGAATTCTTGGTACAAATCTCGGGTGATTTAAAGTGGTTGAAAAAACAGGCTATAGGATGGTGAAAGGTACATAGATTGAAAGTCGGATTGTGTGGTAGAACTCGGGTTCGATCCCCGCTGAAGGCATGTGTGTTTGTGTTTGTCTACGATTCAGCTTGTTTAATGAGTGATATATACTCGGTAATGTACACTGATAACAAGCCCAATAGCAGTTCGGAACCGTCTTCAAACTGTTATTGAAATTAAAGGAAATAATTGAATGAATTAAAAAAACATAGATTTAAATTGAAAAAAACCTTCCCTGAAACCTGAAAAAAAATATTGAATATGAAAATATATTCCAACATTTTCCTGCTGTGACAGGCATTGATACACCTCTGAATCTTCAAACCTGAAACGTCAATTGCCTTCACGGTGAAAGGATCCAGAGCGACGGAACGTCGTGATTGGCAAGTGAACAGTTCCGTGAAAATTTGAAAATTCTAGATACTGTTATAACGTCGACGTCTTTCAACTTCGTTTTGAGACGTTTCTCGTTTTCGGAAACATCTAAAGAAAACGGAGGGAAGGGTGCAAAAGAACTGAGATGGAGGGCATTTATAGCTTTCGTTCCGCTTTTTTGAAATGAAAGTAATTGCAAAAATGAAAACAATTTCATTCACTGTAAGCAGAGATGAAACGAGAATTTCTTAATTTTATTTGCTCACAAGTCGTGGGCCAATAATTTAAATTGGGTAAGAGTCATTTTGCATTGATGAATTCCTTTATTGACGTTGAAAGATACTTTTTAGAGATGAGAATGTGAAGAGGTTTGTAAAAATCCAATGAAACATGTAATATTAACAAACACATCTCACAGTACGTTGCGTATCATTGGCCTAATTTCCATATAATTTGTTATAATTCCTATATTATTGTTTTATTATATATCACATTCAATATAAAGATATAATAATGATTGAAATAATTCAATATATACAATAATATAACAAAAACTCGCTTCTCGTGGTACAAATACTTAATCGATACAAAAATTCCTGATTCAAGAACTCAAATTTGATGAAAGGTAATGAGAAATACTTGTCTGAAAATCACAAACTGAACAAATCTTTATTCGACAAGTTTCGCCTTTTACGGCATTATCAAGACTGAATACGTATATTCCTTGTATAACACAACTTTGAAAAACTAATATATATATATAAGAAGATGAACACTAGAACAATCATTTGAAAAATTCAAATTAATCAAGAGAATGTTATGGTAGAGCTAGATATGTGAACGTGTACGATGTGATGTCTCCATTACCTATCCTTCAAGAGATGAATGTTAGAGAAATATAGAAATCGAATCCACACCTGATGGAAGTGCGAGACATATATGTTTCGTTCTGTAAGTATCTCGTCAGTCGCACCACGTCCATCGAAGTGAGGCAACGATTTCAACCTCCAAGCATCTTCTTGTGACGAATTAATTGATTAATTTACGGGTACAGAAGATATGTGATATTTCGATGCTTGGTGTGTCTGTAATCAGAGAGGTTTTTTCTACTGATTCTTATAGATGGGATTGTGGAGTATTCATTATTCTACGATCTCCCACTTGGAGTCACAAGAAGATGCTTGGAGGTTGGAATCGTTGCCTAACTTCGATGGACGTGGTGCAACTGACGAGTTCCTTGCAGAACGAAACGTATATGTCTCGCACTTCCATCCGGTGTGGCATCGATTTCAATATTTCTCTAACATTCATCCCTTGAAGGATAATGGAGACATCACATCGAATACACGTTCACATATCTAGCTCTACTATAACAATTCTCTTGGTTGATTTGAATTTTTCAAATGAATGTTCTGGTGTTCAATTTCTTATATATATATATATATATATATATATATATATATATATATATATATATATATATATATATATATATATATATATATATATATATATATATATATATATATATATATATATATATATATATATATATATATATATATATATATATATATATATATATATATATATATATATATATATATATATATATATATATATATATATATATATGCACACGATCGAAACATGCTACTTTTTATAAAATATTCAATTATCCTGAAAGCAATACGAGAAACTCACATCAATCAAAAACTGGGAACGAGCAGACCTTCAGCCTGAAATATTATCTCGTTTTGGCCTAAATTATGCTCCTTCGTTCAGCCGTGTGATATAATATACCGGCAAAATTCGTCCGAAATATTGCCCTCCGATTGAGAAAAATGCAAGCACTCTACCTTTCATCTTAATTAGACCATCGATCAACTCCCTTGAATTGATGGAAGTCCATAAAGTGCGCAAAGGTATATTGATTATTTCGTTCTTAAATATGAACAGGTTTTTTCGTAAGCCCCTTAATATTTCTTTCTTGAAATTCGGTTGGTGTATTTTTTGGTAGGCACTTGAAGTTTACATTCTCATTTCATTGAGTTATAACGATAGATTTGTAGATAAGCTAACCTTTTCTCGTTTTTTTCGGTATCGATATACACACATTGGAGGCATAATTGCTCTTCACTTTTTCATTCACTTCGTATGAAATATAGAGTTTGTGGAAGATAACTTTGATAAATAATGACGGCTAACCGAATGAAATCCGTGCTGTTTGTCTATTTTTCAAGGCGGATTGTGTACTTGATCACATTGTCTATCTATAATAATAGAAACACTCAAGAAAATATTTTAGAGTGAGAAACCAACGCCACTTGACGTCATGTATTTTCTGACGAATGAAATGTGGACAATTAAGTGAGTAAGAATATAAAGGTTGTTTTTTTATAGGTATAGTACTTTAAGTTTGCATTACTCTTGAAGATGGCCACCGATTCAACAGATGAGAAGTGATTTATTCTCAGTTTTGTTTGGCAATTCATCGTGAATAGACTCCCGCCTGAACAACGCTTGCAAATAGTGCAATTTCATTTCGAAAATAATGGTTCTGTGCGGAATACGTATCGCGCACTACGTCTGTTTTATAGTAGACAAAATTGTCCATCAGAGCAGTTAATTCGATTAACCATGAAACGTTTTCGCACCTCGTTCACTCTTATTGATAACTCGCATCCCCAGAGACGCCGTACAGAAGAAGCTATTGCTACTTTAAAGCGTAGCATTGAGGAAGACCCAAATGAGTCCATCCGCCATCGAGCACAGGAATTGGATCTATGTTCTTCCACTTTATGGAAGATTTTGCGGAAGGATCTAGGTTTGCGTGCTTACAAAATCCAACTCGTGCAAGAATTGAAGCCAAACGCGCATTGAGCAAGGCGTAGATTCGTCGAATGGGCCCAAAACGACATTGCAGTTTTTCCGATTTTCATAAGCGAATTCTGTTTAGCGATGAAGCGCACTTTTGGTTGAATGGCTACGTCAACGAACAAAACTTCCGCATTTGCAGTGAAGATAATCCCCAAGTTTATGTCGAAACACCGTTACATCCAGAAAAACTGACTGTTCAGTGTGCTTAATGGGCTGGTGGAATCATTGGTCCGTACTTCTTCAAAAACGATGATGGCCAAATTTTTACACTCAATGGTTATCGGTATAGAGCCATGATTACTATTTTTTTTATTCCTGAATTGAATAACCATGCTGTCCACGAGCTGTGGTTTCAACAAGACGGCGCAACATGTCAAACAGCTCGTGCCACAATCGATTTATTGAAAGACACGTTTGGTGCCCGCCTAATTTCACGTTCTGGACCTGTGAATTGGACTCCAAGATCTTGTGATTTGACACCGCTAGACTACTTTCTGTGCGGCTATATGAAGTTATCGTTGTATGCGGATAAGCCACAAACGCTTGACCATTTGGAAGACAATATTCGCCGTGTTATGCCGATATATGACCACAAATGTTGGTAAAAGTCATCGAAAATTGGACGTCCAGATTGGACTACATCTGAGCCAGCCGTGGCGGCCATATGCCAGAAATCATAATTGGAATGTAATGTCATTAGACTATCTTTCGATTAAAAAAAAATTCTTGTCAATCGAATGATCCATCGTTGCTTTATTGCAATCTAAATCTCTATACCTCTAAAAAAAACCCTATACTAAGAACGCATGCCTGCCTGGTGACTAGCTTAGGCGGCTAGGTAATTATTTAGAAATCTTTGAAGCGTCTGGAGAGCAAACAACCGACAGAAAGTGACAGGGATTATTGGCGAATTATTTTCAAGGATACTTTCTAGATTATATGTGAAAACCAGCTTGAACAATTTACGTGAGCTAAGTAATGTTGTTCTATACCTTGATTGAAAATTGACCGTCTAAGCAAGCTAGCAGATAGATATGCGTTCTCATAACATACTAACACTTCTCAATTGTCCAGATTTTGTTCGTCAGAACGTGACGTCTGCTCTTTAGGGGATCTTGCAGTTTTCATTTATCTTATTTAGGCACACGACATTGTTATTAATGATTTTCAACTGGTCAGCGATAGCGTCACAATGACAAATTTTAGTTTACATTACGTCACAGGCACTTGAATGTATTCAAAATCGAACATTCCGATAAAAGTGTCGAATGCAGATTATTGTTTCGCCAATATTTCGGACATTTCGAATGAACATACTGATGCAATTTGAAGAATTTTTAGAATGTAAGTTGTGCTATCAGTGAAAACCGACTCTTGAGATTTTTCACAATATCATTTTGAATTCGATTTTTTGTACACCTTCGATACATATTTACCGAAATGATTTGAAAGTCCCTTGTGAATCACTTCTTCTCAGATTAAAATAGTAAATTCACTAATGAATGAACTTCTTTTATGAACAAAATCAATTATTTATTAGAGATCACAAATGTCATTTTTGACATTAAAACTTGAACATTTCAAAAACAGAAGCACGCAGGTACAAAAAATAATGCAGAAGGTTTTGCCGAAATAACGCGTAAAATTCAAATATGTAATGGTACATGAAATGGTCCATTCGAAATGAGCTTTTTGGTTACTTCCGATATAACCAGAATTGACATAAACTTGTAAGTATTTCAGTCGTTCTGTCTCCTCCGATTTTGGTATATCTACATGCATATTTCAGAAATTACACTATGCATAATTTTCTGTTTACTGAAGATCGATTCAATTAATGATATAAGCATTGGGAGAATATTCAAATATACGGTTCATAATCAATACTTATTGAAATATTTGGAATGAGTATTGAAAATATTATTATAGCAATAATTATTACAAATAAGTGAGAAAAGTAAGTAGACCAGATATGTAAATATATTGAGATTGCGTTTCTGGGATCCTATTATTATTGACGTTTTCTTTCTTTTGAAGCCATTTGAAAGGAAAGAACTTGACAGAAAATCAACTGAATTGAAGATGTACGTAAATAATTATGAAGTACGAAGGTAAAAACATGCTTCCAAGAAAATTGACACCGTAAATAGACAAGCCTTAGTCGACATATCAGGAATTATTTCTGCTGTTCTCTTGTGAGTTGTTTTCTAACGGGTGATTTTTTGAGAGTTAAGTTTTTCAGGTTGGCGGCACTGGTTGGTAATGGTATCCAAACGTCATCTGTCAAAGTGAAAAAATTTTCAGCAAACTCTGCCATTTCATCCGTGAAACACTTACAAACGAGCAACGATTGAAAGTTATTGAGATTCACTATCAACATTTTTGCTCTGTTAAATATGTGTATCGTTCGTTACGAACATATTATGGTCGTCATAATCAACTTGGTGAATCAGCAATTCTTGCTATTATCACCAAATTTCGCACCAAGTTTACTTTGTTGGACATTAAACCATTGTCTCTCATGCGTACAGAAACGAAGAGAATATTGCAGCAGCTGCAGAATATTGCTGTACGCTATACAGCGTTAATGAGGATCGTGAAATGTCAATTCGTCGCCGTTCTCAGCAATTGGGCATATGTTACTCAACCACATGGAAAATGTTATGTGTTGATTTGGATTTGAAAGCCTATAAAATTCAACTTCTGCAGGAATTGAAGACGAATGACCTACCACAACGTGTAATTTTCGGTGAATAGGCCTTAAAACAGCTCAATGAAAATCCGCTGTATTATCGAAAAATTTTGTTCAGCGATGAGGCTCATTTCTGGCTTAACGGATATGTAGAAAAACAAAACTGTCGCATCTGGAGTGATGAACAGCCATATGCCATACAAGAATTACAGATACATCGCGAAAAAACGACAATTTGGTGTGGTTCATGGGCTGGTGGCATCATCGGTCCATTTTTCTTCAAAGACGTCCGTGAAAGAAACGTTTCCGTCAACGGCGAACGATATCGATCCATGATTCGTAACTTTTTTTGTCCCAGTTGGCCGAGTTGAACATGGTTGACATGTAGTTTCATCAAGACGGTGCCACATGCCACACAGCTCGTGAAACAATGGACATTTTGAATGATGAATTTGTTGAGCAGCTTATATCTCGAAATGGCCCTGTTAATTGGCCACCAAGATCATGCGATTTGACGCCTCTGGATTATTTCTTGTGGGGTAGTGTAAAATCGTTAGTGTAAGTGGAGAACACACGTAATTCGTAGGGTACAGGACGAAATGCTCGAAATAACGAGGCAGAATTGGACCTTTCGAATGGACCATTTGACACTCAGCCGTGGACAACATTTACATGAAGTTATCTTCAAAAAGTAAATGGCAAAGGCTATGTTATCAATTTCAATAAAAATTTTGAATATATGATGCAAATTGAATGTTTTATCTGATTTTTGAAAACTTCGCTTGAAAAATCACTCTTTAAATTATAGAATGAGATTCGAATATCCATGATACCAACAAAATAAAGACACCGAGCAAAATCACAAAACTGTATTGTAATTTCGAATTCATAATTTGAAATGCCTCCAGTTTCACATATATCAGTGTTTCCCATCGTTTTTATGGCATGATCCTCGTTAGAGTTTCTAAAATTCTTATGTCCCCTGAAAAGGTTGAAAAAGTTGAAATTAATAAGTGCGAATTAATTAAACGCGAATAAAGTCATTTACGAATTGCCCCCCTTAACAATCAAATTGCACCCTTGTGAGGCGTAGGCTCTACGTTGGAAAACACAGATCTATAAACTGTTTGATATCTGTTTAAACTGATACTTCGAACATGGAAAAATTTTCCATTTTTATTTTTTTATATTCAATTATTTACAGAGAATTAATAGAAATCGTTCATTGTTTCGAGTGAATGAAAGCCATACACAAACCGATCGATTTGTTCGGTGAAATTGGATGTGAATTAACTAACGTAAACCTGTAAATCTGTATGATAAAATTATAATCGCTGACGCTTGATTAACCGTGAATTATTTGTGACTCAATATTGACAATCAAGCAATCTATGGGCTAATTAAAAACTGACATTGATGCAGAAATTATACGTGTATCGATGTTAACCCATTTTGATTGATAGAAATAACTAGATACCGGTGCATGCCACGATAACTAAATTAACTTCGTTAGCAATGTTGCAAGCTCAATTCAATTCAAAATGATGATTATAGGTCATATTCCAGAGTTATGCAGGTATGTCCAGAACCTTAATCAACTATAATTTTCTTCTAATGAATCTTAAGCCAGATTAGCAAGTTCAACTAAAGTAGCATGGAAATCCAAGATATCAGAAACTGAGATATCAGTTTATTTCCTGAAGCGTTTTGTAGATTGAACATTCTCTTATATCTAGGATGGTTGCTCCAGGAAATGGAATATGCAAACTTATTCACGGGGACATCCGCGTCGCCAAAATTTAGAAAAGCTGATAACACTAATCTGAATACATGAATTTTCATAATGTTAACGTCCGCTGTGGTACCATCAACATTTGTAAACAATCTGTGCGTAGCAACGGTTATTAAAATTGAACAGCATAACTTGTAGGAGGATTGTAATATATATATATATATATATATATTAATATATTATATACTAATTCATTAGTTTTGACAAAGTTGTAATATAACATCGAAACGTCAACAAAAATAAACTTTTTCATATCAAAAAAATCCTGTTATTGCTAAAAACTTTCAAAAAAAAAAAAAATATATATATATATATATTGGATATCAACCTATATATATATATATATATAGGTTGATATCCAGTAAGCGGCACATTAACTATTCGCCTTGCCAAGAAAATCCGATTGATATGAGATAGAGAGCTTCATCCCAAGGCGTTATGTCGTCTCGTAGCTGATAGCTCCATCATGTGTCACCTCCACAAACACGAGATTGGGATGGAGGATGCTCAGTCGCAGTGTGTGTCATAATATATAGGATAAAGGAACTTTTTGAAAGACCTGGTGCTGCTCGCGTGTTGAACGAACACAAAAAAATGTCTTCCCCGAGTATTTTTGAGAGATAATTCTATGCTTCTAGATAAACCGATAAAAGTTGGCGAATTCGATATAATGATATATATATATATATATATATATATATATATATATATATATATATATATATATATATATATATATATATATATATATATATATATATATAAGAAAATGAAACCTAAAACATTCATTTGAAAAACTCAGATTAACCAAGAGAATATTATAGTAGAGCTAGATATGTGACCGTGTACGATGTGATGTCTCCATTATCCTTCAAGGGATAAATGTTAGGGAAATATTGAAATCGATGCCACACCTGATGGAAGTGCGAAACAAACATGTTTCGTTCTGCAAGGAGTTCGTCAGTCGCACCACGTCCATCGAAGTGAGTCAATACCGTCTTCCACTTATACAGAATAAAGATTATTCTGGAAGCATCTGAAGAAGTCGTTTGTAACGACGAAACGCGTCATGTTATGTTGTCAATAAAGTGTAAATCATAAGTAAATTATAATTACAGAATAAAAAGAAGATTGTTCTGTAAGCATCTGAAGAAGTTGTTTGTAACGACGAAACGCGTCATGCTATGTAGTCAATAAAGTGTAAGTCATAAGTTCAAGTGTTTGAATTTAAGTTTATATTCAATTTTAGATTATGAACTTGAAATTATAATATTTTGAAAGTATTAGTATAGATACCTTCCTTATCATCCGGCGTCCTTATTGTCTTGCCAGTTTCTCTACGCCATGTTATAGTCGGCTCTGGTGATCCTCGAGCCACGCAGCGCAAGTGAATATTTGCTCCTTCTCTAACAACCATATCTGCACTCGTTGGATAGTCCAATATGTCAGGAGGTACTGAAAAATGTTTTTTTAACATTTAATCTGATCGAACCCATCACCTAATAATGAGTAATCATGGATTTCAGCAAAACAATTTTGTGTTTATAGATATATAAGTAGTGAATACTGAAACTCTAAATCGAATTATCAAAATATATCGAATAAAACTCTCTGGGAACTGTCTACACAAATGTTGACAACGAGAACGCACCTATCACTTTCGAGAGTGAATATTGAGTGCGATTCGGAATTATATCAAATATTCCGATATTTCGATTAGTAATCGAAATCGACTTTGTCTCAGTATTGACAAAGTATAAAACGTTCGTGAATCTCGAACTGAAAATATCTCATGTTTATAACGAAATATAAATCAAACTTTTCGAATTCCAAGGTATGCTATGATTTTTTTTCTGTCGAAGATGAAGAATTTTCGTTAGCGAATCGCCGAAACCGTATCTAGAATATGAAATTCATGCTATCTTCATATAGCTTTAACCGACATTCGATGAAAATATATCAAATAAAAGTTAGATTTCCTATACAATCAGTACTAACAGTCTGTCGAACATAGTTCTACATTTTCACTACCAAATGAATACACCGATATTCATAAATTCAATGGACGATGAATCTACTCTGTGATAGTTCATATTTAAATGAGAGGTAATAATAAAAACTTGTCTAAAAATCACTGACTAAACAATTCTTTATTCGACTAGTTTCGCCTTTTGCAGCGTTACCATTCTTGATAATGCTGTAAAAGGCGAAACTAGTCGAATAAAGAATTGTTCAGTCAGTGATTTTTAGACAAGTTTTTATTATTACCTCTCATTTACACCGATATTCATTGGTGTTTTCCAACGCAATGGATATTAAGCCTGAAAAAGTGTGTAAATCCTGAATATTCATTTCAATTTTCATTTGAGCTTCGAAAATTTGATGAAATATATATAAGTCTGCCCTATTCGCTGTGAAAGAATTAACGTTGTCTTGTTTATCTTGGTAACTACATCACCAGAATCACAGAAAACAAAACGTATCCGCCATAATTGTGTGGAGCACATCTCGAAAGAAAAAGAATTGCACAGAAGTGTCGTACAAGTCCTATCGTCGCTCCTAATGAATAGCATAAGGCTCAAGCTGAATGCTCTTAAACGCAGATTGTTCCGCCTAAGGTCTTTTGAAATTCATTTGTTCCAAACGAAGTCGACATGCAGAAGTTGTTTATTTGTCAGAAAGTATGAGATGAGTGCAAATTAACGTTACTGACTGAGCGAAGCTCGACGGTATTGAAAGTCTATAACAGTTGTAGTGTTCTTCATAGAAAGATGAGAAGAAAACGACTTTTATCGCGATTGTAACGTATTCGAGAAAAATGTTGGAGAAATGTATAGCAGTTAATATGATGAAAAAATACAAAAGTGAACTCGATACGCACAAAAACAATCAAAAAACACAAGTTTTAACTGAAAGTTATGAAGATTCATCACTTTTTCGTCGAAGAATTTTAGTAAGATGTTCCTCACCCTCATTATCATGTTCTGTCTTAAATTTTCACTTTCTTCGCATGCAGAAAACAAATAAATATTGAGGAATGAGAGTCAGTTGCTACCAGCTTCGGTTTTCAATGTGTCTTTACTGCTATTACCTAGATAGATAAGGAGAAGAGAAACAGAGAATAAATCTTGAATTTTAAACTCTCACATAACTCATGACACGTAAATATATTAGGAAAAAGGAATGAGGGGATCATCAGTCATAAACATAACATAAAAAATACATCAATTGAATACGGTGCTTCATCTGGAGTGCCCCAAGGTTCCAAACATGGTTCTCTGCTTTTTACAATGTTCATAAATGATATAATCGATGTCATTGATGTTGAGGGTTTATTATTTTCAGGTGACTTTAGGATTTTTCATTATGTTTCCAGCATCGGTGACTGTGAACGCATTGCAAGAAACTTTCGTAATATTGTAAATTAGTGTGATTTCAACAACTTAAACCTCAACATCTCCATATGTCATGTAATGTCGTTCTAATTCGATTAATTTCAACTATGAAATTGGTAAGACCCGATACATTTATTGACCTTGGCGTAACCTTTGATTCTCAACTAACTTTCGTGTCACATATCAATGCTACAGTAACCGCCGCTTGTAGAGTATATGTTTTCATTGTTCGTGTTGGAAAGGAATTTAGCAAATATATCAATTCTGAAAACATTGTATTATGCTTTGGTAAGATCTAAACTCGAATACGGACTTACAATCTGGAATCCTGGTTATCAGTTACATATTGATCAACTGGAGTCTGTACAACGAAAGTTCCTGAACTTTTGGGGCTTCAGAATGGATGCAATATATCCACCTATAGGCATACAACATGAAACGCTTACAAGTCGTCATGATGTGGACACACTCAGTGCGCAAAGGAAATGCCATGCAATAATCTTCGTGCATAAAATAATTAACAATAAAGTGAAATGTCAGGAATTATTGCAGAGGCTTAGTTTTATTGTTCCAATAGTTTCTTCCAGAAGCGCATTCACTTTCAACCTTCCATCAGCTAGAACGAATGTTCTGATATTTTCTCCATTGTACACGATGCGTGAACAATGTATTATTTTGTGAGGTAAGGTGGATATTTTCAACTGTTCTGTTACTGATATTGAGGCAAGTTTCCTTGATATACATAATCTCTGATAAAACAATCATTTATATGTATTCACGAATAGAATTCATATTCACTCATATAATTATGTGTGTATGAGTTTCAATATGTGAATGTGTATGTATTTGTGTGTTTGAATTCATATGTATGTATAAGTCTGGTCAGCATTTGAGTTTTTTTATTCCTATAATTAAATTTCATTTTATCAGTTTTCATTTATATCGCAAACTATTACATTCAAAATGAAAGTACAAAATTGAAACTTTCGTACCACCAATTTTGTTTTTTGTATATTTTGTGTTTCCTGTTCTGTATTTAGGACTTGTCCTGTAAAACAGTGCATGTTAAATATGTAAATGAATAAATAAATAAAACTCATAGCGCTACATAGGATAATCTGGACAACAGGAAACCAGCACTCTTTCACTCCCTCTCAACTCAAAGACCTGGCGCTCTGAGTAGGAATCAAATAATGAATTTGAGTTATTTTACTCAGGAGAATGAATGCTGAAGAATACTTTGAAATCTTTGAATACGAAGCCTATAAAACTATTCGTATGAACCATTAGCAAAAAGAAATTTCTAAAAACCTCATTTCTCTCATAAATATAAATAAATATGCAGCAGTTATGTTGAACATTTCAAAAAAATTAAATGTTCAAGAAATGAAACTAGTTCTGATTTCAACCGTTGATAATGCCGATAGATACTTAGAAAAATTGATTTTCACAAGAAACACAAATTTAAATTTTGTCATACACTGAACAATTAACAGTGGTACTGTTTTACAGATTCTTTTACAAATATATGTCTATAGTGACCAAACTTCAAATTCCATATTCTTGAACTGCTGAAAAATTTGTATAGATATCTGTATCTCAGGAATTGTACCTGCGTTAATCTCTTATTTTGCCCCATAAACATACAATAGCTCCAAAATTCCTGACGGTTTATTGAACCATGCCATTGTTATTTTATGTCTTTGATATACTACAATCAAACACTCACAGAAAAAATTTTTGTTTCAATTGCTCAGGAAGAAACCTCTTCTCCATATCTCCATATCCTCAGTCATATATTGAGGACATACAGAAAACTTCTGTATCTTCTCAATATATGACTAAGCGCACTAAATATTCCCATTAGGTTACGAAGGTACACATCCAAAGGGACCTTTCATTCAGTATTCATGAGGTGTTCACATTCAGCTGAACTTTTCGGACACAGTGGTCCGAAACAAAATCACTATTCGTATCTCTCAACCATAGAGTCACCATGCATAAAATTCTAAGTAATATAAATAAAACTACGTCATAAAGTGAGCATTTTATATCACCATCTTAACTTTTATGATAAATAAACACGTGACGATAAACTATATAGCTCGTAACATTCCTCTATAATCGCATCAAGAATCAGGGTCGGTCTGTTTCATTAAATTCTCTAGCTTCCGCCACTCATCAAACTTAGAACCGTAATGCCTAAATGACGTCGTAAACTATAGCAACCTGAGAATTAGCCTTATCAGTCAATCCTGTTTGAGGGACGATTGCATCTCTTGCGGTTCTTTACTCCAATGCAGTGGGCAACGGCTACATTTCAATCAATAATTAATCGTGGTTTTCAGCCTTTACCATACACTGCAATTCGGATTTCCATTAAACAGTCGAATGGTAAATCTAGCACGCAAATGTCGAACGAATAATTCTATGAACCTTTTTTGCACGTGAACTTGCTGGTCTTTCAGTTGTGAAAATTTAACTGGACATACTGAAATTTTATCATTCATCAAATTTCCAACATTCAGGAATTTGTGTTTTAATTTCTGAAAACTCAACAGTTAAATACAGGCATGTTGGGGCTTCAATCCAATTTCGTTTTTGTTTCAGTTTAATTTTGTGTCACATTCATATATTTGTCGCTAGGACATATATACTGCTACTTTCTGATGTTCCTGCTGATTAAGTGTGGTCAATATTAGAGATTATTTATGATTTCGTTCAACATTGTCATTTGATTTGTCATGTTTTCCTTTAATGATCTAGTCATAATGTACTTGGTCGTTTCAGAATTATTGTAGTATTACAGACAGTTTCGAAACTTTGAAGAACACAAATCATAAAGAAGTATTTTATATTTGTTTGAAGCTTGAATTGATCTCAAATGTCAAGCGTTTCAGGCAATAAAATGAGAGACTCACAATGTCTTTTGAGTGGTTGAGATTAAGAAATCCTTTACTCGACATGTTTTGTCGAGTATTCTATTCAAGGTGCGGATTCTATGAGGCAAAGCATTGAAAAATTTCCAACACCAGTTATTCGGACCATTATGTGACCTGCTCAATCTAGAGAAATCAATTCTAATGTCAGATCTAAATCTGGTAGCATACTGATGAAAACCACTACCCACAAACATAGAATCTATAGTTTCTTAAGCGCATAACAAGCAAACGAAGACATATAAACCTGGGAACGATAGTATTTGCAATTCCCTCTATTTAATTTTGCAACAGACTCTATAGTCTGAACCCGAGATAACTCTGATTGGCTTCCTCTGAAGTCTAAAAATGGTCTCTCTAGCCCCACAACCCTATGGCACAGTCCCACTAACAAGCCATTTCGGAGGACAGACTCAAACAAAGAGCAATACGCCAACTTGAGTACCACATTCGACACAGATCTGATCAAATCTGTGACAAATGTGTGAATCTATGACAATGCTTCTACTCAGCCTGGCGGCAACTGATGCTATGTGTGGTTTCCATGTAAGGCGAGAATCAACACATATACCAAGAAACTTGGTTTAAGAACTCGGTGTAGAACGAACAGGTCAATAACTTTCATTACTTTCATAACATTACATTTCTATTCGATAATTCGACTGATTTGATTTAACAGGAAGAAAGTGTGTAAGTCCCTGGCTCCACACGGGATAAATACTGAAGACAAGATAGTGTATCAGAAATAGTAGAGCTTGTCTTTCTGACTTTTTGAAAAATAGTCAGAGGAAAATAAACGGGCGTATTAAGTTTGCCGGGTCAGCTAGTATGATAATAAAATAACGATCATATTATATATTATAAAAACGAATATACTCCCTACTAGAGCCTAGTTTGGTATATTAAAATGACAAGACTGTAACATAAGCATGTTCAGAATATCCTCAATCCCACTCTGTGTTTTATCATATCGCCTCAGGAGAGGTGATAAAAAATTCGAGTATTAAACTAACTTCAATAACGAATGGATCCATACTCGAAAGAAGCAGTAATTATGTTGTCAGTAAAAAAAAGTGTTTAGGTAAGCAACAAACAAATTCTTCATGAGAGTATCTAAAACATTCCAATTAAGGAGCATTTATTCTGGTGTAAAGCCCAGTATCGTATCACTTTCAAGTTCAACTCAACCTTAATGAGCTTGAATCATTCCTGCGGCACAAAAAGACATCTAAGAAGACACGTGTTCATCCATCAGAAAAAAAATAAAACCAGTTTAATTGGTTTAATTGCATCATAAAGCCTACTTCATTAAAATTGTTGTCGAAATGCTGAATTGATATCACGAAGTGTAAGAAGCTCAGTGGTAGCGACGTTTCACCGATCCGCTTAATTAGTCATCTAATAGATGGCGCATCCACTCTCGGGAAAGCGACTTGCACTGGTAACATAACTCGACCGCAATTCCACTTCATCCAATAACATGCAAATGTATGTAAAACAGCCATCAAATTACATGAATGTCGAGGAATAATGGAGGTAGAATGGTAACTGTGCGCTTAGTCTAGTTGTCATCATATCTCATAGATTTGACAACCTAAAGCTTCGGCAACCGACAAACAGCGTCCAGTTAATTGATTTATAAAGCGTATCTCTGGAATTCAAAACAAATTCAAATTGACAGCTGTCATTTATTTCGTTGTAATATCTTGATAGGAGCTAGCGTTTAATTTTTATTATTCGACAGTTGGCAGCCTCTGTTTATTTTAGTGAGGTTCAGAGCTGTCAAATAGTCGAATCAACCTATTATTGATCAAGCAACGAATTACTACAGTGCTTCAATTAGCTTTTTCATATATTGTATATCTATGAAATAAATATGAATCGCCGAAATTTATGGACGCTTATAATTTCAAAAAGACTGCACTGAATTTGTTCATTTATTCAACATACTGTTTCACAGGACAAGTCCTAATTACAGAACAGGAAACACAACATATACAAAAAACAAAATTGGTAGAACGAGAATTTCAATTTTGTACTTTCATTTCAAATGAGAGAGTTTGTGATATGAATCACAACTGATGAAACGAAATATAATAATTATAGGAGTAAAAAACACTTATATGCTGACCAAACTTATACATACACATAACTTATATGTTATATAAGTTATGTGTTATGAGTTATAACTCATACGCAAATACATATACACTCACATATTAACACTTATACATACATAATTATATGAGTGAATATGAATTTTATATATATATATATATATATATATATATATATATATATATATATAAATGATTGTTTCATCAGATATTATGTAAATCAAGGAAACTTGCCTTAATATCAGTAACAGAACAGTCAAAAATATCCACCTTAGCTCCCAAAATATTACATTGTTTACACATCGTGTGCAATGGCGAAAATTTTGGAACATTCGTTCTAGCTGCTGGAAGGTAGAACGTGAATGCGCTTCTGGAAGAAACTCTTGGGATAAAAAAATTAAGCTTTGGCAATCATTCCTGACATTTTACTTTATTGTTAATTATTTTATGCAAGAAGATTATTGCATGGCATTTTATTCGCACACTGAGTGTGTCCACATTATGTCGACTTGTAATCGTTTCATGTTGTATGCCTATAGGTGGATATATTCCATCAATTCTGAAGCTCAGAAGTGTCAGGAACTTTCGTTTTGAAGACTCAAGTTGATTAATGTGTTAACCAGGATTCCAGACTGTTGATCCGTATTCAAGTTTAGATCTTACCAAAGCACCATACAATGTTTTCAGAGTTGATATATTACTAAATTCATTTTCAACACGAACAATGAAACCATATACTCTACTGGCAGCGGTTACTGTAGCATTGATAAATGGCACGAAAGTTAGTTGAGAATCAAAGATTACGCCAAGGTCAATAAATGTATTGGGTCTTCCCAAAATATTATCACCAATTTCATAGTGGAAACAAACCGAATAATATTTCGTGGAGAAGATTACATGACATTTGAAGGTGTTGAGGTTCAATTTGTTGAAATCACACCAATTTACAATATTACCAAGTTTATTGCAATGCGTTCACAGTCACCGATGCAGGAAACCTAATGAACAATCTTATAGTTATCTGCGAACAATAAACCCTCAATGACATCGATTAAATCATTTATGAACATTGTAAAGAGCAGAGGACCAAGTATGGAACCTTGGGGCACTCCAGATGAGGCATAGTATTCAATTGATGTATACCCACGGCTAAAAACGTTGCATTCTGCCTATCAAGTAAGATTCGAAAAGTTTGATGAGTGATGTCGAAAGCTCGAACGTGCCTAGTAAATTAGAAAATCATTTTCTGTTTATCTCCGTTATTGTCGGGACAAGGTTCTTATTACAGAAAATTTTCAAGAATTCAATAGAAATTATTCGAAAATATCAAAATCATCAAAGTGATTGAGAAAAAACGGTCAGGAATTCACAAAACATTGTGACATTATTGTCAGTTGTTGACAACTTCAAGAATATTAACATTTGATATTACTTCATATTCAATTAGATTTTGTTAGCAACACTTTTGTTAGCAACGGTATTTTTTGTGTATTTAGAGGTTCAACTTGTTGTGTTATTTATTGTAATGGATGATAAAATGCCGCCAATGATGCGTCAAAATATTTTGAACTACTTAAAGCACTACCAAATTACGAACCTCCACTTCAACTACATACACGAGATTTGCTGAAATTGAATTTCTTTGAAAAACATTAATCCATTCAACAATATCAACTTTGTCCTCTTCAAAGTAAACTTCGTCGAATATAATTAATGCACTTATGCCAGCGCTTCTTTCAATCCTCGAAGCACTTCTGAAATGCGCAGAAGTGGAGCAGAATCCGTGACTTGTTTTTACAATATACCGATTTTTTGTGCCATAATTCCCCACAAAAACGAAGCACAACTCCTTTTTAGTGTTCCTCAGCAACCGTGTGACCTGTTGACAAGAACTCATGGTGTACCACGCCGTTGTAATCAAAGAAAACAGTGAGCGAAATTTCAAATTTGATCTAACTCGCGTGCGTTTTTCGGTTTTGGCTCTTCTGGCCACTTCCATTGAGGTGATTGGGCTGTGGTTTCGACGTATTCAGCTTATACTCATCCATTCAGTACCTTTTTGAAAATCTGGATCGTCGATGATATTAGTCAACAACCGTTGAGCGATACTAATGCGACGTTGCATGGGCAAAACATCCATGAAAATTGCATGGTATGAGCTGATTGATCGCCAAATCCTCTACAACTTCCACAATAATGATTCGTCAATTTTCCAGAGCCATTTCCTTCACTGTTTCGATGGTTTATTCCCTTATCGACGTGGTTGCAACTCCAGGAGGCTAAGTTTTTCAGCCCTCCTGTAAAGAGCTTGTAACACTTATAAACAATTTCTTGAGAAAAGTGGACCAGCCGAATGCCAAACATTTCAAGTGCGTTGGAGCATATTATTCAATTTTTAACGCAAAATTCAATACAGATTCCTCGATTCATTTTCTCCAAAACTAGGAACTCGTAAAAACATGTCTAACCTCTTCAGTTGTGAAAAACGAACTACTTATCCGAAATGGTTGATGTTGATGGGAAACGTATTTAAAGCAACATACTGGAAAAAAAAATAAAATCGAATGTTCCCAGCCCGCGAAAATTCGGAATTCACTTCTTCTAGTGAATACACCTCCTTTTTCACTTCATATACGTCAAACGTGTCAATAGGAATATATGTAATTATTGATAATCCCATTGATTTAGAATTTTCGAAAATATTGCATTTCCGAGTTTATGGGTGTCCTCCCCGGCTTCAAAGAGAATAAATACTGAAAACTTGAGTAGTATAGCACAAAAAATAGAACACAAATTTCAGTATTTTCGAAAAATATTCACGAAAGAAGTATATGGGCTCACAAAAATGGCCAGTTGAGCTACCAATACATAAAATAAGTGAGCTATGTATGAAGCTGATATTATGTATATAAATACTTAGAAAAAAACCTTTGAAATAATAATAATAATGATAAGTTCTTCATTCGCAACAGGTACAACAACCAATTACAGAAAATAATAACAATGTTGAATGAAAAAGATATAAAAAAAGCTCAATATAATCTGAGAAAAAAATAACTCATAACTACAATATAGCACTCAATGAAATATCACAATCAAAATCTAACTCAACAACTCAATCTAAATATATTCCTTCTTGTCAATTTCCTTGTTCACATAATTCCTGATAATAAATTCTATGGAGTCAAAGTGAATGTCACAATTATTGGCAACTCTATTAATACAATCCCCCTAATAAAAATGGAGGATTTTATTAGGGAGTTGTTCCTCGGAGTCTCTAGGTGGAATAATTCTGTAATTCGATAATTAGGCATAGGAACACGAAATCTTAGAGCGGACAAGAGAGGAGGACAATCAATACTGAAAGAAAAAATATGCTTCAAGAGAGGCATTAACGAATATTTTATTAAATAATTATTACCTATTTTTTCATTTGAATTTTTCATATTTCATTTAGCGTTTTCTGAAAATTTCTGTTGACTACCGATAGAAGTCATATGAAATGATATATGATGAAGTTAACGTTACTTTAAATATTTCGTTTTTAGAATACAAAGTGCACGTCCGAGTGTTATGAGAGTGAATAAGAAGCCACAAGCTTTTATAAATAGGAGCTGATACTCGCAATGTTTGGTTTTTGTATCAACATACGAGCTAAATGGCCCGATGAGAACTATTTGATAAGGAAAGTTGCAATATTCATTTAAATTGCCTTGAAAAAATATTCAGTATTGAAAACACATTGCAAATTGCAAAAAATTGAAGTATGTTCACGGTGAAACAGAGTAAACTGAAAATCAATTTCGAAAGCAAAAACAAACATTTCAATTTGGTTTCAAGTTACTCACCAACAACATCCAGATATCCTATTTGGCTTTTCATTGGATCAGTATTGATTTGACACATATACCACCCCCTGTCAGATTCCCTCACTTCTTTTATATGCAAAAACCATGTCTTGTGTTCGCTGTGTGTAATACCTATCCTTTGATTTTTAGTTATCACGTGGCTATGTATAGTTAGAATGGTTTGGGTGTCCACACGCAACCATGCCACCTGAAACGAAAGCAGAATTGATAATCAATTATCAAACATCTTCCCTCTATTTACATGCAGAACTATACATATTCGAGTTATTTTTTGCGATTCTATTTGCTGAATGCTATGAAGGTGTTTATATGATGGACTAGTAGATAATCAGTTTCATGAACTCTCGACATTAGTTAGAGGCCCGAAGCACTAATGATGAGTGAAAAGATTTCAATATTGATTCAATTGCACAATAAGTTATTACTTATTTGAAATTTTTATGTAAATGTGATCAAATATTTCGAGGTTCTACCGAAAGCAAAATACGGAAATATGCATTCAATGGACTCTTTGTAGATTGATAGTAAAATCAGTTCAATATTGTTCAAAATATTCATGCTTTCTGATATTTGTTATTCAAACATGAAAATGGGAATTTCTACAGAGGGGGGGATCAACTTTCGAGGAGTTTTGATTAAATGAAAACACCAGTCAACCCTTATTTCACGAAATGAGATTCTAAATGAATTTTCGACATACGAAACTTCTGTTTTTCATTAGAAGAACATTTCGAGTTTTGGAAGTTCTTCATATTTTGATGATTTGAATTTCATGCTATTCAGAGCTAATTTGAATTGAAAAGTATTGATTTTCGTTGCCAAGTTTCATTATGGTGAATTAATTATTTAAGAACAGATCGATTAGAAAGCCAGAGCACATAAGGCAATGTATAGTGTGCTAGATTATGTAACCGTTGGTTTTATCAACAGGTTGCTATGACCAACTATTAGGATCAGGAAGTTTCTAGTCATATGAACCAACAAATTTCAAGAAGTTTCTTGTACCAGCTACTATTCCCCCTTCTTGTGATGTTTAACATTTTCATATATTTTAGCTTTTTCTCTATACCCACTAATAGTATTCGTATGGAATAAGTTTGTTGTTTGTTTCATTGTTTCTATGTTTAAATCTACGATAGTTCAACGTTTAGTTTTTCGGGTTTCACCCCTTCTGATTTCTTGATATTGAATGAACATAGTTATTTTAATTGTAATCAATTACGATTTTCATCTTGTCAGCCAGTATTCAATTTGAAGTATTTTTTGCTGCATTTCATTTCTGTACTAAATATTCCGTTTCACCTTTATGGCTGCATTTTAGGACTGGTGAAATATATGATTATTAGCACAAAAACCTTCATTCAATTAAGAATATGAAATATTCAAAAATTCCGACAATTTTGTCTGCGAAACCGAAAGGAAAACCTTATGTAAAGGACGTTATACTTTCACCACCAGTTATATATGTCTCCAGTTCTCTCAGAATTATCTACCGAGGTATTAGAGCAGAGCTTAAAATTCGACTTTATATATATTTCTTCATATAAAAATTTTGTCATCAAATGTTTTGGATTCCAATGAAGTTATTCTACACGTCATGGTTATTGAATCAGAGTACGTACATCGTGTAACGACCATGAACATTCGAACTATCATTTGTTCCTCAAACAACCTTCCATGCCAAGCAACCATTAAGTAACCTCCGCCTAGCTATTGGTGATCCATACAATTATTTGTCAATAAGTTTTATGGCGTTGCCTAGCCTGGTCTTCAAGAGGCGGGTAATTCAAAACTTATTAAAGCGTTATTTCTTTTATATTGAGAATTATTCATTACAAATTCTGTTCAACTTTCATTGGCGGCCATCCTTAAATTGAATTATCTGTAACTGCCATAGCAGTCACTTCATTCTTGTTTCAGGTTGTTAATTACAGAAACACTCGTTGTGCTAACATGTATATCAGCCAACCATCGAACATCATCGTCATGATGCAAACAAAGACTTTCTCTGGCACATCTAGCATCAGTTCTTTGAAGACGAATCTTCGTGGTGAGCAAAAGTTCTTGCTGTCTCTTATGTGATTGCTTGTGTCGATGAATGGCCTTGTATGAAGCAAAATATGCCACTAACTAGGATGCAAATATGTCGCACGATCGCTTGCACAAGTATGCTTCGATACAGGGGCAATAGCTATCGTAGATTTGAATGTGTTAACACTCACCAATCCAAAGCCAGCTGCAGTGACACTGAAGGGAATTTACCTTCGGGGTTCAGATAAAGTTGAAAATGAATTTGAGTCTTTCCTTAATTATGTAGAGAATGATGATGTTGCCCCTTTGTGACATAATGTCACACTTCGTGGACCCACTCCTTTCCCCCTCAAAGTTATGGATGTCCCCTTTAGTGATTTAGCTCAAATATATTCGGAATATTATTTCCTATTTGACATGTTTTATACACATATTCAGTACCTTCAAGGAGAAATAGATATTCTTATCATTATTTTCATAAACTATCGAGTTGACTTCTGAATTGGAAAAACTTACTCGGTCCTGATCTATCAGGCGATGACAAAATATCGAGTTATCTTCAGGGAGTTCGCTCATGCTAAACGACGTCAAAATTCTCGAATGAAATTTAATTAGAGAGATCAGGACGTTATCATTAAATGGCTCACGAGTTAACCTAGCTCCATCCAATTAAACTTCTCAAACACTCGATAAGCGTCAGCAACAGGAAATACGGCACAACTTGAAGATAAATAGTACTGAAAAGGCTTTCGCTGATACATGTAAATAAAGTTCGGAAATAGTTCATGATGAATCGAATTCATCAAACAGGATTGGCGCATATTCGACTCCAAAGGAACGCATCAGTTTTTTTAGGGCAATTACTCAACAGCGCCTTTCAAATCGATAAATTGTATGTACTGAGGAACTCGAAAAGTCTGTTACATAAGGAAAGTAAGATTGGTAATACTGAGGGAAACTTTCTATATATATAGAGTCTATTCTGGAAGTTCAATTCGGAATATCAGAATTATTCGAATAAAATTCCCCGGCTATCCAGAGTTACTGAAACTATCATCTTCCGAAAAACAATTATTGAGTGCATTCCGAAGAGCATCGAATATATATATATATATATATATATATATATATATATATATATATATATATATATATATATATATATATATATATGACAAAAAATGACGAAAAGCACAATTATCGGTATAGCCCGCAACTCAATTGGAAGCAGCCCTTGATACGTGTTTCGAGCTTATTGGCTCTCCTCAGTACGGCGTAGTCAAGTTCAAGGTGTACGAACCTGGAGATGGAATCAACAACAGAAGAAAACACCTGCAAAGGAAGTCTCCACTGCTAGGCTCCATGTGAACTCTCCGGGTTTGGAGATTTGGTCAACGTATCGCCGATGTGGCGACTATTTATCCTTTACGGAGTCTTCAGCTGACTAGGTAATTTCTTCACCTAGGTTCTTATACCGATATATAGTTTTCTGTGATTTGTTAACCTCAAATTACATTGATTGCTCCTCTCACATGTATAGATCATCCTCTTCAACTGTTTTTATTCTAATCGACAAAATTTTTAAACAAGTTACTAATTTGTTGTTCTGACTATTTCTCATTATTGTTAAAATGTAGGTATTGACCTTTATATGTAATTGTTTACAGTGGTGTTCAACTTTTTTGTTTTTTGTATATTGTACCTTATGATGCTCTTCTGAGACAGCGAAACCGGTTGCACGTTTCATAATAAAATTTGGGAATTTGTAGACAAGTGTGTTTTACACACTTTATTATTATTAAATCATCCTACTACCCAAAAATGGACAATCTACTAACATTAATTCATATATATATATATATATATATATATATATATATATATATATATATATATATATATATATATATATATATATATATATATATATATATATATACATATATATATATATATATATATATATATATATATATATATATATATATATATATATATATATATATATATATATAATTGTAGAGATTAAGATTGAAATGTACAAAATAATATTTACTGTATGAAAAATAATAAAAGAAACAATATTTACTGTATTGAAAAAATCAAAATCTTTCACCACAGGTATTATACCTTTGTGAAGGTTAACAAAAATTTTTCTTGTCTTTGTTTATATCTAGTTAATACAACCAAGAGAAGCATGTTAACTTTTTCGTTCAATTATATGCAAATTTCTGTAAAAATTTAGAATTTGTACTATAAAGTGTAAATGAATGTGAATAAAGATTATTATTATTATTATTATATATATATATATATATATATATATATATATATATATATATATATATATATATATATATATATATATATCAGCATTTATATGTTCAGCATACAATGTAACTACTCCTAACAGTTCTTTCTTTGTATTTGAATGAATTTATTCTTGGTTATAATTTTTGATGACGAGAACTTATTGTAGAAATTCTCATGATGATAAAACAACATATTTACAGCTTATTCGAGGAGTAGTTTTTAACTACAGTCCTTTAAAAAGAGTTAATATTAAGAGTTAATATAAAAACATATGTAGACCTGTCAAAATACACAGTGGAACATGAGCTTTGTGTTTAAATTTCAATTTCGTATTATTTCGAGTAATGTTCCAGAAGTGATAAGCAAAACCTCCGTGTCATTTAGGTACGCAAAAGTTATTCAGACTATTCAAAGTATCTTTTTTCAGATATTTCTCAAAGGGATAAATACATTGAAAGTATGTCTCTTCCCTGAAAGTACTCTATGACTCAACACAATGTTGAACATCGATAACTTTGTCATTTGAACGTTTGGAGGATCATGAGTAGGAGTCAGGAACATTCAATATTTGGTTTCATCCAAATGAAAATTTACAAGTTTCTCTTATTTCAAATTATACTTATAATTCCCAGGTAACTATAATTATCAAAATCTTTCATCTCTTTCTAATGAAAATTATTCGTATCTTCTTCGGTACACTAACAGAACAATTTAAAAAACTCAGGTAGATAATTTTGTGTGAGTTTATCAATGACTTGTTCATTGCAAATCGAATGGATATCAGAATTTCAGATTTCAGATTTCAGAATTCTTTAGAAAATTAATTCAAATAATTATAACAAATATATATATATATATATATATATATATATATATATATATATATATATATATATACAAATTCTAATATAGCTGTATATACCTACTTGACATCTTCGTATTTATCATTTTTATTGTCTATGGACTGATTTCTCCTTCATTTTTAAATGTTTTCATATGAAATGGACTGATTTGAATCGAAATGTAATCAAGAAAATTATTCCGGTAAATAGCCAAATAAATCAAATTAAATTTGTATTTTCATAGTAAAATATTTATCGGAACTTGTTGATCATTCGTCAAATTGGCAGCTTCACTCATGAAACCGTTTATGCAAGATTAATGAGAACGAAACGTATTTTTCAAAGGCAATTCGGAAGCTTAAAAGGAAATTCGGTAAACATAAAATATCGGTTCACGTTAAAAAAACACCTCGTTTGACGTGACCTAATGACAAGTTATTTTTTACCCGCTACTTGATCATAATTTTTGATCATTTATCTACTCAATTATTCATTCCATAGTTGTTTTGATATTTGTCGTTGGTAGCAGTTTAAATATAAATCACAATGATATGCGATAGTGGATAGTAATTTTTAGTTGCCAGATAATTACACTCACATTCGTGGACAAACAAAAATTTCGATAAATTAGTGTCGGTACATACCGTTTCAATGTGCATAACAAAACCATTAAATGAAATATTGCAGCAAATGAAGCTAGGTGATATAAGCACCTTGTTTGTGTGTTTGTCTTCTGATATATATATATATATATATATATATATATATATATATATATATATATATATATATATATATATATATATATATATATATATATATAATAATAATAATAAGACATTTATTCCCAACAGATATTCATCCAATTACAGAGAAAAAATTACAAAAAAACTACACTTTACAGAAAATTGCAAAATTGTACACAAATAATAATAAATAAGAAAAGAAATTAACAAGAAAAAAAAACAAAAATAGGGAGTATGCGCTAATATATATAACGAGAAAATCAATTCAAAATAAGTTGAAATAGTATTGAACAATGACCAGATAACTAAAAACAAAAATGAAATATTGTCTATTACAAAGTTACGTATGGTCAGCAGAAGTTGACCATTTAGTAACGAAATGTGTTTGATAATCAAAAATAAAATTAGAATCGATTGCGTTAGTATTATCTAGTAAACAAATGAAATAACTAAAATTAAAATAATATTCGCAATAATATTTATAACTAATATTTATAACTAAGACATATGTAGACAACAGAAGTTCAGGAAAATATCACTACATACCAATGCGCTGTTCTGAGTGGCATGCCAAGATAACTGCTAGCCGATTATATATATATATATATATATATATATATATATATATATATATATATATTATATATATATATATATATATATATATATATATATATATATATATATATATATATATATATATATAATATATATATATATATATATATATATATATATATATATATATATATATATATATATATATATATATATATATATATATTTATATATATATATATATATATATATATATCGAAAGTTTTTAGCAATAACAGGTTTTTTTGTATGAAAAAGTTTATTTTTGTTGACGTTTCGTTCTTATATTACAACTTTGTCAGAACTAATTAGTTTTGAAAATGTCTTAAACAGGCAATAAATCAATTTTGTCAAAATGTCTCGCCTTTGCAGACGATATTGATTCACAGTCAACAGAACTGAAGCCCGTCTCGCCGTAAAAAAATTACGTGAAATTGAGCAGAAAACAGGGTTTCAAATTTCTTATGATAAAACCAAATACATGAAAAAAACCGAAAATTAATTCTTCTTTCATCACGAAACATGGTGAAATTCTGTCAGTCGGCCATTTTGAATACCACGGAGAAGTTATACAGTCCTTAGGTTCAAACGGAATGACTGATGAATAGAGAATTACCAAGCTGCAAAGGACCTACAAGCTAACATGTGCGTACTATAACAAAAAGCGCGATTCTGCAATTCGAGAGGCGTCAAATTGAGTCATTATTACACAACGATTCTTCCAGAAGCAATCTACGCATCTGAAACAATGGTTATTGACGGTCATTCAAGAATTAGAGAAATAGAAAAACCTGAAGGAAAAATTCTAGGAAAAATTTACAGTACAATCAAAAGAGACGGCATCTGGATGAAAAGACATCAGAATGAACTTTGTCGAAATACAAATACGATAACGGAAGAAATCAGTAAACGACGAGCAAAGTTCTATGCACATGTCTACAGAATGGAACAGTCCAGAATAACGAAGAAACTACTCAATATACATAATTATGTGGTACGCAGGTAAAACAAACCAAGAAGCAGACTGCTTGAGTACTCCCAGTTCTAGAACACCACGATATCAATGATGAATTTTAAAGATTACTAAATATAAGCATGCATGAAATGAAAAATGATCTATGAGACTGCAGATCGAAAATCTAGACATACATGTAGATATCTAACGCAAATCGAAAGGGTTCTCAACACTTTGATATCATTAAAAGTTCTGAACTAGTTTGGTTTTACCATTGGACTGCCTTAATCTTGAGGTCTCAAAAAAGGACGGATCCAATGATTTGCTCTGAACAAAAAAGTCCCATAAGAAATATTTCATTTAGCGTTTCCTCATCATTAACTATACAATACTACTTCATACATTTTGTCTTGCAACATGTAGTTTAAAAGAAATAATTTTCGAGCCTAATCATTTAATCAAATTGAATCAATTTGGTGAAAACTAATATGATTTTATTGAACAACAGGATCTTCAAACAAAAAACAGAATTGTCTTATTCTATCACAAAAAAAAATTAATTGGCATATTTTCATGAGATTTCACATTAATGAACTTATTTTTTTAAGACAATATGCCGCCAGTCTTATGCAGCCCATTGTTACACATATATATGTTGGTTTTTAAGCTGAGGGAGAAAAGTTTCATTTTGTTTTATCTGATGAAAAATACGACATCCCTGTAGGCTAAATGACTCCATTAATCATATATATCCAGGAACAGATGACAATTTCAACATATATAGCTACTCGTATATGAAAACATATCAAAAATTGTTTTCTTGTCTGTTTGTATTATGTCATGTAATAAACTACTCGATTCAAAAGCAGTGTTTGCTATATTGATAAACAAGGCCTTATTTGATCATTCATTGTCATTTAATGGAAACTGTTCATGATTCGATAAAAACTACAATTTGTAACAAAAAATTAACTAAAAATGGAATTTTTCTATACATATATATTTCATATCCTGTTAACTTTCGACATCAACGATTACAATGAAAATTATTCATGAGTGTCAACGTAAAATATTTCTCTTTCATTTCACCCTGTTAAGTATGGGTGATCCTTAAATGCGTTATTTCCTTTGAGAAGTGAATAAATTTACTGATTGCCCATTTAATTTTATCAAGTCTACCTTCCATGCTTTTATCAAATCGGCTATTTCTACTGAAAGTTTCAATTACTGTTTTTTCAATCGATTATCAATCTTTTGACCCAAACTGGGAATAGAATCCACTGAGAAGGATATTACTCACTTTATATTGTCCTAAATCTTCAACAAGGCATGCTAATATGGCTTCTCTACCAACCGCTGCTGTTACGTTCGAGATTGCTGACGTGAACTTGGGATTCTCTGAAAATATAGGAAATTGATTCGATTAACGCCATACTAAATGCAAGAAATCCGGTACAAATATATAATAATTGCGAAAACTGTTATTGAATTCTCTGCATACTCTGGAGGTAGAGATTATTCTATTCTTTACTGATTTTATGTGAGTAGGAGTTGAATGCAATAAAGTAAAAAGCAAACAAAAATGTTATTTTATTAGCTGAATGGCGTTTGAACAAATACCAATACAATTCAAAATCTATTGTAGCTATAACAAAACATTCGGAATTTGTTTCACAAGAAATGTCATCATCCACTGCGATGCTCGCATACATACCATGGACTGCGATATGTTTTTTCTGAGTCAGAATATTGTTTCTCGATTCTCATCAATAAAAAACTGCCATATTAAGACGATAAAATGTTACACAAGGTTTATTATTTCTATATGAAATCTGATGATTATTTCTTGAGACATCCGGTGAAATGTCCATGTCTATATATATATATATATATATATATATATATATATATATATATATAAATAATTTTTCAAATATTTTTGGGTTATCTGCAAAAGTGGGCAGAATTAATTTAAACGAATAATCGTCAGCAATTCTATATTTCGAACGAATTTCGCTCTTCCTCAGAAATACCAAAAATATAGACAGGTGTTAATCAACCAGTTACAACTTGTAGAACAAGGGAAACCTACATCTGACACAAGTCAATAAGCCAACAAAAACGATACAAAAGGCATCCAATAATTAAATTGATAATATTAAAAATAAATGCAGTAGTGTTGACGACGTACGATATATAAATGGCATGTACATAAACTCCTAAATCGAGGTTGAACCATAGACCACATATTAAGACACATCAACGTACAAAACTGAATTGACACAGAAAACAATCAACAACAGATCCTAGCCATTGGAAATTTGGCCAGGTTCATCCAACAATAACAAGTATCTGTAAACACTGACGCTGACGATTAGTCATTTAAATTAGTTCTGCTCACAACATTTCCAAGATAACTTGTAAAAATATTTTGAAAATCTTATCATTACTGCTCACATTTGCAACACTCAAAAATATTTTGAATCTTATATATATATATATATATATATATATATATATATATATATATATATATATATATATATATATATATATATATATATATATATATATATATATATATATATATATATATATATATATATATATGTTTAAGGAGTGTTGCCGTAATGATAAGATTTTCAAAATATTTTTGGGTTATCGGCAAATGTGAGCAGAACTAATTTAAATGACTAATTATTTCGAAAGTTTTTAGCAATAACAGGCTTCTTTTGATATGAAATTATATAAAATTTTGTTAACGTTTCGTTGTTATATTACAACTTTGATTTATAAATCACCCTTATCAGAATCACCTGGCTTTCCATGAGTTTTTCAGAGGTTTCCTCATGGTGAAGAAGACTAAAACTTCCGAAGCGAATGCTAAGTCAGAAATATTCCTCTGATAATGAAAATCAATGAGCGAAGATACAAAAAAACTAATTTGATTTTTCTAAAAAATAAGTTTGACATTTGATATCTATAGTAACTCATAAATTCAATTATTCATTAGTTTTGACAAAGTTGAAATATAACAACGAAACGTTAACAAAAATAAACTTTTTCATATCAAAAGAAGCCTGTTATTGCTAAAAACTTTCAAAATAAAATATCTTAAACAGGCAATCAATCAAGATATATATATATATATATATATATATATATATATATATATATATATATATATATATATATATATATATATATATATATATATATATATATATAAATAATATTATGAGTTATCGGTAAAATAGGAGGCGCACTATGAATGAATTTCAACCAATTTGTTTGCCTGGTCTATATTTCGACTATGATTATAGTCTTCATTAAGACTCTATAAAATAACAGATAATAATAAATATCATGATATAAATTCTTACATCTTACGGCTAACTAAGTGAAATATTTGACCAACACCATAAGCAGGACTGTGTGTACTTAAAATACATACGATATTTTACAGAAAATTGGATATTAATATTAAGATATAACATATCAAAATTATGAAAATCAACCAAACAACTATAGAAACAATACACTAGAGCTGACCAGAGCATTGAAAAAGTCACCGAAAAACATAGAAGGTAAAAGAGTAAACTAATGTAACCACAAATATCATACCGAGTACGAAACACAGGAAGTCTATTGAAATTTATAGGTTTTTTGCAGTGGTTATTCGAAATGCTCTGAAAGTATTCACCTGTAAATACAGCTGACTACAGAAACGACCGTCTTCTTATTAATGCTGTTAGTAATTTCATTTATGTGAACCATTTTCAAGAAAATCCTTTTTGGTAACCACTAGTCACATCCAGTATTCTGAAATTCTCAAAATCAAAGCGATGTCGCTATTTTGAGGAATGTAGTGCTGAAGCACATCTATCTGGGCGAGTCTTACATCACTTTTATGGAGAGTTATTCTTCTTTTAATGGTCTGCGATGTTCGACCTATATAAACTCTTTCACAATTTGAGCAAGGGATACTGTAGAGACAATCTGATATTAAAAATGGAGGTACCTTATCTTTCATTATTGTAAAAACACTTCTGCCAGTAATGAAGTTATATTCGGCATGTTTTAGCTCATCTATTTCACTGAAAATGTGACACAGTTTTGCCATGAGGGAAGGGATATATGGCAAATACTTCCAAAATTGAAAATTGATAAGGGAAGATCTACTTGCAATTATGAATTTCATTGAATATAAACTTAACTTCAAACACTTGAACTTATGATTTACACTTTATTCACTACATAGCATGACGTGTTTCGTCGTTACAAACGACTTCTTCAGATGCTAACAGAACAATTCTGTACAAGATTCTGTAAGCATCTGAAGAAGTCGTTTGTAACGACAAAACACGTCACGCTATGAAGTGAATAAAGTGTAAATCATAAGTTCAAGTCTTTGAAGTTAAGTTTATATTCTATTATAATGGATTTACATCCAGTAAACGCTAACACTATTAAATATAAATTTAATATCCAATGAGATTATAAGGATCATTCATTTTTGAATATTTTATATAATTCTCAGCTGCTGCTTTATAAATGCAAAATAACTCAATATGAAAGTGATTTTTTATTGGAATATTTACATAGAATATGAATGAGCAAAATGAATTTCCGATAGAAAAGGTTTCTAACTTTATAGTTTATCAAGTATAATATTTACAACAAAAATGTTTTTTTTCAAAGGGATCGATGATATTATTCATATATATTTTTTCTGACATGTTTTCTGATCGCTCATCAAATCAATTTCACGTTGAAAATCGCTTGTTTTCATTGGCTTACGAACAGGTAACAACGCCATATCCTGCGAAAATATTATTTTTGATTTTGTTGGTGATATGTTATCCATGTTTTCAGTATGACAGTAACGAGTTCTTAACAAAACAAACCGTACCATCAAAAGGAATGATTACTCTCAAAATTGTTATTGCGACTACGAATTTCTACCTTTTGTTCTGTAGGAATATCTACAAATATAATTTAGTTGTGGACATCATTATTTTATTATAACAGTTATATCACTTTCCTCCTGCCTGATTATGGATGCTCATTTTCTTCAACAAGGAATAGGAAATTTCCTGACTATAACAAAATCATAATGCTTAACTTTTTTGTCCTAATTCAAATATGATGTGAATAACTTGAGGTTATTCACTTATGATTATTTGAATTAGGAAAAGTTTTCAAACTACAGGTTACCCTATCTCTACCCTAAAAGTCATATAAAATGGGCTTACATAGGAAAAAAAGTGAGTTCTAATGAAATCATATTAGAATATTTTATTTATACAAAGGTTATTATAATAATGAATGTTAAATTGTGTTTATACCAAAAATGAAAAAACATATTAGGGTAAAAATTTTCGCCAATAACGTTTCCAAGAATGTTCAATCATGAGACATTCTCGCATGATGCTCCAACAGTAGTCAGTCATCATACTGATATTACATTTACACTGATACCTTACCGCCGAATCAAGTAAAACCTCATTGGAATCGCTCACCCTGTTCATCACTAACAGCGCCAAGATTTTCTGAAAAGTTAATGAGATACCGAGCAAGTTAGCATGATATATAGGAAATGCAGTTTGATACTCATGTTACAGTCAAGTTTTTCAAAGCTTTCTAAGAGTTGTTGAACAATTTAGACGTAATTCTGAGCTCGCGTGTTTCCAAGAAATTTCTTGAAAATGCTTTTGAATAACCAAGCATTTTTTCAAGTTTGGTCATTGTGTCAATGAAACGTTCAGCTTTAATAAGTTACCGAATCTGTGGCCTATCAAAGACACCAGCCTTCATCTTCTCATATGACAAGCTAGGAAATGCCGAAATGATATACTGAAAACAGTCTCCATCTGTTGAAAAAGCTTAATTGACTTAAACAAAGAGGTTAGTTCTTGAAAAACTGGCACTGGAATTTCAGCTGAATGCAACACAGGGCGTATAATTGAAGGCAAACTAGAATAATCTATTTCATTTGTATATTTTTTTTTTTTATATTCTGCTGTTTTTACTATATAAAAGTAAAAATATTTGAGTGGCATTTGGGTTCTCCAAATCATTGGTATACCAAACGAAAGTTTACCACGTGTTCTTCGTCTCCACATTCTCAAACACTCCAGTATAGTAGGTACAACAACTGTAGAAAAAATACATGTTGTGATAAATAAAAACATGATTACAGTTTTGGAATCAGCATTTCAATTTACATCTAAAACAACCTAAAAATCGAAGTCATCAGAAATTATGTAACAAATTTTTCCTCAGAGTGATGTTTCAAAAAAAAACTTTGGTAGTTATTTCATGAAAAATATCCAAATTTTTCAATGTGAGTACCATATATATGAATATCATATATATCATCATTATTTTACTTTTATCAATATTCAAAACATGAACGTAACAAATGTCATTTTCTCTCCTGAAAACTTAGCAATATTCCAAAAAAAAATAATACTAATTTTGTCCTAAAATTAGAAAGAATTTATCCTCTCTCCATTTTTCACAAAGATAATAATGCACCCCAGGCTATATTCAAAATATTTGTCGAATAATTGTGTTTCGAAATTCGATCATGAGCACACAATTTCAGAGAAGCATCATTGATAACGTGTGATAATGACATACATATTTAGATCATTTCAAGTTTCAGAAACCTCTATCTCCACATCCATCGATAATGACATAGTTTCAGTTTGTGTATTCAATTTTCTGAATCTACGTTGGTTTTTACTTTAAAAACAATAGATTGGTCGTTGTCTCTCAACACTTCTATTGAAACTTCGAGTTCTTTCCAAAATTCATGAAATCTTAGTTCTCTTTCAAGTGATATGCTTCTTTCTAATTCTTTTTCCAAACAAAACTGTGAGAAATTTGTTTTAATTTGAGTGTTCAAACGTTGCAGTATCTCTATAGTAGATATCCAGTGCTTTTCAATCGAAAAAAACTTCAAAGGATTTTTCGAACCTCGAACTCTCAGGTTTATATGAAGGCCCACTAACTAATCCGATTTGTTTTTTGAAGTTGCAACCATTAAGGCGATTATTTTAAAAGCTTCATAGGTTCCAGAGAATCCATATTTACGAATTAGTTTCGAATATTTATGGAAGTTTTTGGATGGAGAATATTTTGTAGCTAGTTCTGCTTCAAGATTCTTTTTATTTGAAATTTGATGACACATCATAAAAAGTTTTGTAGATCAATAACGTGAATAATCCTGTTTTGAAAATGAAGTAGTGATGCAAACGATGTGTCCTAGATTCACATACTTTGACTCAATAATTTCGGCGTACGCTACATCATTTCGACAACTTATTCCGATTGCTCGAGTCCTAGATCAAGAAGAAGCCATTCTTACAACTCTTCCACTGTAAAAGGGAAGCTTTGTATATTCACAACAATATTCCCTTCAATTTTACGTCAATAACTCATTGAATTCGATATGAATTTAGTATATTGCAGATTGTTCACTATTGTTACAACTTCATAGTTGTTGAATAAAAATGTGTGAACATAGAACATAGTTTTGCACAACATATCAACTTTGATAGGAATTTCCATCGAATGAAGTCCGAAATCATTCAAAATTATCCTCATCCACCATATTAGCGCCACTGATCTACAAGACTTACAAGAATTAAAATGTGAAGGCAGTTTATTGTCGATTTTCCACTGTTGTTACAACGCCACTATTATTAAATAGAAATGTGTGAACGTAGAACATAGTCTTGCCCACCATTTCAACTCTAGAATTTCCATCGACTGAAAACGGAAATCATTCAAAATTATCCTCTTTCGTCATATTTGCACCACTGATCTACAAGACCTACAAGAATCAAAATGTGAAAGCAGTTTATTGCCGATCTTCCACTGTAGTTACAACTACATCATGTTAAATAGAAATGTGGGAACATAGCACATAGTTTTGCCCACCATTTCAACTCTTATATGAATTTCCATCGACTGAAGAGAGAAATCATTGAAAATTATCCTCCTACCTCATATTAGCGCCAATGATCTACAAGACGTACAAGAATCAAAATGTGTAAGCAGTTTCTTGCCGATTTTCAACTGTTGTTACAACGCCACCATTGTTAAATTGTGGCGTTGTGAATGTGTGAACATAAAACATAGTCTTTCATGTTTCAAAACCATTTCAACTCTGATATGAATTTCCATTTACTGAAGACGGAAATCATTCAAAATTATTCTCTTTCGTCATATTAGCGCCATCGATCTACAAGACCTACAAGAATCAAAATGTGAAAGCAGTTTATTGCCGATCTTCCACTGTAGTTACAACTACATCATGTTAAATAGAAATGTGGGAACATAGCACATAGTTTTGCCCACCATTTCAACTCTTATATGAATTTCCATCGACTGAAGAGAGAAATCATTGAAAATTATCCTCCTACCTCATATTAGCGCCAATGATCTACAAGACGTACAAGAATCAAAATGTGTAAGCAGTTTCTTGCCGATTTTCAACTGTTGTTACAACGCCACCATTGTTAAATTGTGGCGTTGTGAATGTGTGAACATAAAACATAGTCTTTCATGTTTCAAAACCATTTCAACTCTGATATGAATTTCCATTTACTGAAGACGGAAATCATTCAAAATTATTCTCTTTCGTCATATTAGCGCCATCGATCTACAAGACCTACAAGAATCAAAATGTGAAAGCAGTTTATTGCCGATCTTCAACTGTAGTTACAACTCCATCATGTTAAATAGAAATGTGTGAACATAGCACATAGTTTTGCCCACCATTTCAACTCTGATATGAATTTCCATCGACTGAAGGGAGAAATCATTCAAAATTATCCTCCTTACTCATATTAGCGCCAATGATCCATAAGACGTACAAAAATCAAAATGTGTAAGCAGTTTCTTGCCGATTTTCAACTGTTGTTATAACGCCACCATTGTTAAATTGTGGCGTTGTAAATGTGTGAACATAAAACAGTCTTTCATAATTCAGAACTATTTCAACTCTGATATGATTTTCCATCTACTGAAAACGGAAATCATTCAAAATTATCCTCTTTCGTCATATTAGCGCCACTGATCTACAAGAGCTACAAGAATCAAAATGTGAAAGCAGTTTATTGCCGATTTTCCACTGTTGTTACAACGCCGTCATTATTTAATAGAAATGTGTGAACATTGAACATAGTTTTTCCCACCATTTCAACTCTGATATGGAATTTCCATCGGACGAAAATCGTTTGAAATTATCATCCGTCGTCATATTAGCACCACTGATCTAAAAAACCTACAAGAATCAAAATGTGAAAGCAGTTTATTGCCAATTTTCCACTGTAGTTACAACTCCACCATGTTAAATAGGAATGTGTGAACATAGCACATAGTTTCGCCCACCATTTCAACTCTGATATGAATTTCCATCGACTGAAGACGGATATCATTTAAAATTATCCTTTTTCGTCATATTAGCACCACTGACCTACAAGACCTAAGAGAATAAAAATTTGAATGCAGTTTATAGCCGATTTTCCACTGCTGTTACAACTCCACCATTGTTGAATAGAAACTCTTATGAGTGAACGTATAACATTTCTTTTCTCGCCATTTTAATTTCGATATGAATTTTCATTGACTGAGGGTTGAAATCATCAAATTATTCTTTCTCCTCCTTCTTTTCTCTCCTGCTCGCGTCATTGGGCTATTGGACTATAAGCAGTACAAGAATCAACAGAATATGAAAGAAGTATATTACCGATTTTTCGCTAGAAAAAACTGATATAAACGAACCTGCTTACTGAATTCATCCTCTTTTTGAAATTCCATAACGATTGAGCTACTTCAGATATGTAACAAAATGTTCCACTTCAGTTTAGTGGATAAATTATTCAGTGAGTCGGAACACAAGGAGTTGTTCCCGGTTGTCTCCCGCATGGAACGCAAAAGAATTCTTGATCGGGATCGGATCAAGAACTTCGCAAATAACTTCGAAATTAGTTTTGGGACATCTCGAAAATCGTATTGGATGCTCCACAGTCAACAGGGATTTCCTTTAACACGAAAAGAAAACCAAAACTTTTCCTTATTATTCTCAATCAATTACCAAGATGCTGAAAGCAGACAACATTGATTGATAAATCTGTGTAGAGGACGGACTCTTTTTGTTGGAAATAAATTCGCGAGTAACGACGGCGTCGCGTCGCCTGGCGTCGTTCAATAAGAGAGTGAGCTCTACGACGCTTGAGTCCCAAAGATCAGAGGAAAAGGATCTCGAAGGAAGCCGCGGTGTATTCAATCAATTAGAGATTTTCCCCTGGCGGGTACTTAAGAGGAGACAGGAAAGACTGATGGTGATGAATTTAAAGCTGCAGTAAGATATCGATTTATTAACGAAATGTTTTTATAATAATATCTCTTTTTTATGTCATTTGTCATGTTGAAGGTTTTATAGAATATTGATATGAAAGCGTCGTATTGCTCAATTTTTAATGAGCTTTGATTTTGAAATAGGCAAAAATCTTCAAGAGCAACATTTTGACCAACGATATGTATATATTTAATAGTGTTGGCGTTTACTTGATGTTAATCCATTATAATTGAATATAAACTTGAATTCAAACACTTGAACTTATGATTTACACTTTATTGACTACATAGCATGACGCGTTTCGTAGTTATAAAATGACTTCTTCAGATGCTTACAGAATAATAACAACATTTTGAAAAACACAGGTATATATATCAGGAATTTTGGTATTCAATGGTTTTGGTTTTACCTAAGATATTCCATTCTGAGAAATAATTTCTATTACCTGAAAAGGTTTAACAAGGGTGAATTGTTTAATTCTATCTGTTCATTGAGCAAGTTTCCAGAATTTTTAAGCCGATTTATTTCCACTACTTCCCAATAATCTAATTGACTACTTCTCTCTATATTATGTAGAATTTTGAAATTCGTATCAAAAGTATGGTTTTCTTTTAATAAATGGTTAGCATAATTCGAATTACTTCTATTATGGGCGAATCTATATTTATGTTCCTGTATTCTAGTACCGAAATTTCTACTTGTTTTACCTATATATACCAGGACATGTTCCACAATTCAATTGGTTAACACCTGATTTGTCTTCTTTGTCTTTCCAATTGAATTGTGGAACATGTCCCGGTATATATATATATATATATATATATATATATATATATATATATATATATAGTAAAACTAGTAGAAATTTCGGTACTAGAATACAGGAACATAAATATATATATATATATATATATATATATATATATATATATATATATATATATATATATATATATATATATATATATATATAGTAAAAATACTGAGACTCTCAATCGAAATATCGAAAATATTTCAAATAAAACTCTCAGAGAGCTGTCTACACAAATGTTGTCAACGAGAACGAACCCATCACTTTCGAGAGTGAATATTAAAAACGTTTCGAAAAAATTCATCGATCTTGTTGAATGATGATAGGAGACAATTGTTTCATCATTATTATGAATCATCAGTTCATATTTAATCTATCAATCAAGAATCGATGACTTTCAAAACGAACATAGGTCCTATACCAAATTGAGATATATTCTACAGAGAGAAATATTCACGTAGGCTCCCTCTATCGGCGAATAGGACGTATAAACTCTCCCAAGCGTTCAAGATTCCTACTCATGACAACAAGAGTGCGAGTGGAAGGCTTGGTAGATATTTCATTCGAACACAACAGAAAATTGTCTGAAATGTGTACGAATAATCCCATGCCTAATCGCTCCAGATCACGCCCAAACGGGCAAAAGTGTAGCTAGTTCAAAGATTCACAGGTCAATTAATACTAGTAAATACTGAGACTCTTAATCGAAATATCGAATTATTTCGAATAAAACTCTCAGTCAACTTCTGTTGGTCTGGGAATACATCCGTTGATTTGTTGGATGCCTGTTGGAAACTGGCAGACGTTTCGTTAGTAAGTACCTATATATAAAGTTAGTACTGAGGTTTCAAATCGAGATGTCGTAGTGTTTCTGAAAAAATTCTCAGAGAGCTGTCTACAGAAGCAATGTTGAAGGAAACACAATCTACTACTTTCAACAGTGAATTATCGTGTGTTTCGAAAAACATCGAATTTGCTGGAAATACCATACATCGCTGTTTCGTCCTAATATGCGAATCAGGATTATACCCGAATAATTCAGATAAGATATTCAGAACAAATTAAAGCCGTACCACTCAATAATACAGGAACCTCATAGTGTACTACTCACGTCAGATCCCTCTAACGAAAAAAAAGATTGTCTCTCTTGAATATGGTAAGACAGTGTTCCAGACAAGATCAGTAAGTAACGGATGTTTTTTTTTAGAGGTATAGAACTTTAAATTGGCATTACTGTTGAAGATGGAGACCGATTTAGCAGCTAATAAGTGATTTTTTCTTAGGTTGGTTTGCCAATTCATCATGAATAGACTCATGCCCGAACAACGCTTACAAATAGTGCAATTTCATTTGATAACGAGATTGCCGTTGTTCCCGATTTTCATAAGATGTTGGAAAATGTCATCGAAAATTGGACGTTCAGATTGGACTATATCCGAGCCAGCCGTGGCGGTCATATGCCAGAAATCATATTCAAAATGTAATGCCACAAGATTATCTTTCGAATAAAAAAAAACTTGTCAATCGAATGATCCATCGTTGTTTTATTGCAATTTAAAAGTCTATACCTCTAAAAAAAAAACCTTTACTTCCATACAAAGTGGCATGGTTTGTAGACGACCAAACACCTTAGAGGTTTCTCTAGATGTGTATAAATGGTCCCATACCTCATCACTCCGGTTTATAGCCTAAGAGTTAATACAATTACTAGTTCAGAGATTCATCGATGTTCATAGTTAGTCAGTACTGAAATTTTCAATGGTAATATGGAAATATTCGGAATAAAACTCCAAAGAGTTGTCTACACAAATTTTGTCGACGAAAATATCGAACATGAAGTGCCAATGCGATTGATTATTGTGTACCATAACTTTGGATGAAATGAAAATTGAAATGTGAACTGAGTTTCACGAAATACTTTCCTCTTCACCCGAATAGTATTAAATGTATTCGCTACAAAGGAATCTTTCAAAAATCATTAATAAACGATTTTACTTCAAAATTCTGAAAGAATGTTTGATAGATCTATCATATTTAGTCATATTGAGGTTGCTCCTGATTCAAAAGCCATTGCAATACCCTATTCAATAATTATTACCATGAAACTCCTTTTGAAATACATTGAAGAAAACTCGTTCTAGAACTGTAATTCACCGCATCCATGGAAATTGATCACAATAGGCTGTGAATGGAGTTAATTGGTTCCTATTATATTGGCTGAATTTCTAAATATCTAGTATACCGTTCTGTAAATTGATGTATTCTATAAGTAACAAAGAATCGCATTGATATGAATAGGTTGCCTTTTCGCAGCTTACATTCTAGCTCATTAAAGAAAATACAGTTTTGCACGTTTTAATGAGGTTTGTTATTTTTAATGAAGTCGAAGCATTAGGTTACATAGGATGATCCTGGATTTAAAATGTAGCACACTTGGCTTTTCCTTCATTTCATACTTTAATTTAGACGAGTTATGATTCTATTCAGATCAGTTAACTAACCCCTCTTCAAATGAACGGATGAGTATCCGTAGATGACCTTATGCTGACTTGATGAACAGTTTGAAATTGTTTACTCAATATCGAAATCTATCAGCATTGTGATTGGAGAATCTTTGAAACTCTTTCTTTTATGAAACAGAGATTTTTATTCCCTTATCAATGATCCAACGCAGTCAAATTGGAAATCAATTCATTCAATTCCACCTTGACCTAATCTTGATTTGCACTCACAAAATAAATTTAAAGAGATATATGATTGCATAATAAAGAAGTTATTCATAATATAATTTATCAGTAGTGAAAGCATTTTCAAATTTAAAGAATTCACCAGAGAGTTGCTTCTTCCTAAAGGTTTTTAACAGAACGATCAGAAAAACTCTTGATATTCTTGTGGAGGAATATTCAACTTTTGTTTTTTTCACTAAGAATAACATCATTCTGTTTTCATATATAATAATATATAATATATTATTATATATGAATATATAATATATATATATATATATATATATATATATATATATATATATATATATATATATATATATATATATATATATATATATATATATATATATATATAATATATATAATATATGAATTATATATTATATATATAATTCTCACTCTCACTAATGGTACCGATATTCAATTTAGACACGCCACATTTCTTTTTGTGACATTTTTGTCTCTTCCATATTTCAAAGCGTTGGATTGTTACACTTACCACTTCTTGCTGCTACGCCACTGGAATTCATCAAAAAATATTAATTAGAATACTTCAATGCCTGAAGAAACCTGCTCCTGCACCATTTTATTCCCACCGCCCTACTGAGGCGCTTTTTCGTTGTATCCCTCCGCTACTGATTCCTGAGAAATTATTATTAAAGACGAGTATCACAGACTATCTGAATTTCTGTTCTGTTGACTTCTCGAAAACCTACGCAGAATATTAAATTAAGATAACACAAATTATAAAATTCAATATTATCTTGTAATATTGTCGTTTACTAGAGTGTCGAACATTAAAGCTCTGTAGGCATAAATAGAGCTAAGTTGGTGATAAGTATTCTAAAAGGTTGTAGTGAACTGAACTTTTCTCGAGGCGAACTGATATAGAACTATCTATATAAAGCTGAAATATTTTCAGCCACAATACTGTCAAATATCATCGTGGTTGTTCACGTCGAGTAAGCTGGAATAATTTCTACAACTCCCTAAGGAAGCGGTATACATATCGATCTTTGATATCTGGAATATGCTATCGCTCCCAAGACATTCGATCACATTTTCTTTGTAATGCCCCATTCCTCCCTCGGGTTCTATGGTCACTTGCGTAATCAATGTCATTCACATGTCTGATCTACAGAGGTGCATTCACTCCCAAGTGGAAATTGAGGAAACTACACCGACATTTCTATTTATTCGTCTCAAATTCCACTGTGAAACTCTGAACGTATTATTGCAAGACGTCATTCAAGACTATGTTGGTGAGAATTTCGATTGTCAAATTTGAGAAAGTTATTTTAATGAAAAAGTCGTTTCAGTCTCTTCAGATGCTTTCATATGGTAGATTTTGTTACATTCCTAGATGAGTCTGTATTATCGTGAAATCAAATAAACGAAAAAAGATAATTTTTTTCCGTTTCATAGATTAGGAACAGTACGTCAGATGAAAAGTATCACTGAATTCAATATATAAGAGAGCGTTAAAATATGTGTCAAATGAACGACGTGTTCTCTTGAACGGAATGAGGTTAGAAAGCGTGAACATGTGTCATTCAGGTGAGAACTTTCAAAATTGAAGTGCTATTTTTAGGCACTGAAGGAACATTCCACTGACACTGTTGACTAGTCTTAGACTCAGCATTCTCATAATCAATAAAATTAATTACAGCAGCAATATATTTACTGTTTTTGCCGAAATCAGTTGGACAAATGCATCGACGATCTGTGACACTTCTGTTGATATCTATCTAAATATTAAAATATAACCTTATTATAATTTTCAAATGATATGCATAATTATAAGAATAATAATAAATTATTAAATCTTACTTCAAGTGTTACATCAAAATGTTGTTCAATACTAGTTTGACGTATAACTTGAGCTTTTATCAAACTAGTATCTCCAGTCTTCCATTCTTCAATATTTTTTACATGGTTACTTAGGAATAAATTTTCATAATAAAACAATTGTTAAACAAAAATTTACACATATATTAAAAAGAATACTGCATGACGTACGTTTCGATGAGATTCACATTTTTCAAATGATACGTGCACACTAATGACATTTCTCGAATATATACAATAGGTAAACTTAAATTATGAATACAGAGAAAACAGGTAGATAACAGGTAGAAGGCGTCAATTCATACTGAGCTACTATATAGTAAACTAAGTAATTTTGAAAAGATTGAGAAGGGGGCTTGAGGTATGATCGATTTGGCTGTTCAATAGGTTGCCAGAATATTTGTATTTATTAATTTGAAGTGATTCTAACAAATTAAGCTTAATTCCCTTGTTTGCGGTATTCAAAATTTCAAAATCAGAATTGAATATATGATCTTTGATTTTTAATTGTAATCATGAATCTCATTTACGAATTGTATATTCTCAGTCAAGTAATTAGGCAACATATTATTACTCAAAATATTTTTATAAATTAAATCCAGAGTTCGGAATGCAATTCTCTGATGGACACTCATTAATCTTAACACCTCTAGCATTTGGTTTACCGGTGTTCCTTTCTTACATTTTAAAACTACTCTCATACCTCTATTCTGTATCTTTTGAAATTTCAATATAACCTTTCTGTAAGTTAAACAGGATCGAAGAACAATATTTCACATGAAAAAGCACCAATTTACGTATTTGCGTTAATAAGTAAGCACCATTTACGTAATTTCAATCTATTGAATAGATAGTCAGGAGTTTCATTATCAATCAGTTTTGGAAGAAAACTAGCCAAAAACACTCAGCCCTCTGTGGTTATGTGATTTCCTCGAGTCTTTTACGTTAAGGAGTGACATGGCTTTTGTAGAGAATACAACACACAAGGCGCAGACTGGAATTTTGAACCTTATTCAGGTCATATTATTTTTCCTACTTTATCAATAAACCATAGTATACCGGGCAGCAGCAATCAAATGAAGGGTAAACCAAAGATTCGACATGTCTGAATTTAATTGCTCCATTCAACATTCAAATTCAATTGCTCATATTCAAATCCTTGTAGTCTCTTCAACCTCACATAGCTGTTCTTTCTTATAGATGCAACATGGTGCCTAAATGATAACTCTTCATCTATCCAAACCCCCAAGGTTTTAGCACAAGACTGTAACTCTACGTCTCCACTACCAATTTACAAGATTAATCTGATATTGATAGAAGGGATTTATCTCTTATAAGGAGTGCTTTCGTTTTTGAGGCATTATCTCTATATTGGAATAAAATCTCTGTGGGATGTGCATACTCCGAATGTAAGACGTAGGGGATTACTTATTCTTCCTCAACATCGGACAACTCTATTTGAAGAAGAGTTTTCACATGATGTACATGATTTCACATGATTGTGTTGAAAAATTAAAGGTAAGCTTATCTGTGGTGAGTTGTGCCAAGGAGATAAGGAGATATCTGTCTCAGGGTGCATGAGTCAGATGCATGGTGCGATGCGACAATTATATTTCCTTAAAATGATTATAATTAACACTCTATATTATTTTATTCAATTCTTTCTTTGTTTGATTTTTACTTATTTTATTTTCCTCATGTTCTTGTTGCGGTATGTGAAAATTGCATGATGAATTGTTATGGATTTTGTTCGATATTAAGGTAAAAGCAAATCGGTTTTCAACTGAATGTGGTGCTATTTATTATGTTCAATAAGAAATAATTATTCCATGCTTGACTGTGGTTTTTGTAGAAGTTTTTTACAAAAAATGTCCTTATTATTATTATCATTTTTATTATTTAATTGAAATTATTGGCAGTCGTATAATTCTAAAATACTCAAAACTAATTAATGAACTCAGTGCCACATCTCATCTTGAGTTGAATTTCCATTTGTATTTCATACGCGTTTCCGAAAAACTTCAGTGCTCTTATGTTCGCTTACATCCCTTTCGTGAAATTATGTAAATATAACTCCAATTCGAAATATTAGAACACCACCATACATTTTTCATGGCGAGCAGTAAAACATTGCTTTCATTGCAGATCTGCTTTGCCGACCACATCCCTCTCAAATGTTCCCTTCATGTTGTACATTTGCAAATATGCATCGGCTTGGCACAGACAACGCTTTCCCCACCTCGCTGGCATTTTAGGGAATCCCCTTTCATCCTCGTAAAAGAACTACGCTTCAGCCCAATGATTCCAATCCCATTACTTCCGCGAGGTGGAGAACATTCTCGGGATTTTATGATTGAACCCGAACAATATTAGCTGTTTGTTATTTTCACAGTCAGTTTAAATCTACAAATGTCAATTTTGGTCGAGTGCTTGGGTCTGGAATGCCTGTCCCGAATTCCGCTTCAAATAAAAGCAAAAATAGCTGAGGAGTAGCTAATTTCGACGTATTGAAAAATTGGCTCTTATCTTCGACGTTTAGAGATTTTTCTAAAATTCCAATAACTCCACAAATAAAATTTATGATGTGTACAACTATTTAGAGCTCAATTCAATGATTGACAGGTTCAAATATTTGTTGTTCAATTCTGACGTTTTTGATTTACGTACGGATGAAGAGTAATCAGCCCTGTATCTTAGTCGGAAAAACACCCGACTATGGTGCGATGGGTTTCGAGTTCGAGTCCCATTGAAAGCTAGAGTGTCAAATCATAGACACATGTCTATGATTTGAGTAGTCCAATTAACATTTTTATGTGATATACGTATTTCACAAGTCCATTTGCGCCTTCAAGAAGTGCCGGTAAGAGGTTTGAGTCCACTCAATTTTAAAAAGAACAAAATCCTTCCTTCAGAAAGAATTTTGAGGGAATTTCAAAGACATAGTTGCCAGATGTCAGATGTAGGCACTAATTCCAGGTGAAACGCAGAAGCTGCTCTGTGTCTATGAGCTTGGTTATCTATTAGATAACGAACTGAGGTCTAATGAGAACCCACATTAAGTAGTAGGAACTGTTTTCATAACTTCTGAATGAACCAGAACTGCTTTTGTCAACGCATTTGTAGAAATTATAAACATTTTCATGAGTTCAAACCTAAAAATTCGTAAGTGTGAAAATTTTAGTGTGTACTTCCATACACAGATAGCATGCTCCGTAAATATTTCATTCAGAAGATCAGAGCTTATGAGACAATAGTATTCTTCCTGAGAGTTTTGTTGAAATAATTTCGACTCACAAATTTTCAGAATAGACAATATATTCCATATATTAGAATATATTGTCTATTATATATATATATATATATATATATATATATATATATATATATATATATATATATATATATATATATATATATATATATATATATATATCAACTGAGGAGTGTTGCCGTGGTAACGAATATAAGTGTAAAATTGTTGGGTTATCGGCAATTTGGGCTATTAAATTAATCCAAGACTAATCGTCAGTAATTCTATATTTCGAACTAAGGTTCAGTTCTTCTTCAGGAATGATCTGACATAAGTGGTTAAACTGACAAAAAACAATACAGAAGTCATTCAATAATCGATTACAAATGCAGGAAAGTTATTTTAAGAATAAGTATGTAGATAATAATTATTATCTACATACTTATTCTTAAAATAACTTTCCTAGATAATAATAATAAGTATGTAGATAATAATTATTATCTACATACTTATTCTTAAAATAACTTTCCTGCATTTGTAATCGATTATTGAATGACTTCTAAATTGTTTTTTGTCAGTTTAACCACTTATGTCAGATCATTCCTGAAGAAGAACTGAACCTTAGTTCGAAATATAGAATTACTGACGATTAGTCTTGGATTGATTTAATAGCCCAAATTGCCGATAACCCAACAATTTTACACTTATATATATATATATATATATATATATATATATATATATATATATATATATATATATATATATATATATATATATATATATATATTCATATAATTCCGAAAATGATAAATATTATGAAAATTTTCATTCATAATATTTATACAGAATCAAAGTGATGGAGAAACCGAAATATTTTTTTATTGACGTCTATTTCGATTTAATTTCATACACGATAACACATTCAAAAAAATTCTTGTCAATCAGGTGAAACAGTTGTCTTGGTTCTATCAAAAAACATCGATTTGTGGAAGATTTCTAATTTAAAATTCACTTGATGCCATCAGGTTCGAATTCTGAATCATTTCATCCATTATAATAATTTTTTCGCTTTCTATCGGTGTTCAACTTCCTTCTATTAAAAATTAATACATTCGTTTCAATAAGTTCAATTTTCGATGAGTCAAGATTATCTTCGATAAACAAAAATATTATATAAATAATGTCTGAAATTGAATTATTGAAATGTTATATTCATATATTTTAAATTTACAAAATATTATCACAGATGTAGTCAGTTTGTGTGATCCGTAAAAAATATTTTGAATATTCATTGAAACTAACAATGAAAAATAACGATAAATAAGTTCACAGATCCCTGCCAGATATTGATTCCTCCTCGTCGAAATGTTCAGAAACATTTTCACAAACAGTGTATCCAGTGCCTCTATATTTTTCTATCCCTTTTTCATCAGCTCATTCAAGTTCCGAATACTTCTAGAATTTTAGTTTTTATATCCATCAATGAAAGTCAATTGGTATATGTTATTAGTTTTCCTTTGAAGAAAAAATTTCTTTAAGAAAAATAGAAATTTTCATTTCACTCGGAAAATAGTTCGACTCTCAATGATTTAGAATCATGGGGATAATTTCAGTGGCCTCTTAGAAAAGATGAGTCTTGTGTCAGCTTTACGGTGAAATGATGGCTTCGAATCTCAAGTGAGACATGGAAAACTATGTGTGTTATTATTTTTTGTTTCTTTATCTTTATACGTTGCATCGAATTATTGAGAACACTAGGCTGAATACTACTGCGACATTCCCAAGATTTCGATACAATATTGTGTTAAACTCTTGCTGAAAAGTTTGCTATGTTAGTTTTTTCATTTACCATAACATCTCTGACAGTTTGAGTGAAACAAATTGTTTGAGAAAGATTATAGGCTCAATAAGTAATTTTCTTGATGAATAACTTTTTTTTATTTATATCCGTCCCTTTCAGTTCCGCGAAGTTCTGATCATTAATACAATACATAAATGAAATTATTCCCTGCGGAACCTCATCCGTTTAAAATGATTAATTCATCGGTTTGAAGTTTCTCCTTAGATTGAATTAAGACACTCCAATATTTATCAAAACCGTGTTCCGCTCAAAATAATGTCGAATAAAGTAAACAGTCGATTCGATGATTTGAAGTAGAAAGAATCCATTCATAAGGAGTAAATTTCCTCTCTACTCATTATTCGTTAAAGAATAGTTGCTGTTCATGTAGTTGTGCTTGTGAACTTCGAATAATCCCGTCGTCCGAGACCTCTCTGCTCTTTTATAAGCGATAACCACTTGATTATACTTCTAGACTTCAGATGGGGTCGTCTTGTGGTGTTAAATGGATATTCCCGAGCTCATGCGATGTTCCAGGAATTCATGTTCCCATAAATGCGAAATTGTATAATTCTCGATAAAAAATTGCAAAACTGCAAACAAAAATGTTCTTCATGGACAGATATAATGAATGTTTCAGATAACAAAAAGAATCATAACACGTATATAAATATACAGGTGGAAATGTATATTTATAAGTGACTCGGAAGTTTCGCTTATCTCTCGGTGAAACATCATGATGAAAACAATAAATTAAAATTAGAATTTAGAAACATAGCTTAAGTATTACTAAATATATTAAAAACTCTACATATGTTTCAGGTGGTTTACCGAATATCAAAAGTAACAACACCATTGATCATTGAAGAGTAATCAGTGAGTAACATTGTATAACCTTGATAATAGGTTAACCACCCGAAACCTATGCAAAGTTTTTACTCGTATTAAGTGAAGTTTAAACGAAGTTTGTTAATTTTAATTTTAATTTATTGTCTGTTATATTCATAGTAAAACTTGAGGAGTGAAAAAAGCCAATGTTTCGAAGCAGTCCTAGGATTAGCTTTTGAGTAACTCATGCAGAATATTCCTTTATTTTGTTGATTTCCTCTTGGAGTTATAGCTGCCATACCACCCTTTACATTCTAAGTTGGTACTAACTGAAACGAAGTCGACCTCTGTTTTTAATAATCCGAATGAAGTATTCAATTTTTCATATGTAAATCGATACGAATTTTCAAATCTACAATCACGAATGTGCAGAATACATTAGATTGATATAAAACTATGAAAATGATGGTTATTAATAAATCGAACACATTTCATATTTCAAAAATAATTTCAGTATACAATACCTGCATCAGTTTTCATTCTCCTGATGTAAGTATTGTATACTGAAACAATATTGTAGTGAACAATACATAAAATATTTTTGAAATTTAAAAAGGTGTCTAGTTTATCAATGAATTGATATGGAATTCCAACACGTATCCCACTCCTAAATCAACTATCTGATAGTCATTCAGTAACATTAAAGTGAGTATGGATTCAAGAGTTTCAATAATGCTTATTGACTTAAGAATATTCAGTGTTTTCAAAATTTTCTGCGCAAGATTTCAATGATCATAAGACGACTCAATTTTTTGTGCTCTTGTCAAGCATACCAACGATTTATGAAAATTTCAATCTACACGATGTACCATGTTACCAATTGCTCTCTATATTCTTGCAATCCAGGCCTGAGGTTCTTTGTGCTCAATAAGTGGTGAGTTTCAGCTCTGTAACAACAGTTTTACTGCCAACTATTGAAAGAGAGTAAATGCAGTGATAGCCCCAAGTAAAAATCAGTTAAAGTGATAAAACACCGCCTATCTTGGCGACTGAAATAGTCAAACTCACTAAATTTGGTATTCCTAGAGGTGCTTCGGTGAATTCTATTCACCCTCGGTATATTATTATGATATTGTTGAGTGACGACAATTCGAAAATATTTCCGTAGATTCAGAATTCGAAGTAGGGCTTCGCATTGAAAAGAAACCTTCAAAGATGCTTCTGGCAATCGCAACTACAGTTTGAGAATCTTGGTAAAGAGGATTACAGTTTACAAAGTATGTGATGGATATCTGAGTTTGCTACTTTATCATCAATCGAGAGCAAATCCGTTTTTTATACTGAAATTTCATGGAAATATCTCGTCAAAAATGAAGTTCACTGAAAATTTGTTACTTTTTGGTAGAGGGAAATATGTAAACATATAATGAACCTTAATTGAAAAAATTGATTACATCATTCATGCAATCAAATTCAAATACAAGTTTTGTGCTGAATTCTGAAGCTTGATAATTCATCATTCCGTCTAAGTCTGCTTTCAAAAGATACGCTGTAGTCTCGACAGATGGAACCATTTATCATTCCCTTACAAATGAATGGATTTCATGAAAAGTATATAGTCTGCATTTGGCGATGATCTTCTATAGAACTTCGTATATATCAGTATGAGCAGCGATTCGCAATATTCATCTGCGAGTTATTAGTGTGAAAATCCGTATAAATATATACAGAGTGTTCACAAATTTATTTATCTGATTATGAATATTATCATTCATATCAAATTATGAATGTCATATTACATATAACATTCATAATGAATATTAATCGTACTTTAAATGTTTTCTGATGCGCTCTACACTCCTAAATTATATGCTCGTATATCTGTGAACTGGGGTTACTTCAACCACCTTGATGGGGTGGCTTTGCTGATTTGAAAAAATTTTTTATCGTCAATATTTAAATTTGGCGTAACTTTTGACGAATTTTCACATTATTTTGTTTTTATACACCATTATACACATTTTAAGAAGTTCCCACATTAAGGTAATAATTTTAGATTAAATTTGAAAATCGACAAAACAACAGGAGAATATTGTTGATTATTCACCCCGAGAACTTGATACTGTCAAGCTATACGCATGTCTCCATGTATGATCATCCAGAAATGAAAACGTTTTGTACTAGGACCTCTGAAAACAGTTTTAGGTTAACATAAAATGATAAGTTTTCCGTTTAGCTGCTAGAGGGCTTCCTATGTCACCCTTGTCGTTATCCACGTGCTTAAGTTGATTTCGGTCACGCCCTAAACATGCAAAATCATTGCTTACATATTTGTTACATTGTTTATCACGTATTCATATTGTTGTGGCATCATAAAAAATGTTTTTTTCGGGTTTTTTTCGCATTATTCCGGGAGTGAACTGATATTTTTTATACCTAGGTTTGCTTGTGAAAGTCTTTATTTTGACTTTAGGATAAAGAACTAATTCTTTTTCAGGACAATCCTTTTTTTATTTCCAAACTGTTTCATAATGGAGTACTTTCCACGATAAAACAATGTCTCACCGAATATGAAATATCTTCATTCTCAAATCTTAAACTCCCCATCCAAGTGGATTGCAGTGGGTATGGCCAACGAAGGACGACATTATATGGTATAAACAAGAAAATATTTTATAAGTTATATAAATACCAATACCATCCAAGCCAAACTTCTTCCATACAGAATACCAGAAAATGGGACATTCCATTTAATCGATGTTTGATATATTTTACAAAACTTAGTTGAATTTTATTTCGCGTTTGGGTGGAATAAATACATTTTGTATAATTCTCATTCTCTTATCATAACTGATAGAAAGGATAATCATTCAAAATGAGATTTGGTGACATAAAAGTCTGAGTTTTGCTTTCAAGTTTCGAATAAAAAATTGGATTTCCCAAATCGCTACAGATATGATATTTTGTGCAATTGTAGTGACATGAAAACACTATCAATATATTTTCATCAGGTACTTTACGAAATTCAAAACTGACCAAAATAACACAAGTGGTATATCCTATAAATATATATATATATATATATATATATATATATATATATATATATATATATATATATATATATATATATATATATTGAAATTGATTTATTGCCTGTTTAAGATATTTTATTTTGAAAGTTTTTAGCAATAACAGGCTTTTTTGATATGAAAAAATTTATTTTTGTTGACGTTTCGTTGTTAAATTACAACTTTGTCAAAACTAATGAATGATTGAATTTATGAGTTACTATAGATATCAAATGTCAAACTTATTCTTCAGAAAAATCAAATTAGTTTTTTTGTATCTTCACTCATTGATTTTCATTATCAGAGGAATATTTCTGGCTAAGCATTCGCTTCGGAAGTTTTAGTCTTCTTCACCATGAGGAAACCTCTGAAAAACTCATGGTAAGCCAGGTGATTCTATAAGTGTGATTCATATTTACATGTATACAATTACATATAGTTTTTTATATACTTATCCAGAATGTGTATATTGTTCGTTTATGTGTGTGAAATTGAAGGTAGATCTGAAAAAAATGAGTTTTGAGATGTAATGTTTGGTGATTGTTGTGTGTTTATTTGAGTGTTATTTGTGAGGTTTATTAAGTTGTTGTAGATTGAATTTAGATGTTTAATGTCTGTTCTTTCATTTACTGTGTTTTCTAAATTTTTACGAATGTGTAACATTTCTAAAATTTCTCAACTTTTTTTGTCCTTTCAGTTGCCAAAATTTTCGTATTCTTTAATCAAAATCATGTTTTTCTGTTATTTTATGTTTATGTAAGGCTGCGATTTGATTACACGGAATATTATAAACTGTATGAGTTTTTCTCTGAGTTACAGTTTTACTTTTTAATTTTGTATATATTTCTTCGATTTGATTTTGGCAGTATGTGCTATTCTTAAATTATAAGGTTTTAATATTTTAGCAATATTTGTACTTAATTTTGGAATATATGGTAAGGGAATGTAATTATTTTCGTTAGATTTATTTCTTTTTGAATGTAAAGTATTATATAATTTATGAATTCTGTTTTTCATGATTTTGTTGATTAAATTTAATGGGTAATCATTTTTCATGAGAAGAGTACGAACTTCTTTAAGTGTTTCATGTCAACATGAATCATTTTAATTTTAGTGATCTATCTATAAAATTAATTATTATACCTTTTTTCTGGGAATAGTGATGATTACTTATATAATTTATGGTTCGTTGCGAATTTTTTTTTTCTGTACCATCTTGTGAAAATTTTGTTATCTTTAACAATATATAACAACGAAACGTCAACAAAAATAAACTTTTTCATATCAAAAAAGCTTGTTATTACTAATATGTATATATATATATATATATATATATATATATATATATATATATATATATATATATATATATATATATATATATATATATATATATATATATATATATATATATATATATATATATATATATATATATATATATATATATATATATATATATTTCAATTTGCATTGATATTATGGTTTCGAAACAGCACAATTTCAAGTTCTCCTTCACTCAATTCAATTCCGCAATCTATTTTCGGACTCCGGAAATTGCCTAATATATTATTTCGTATCGAGTAACACTTTCTATCTGGAACTTTCTTGAGTTTCCTGTTAAATGGAAACATTACAACTTGATGGCTTTAATAGCCTCATATAAAGAAACAATTTACGCAGGCCGTGGCAATCGATGTTTTCTGGTGATAAAATATCTGTACCACTCCGTGTAAGGGAAAATTTGTTTTATAGGTTAGGGCAAGATAATGTTGTGAATACGAAGCATCGAATGTTTTCACCTGATAGAAGATGACTATTATTGAGAGTTATTTTTTGATAGGAACCAGATTGGGTTTGACTATTTTCAATTTGCAATGGAAATTGTGTTGAATATAATTTTGAATCATGTTAATTACTGAATACATGAGAATCAATGTATTCAGTATTTAACACAATGAGTTAATTTGTGTCAATTCGAAAAACTCCGAGAAGATGACCTAGGGTTGTCATTCAGTACTTTCAATTTTTTTACAGCCAGTGCTCACAAATATTTTCTTTCAATATCGGTAGTATTATTTAAACGATGAAGTTCCATTAGGAGAGCGATGGAACTTTAATTCGCAATTTTTAAGGCTTCATTACCCCCTAAAACCACTCATCCTATTTTATTCCAAACAGGCGCTATGCTTTCTGCTCAAATTTCACATATGCGATTTTGAAGCGACAATCCGTACGGTCGCCGTGATTTTTATATTGATTTGTTGTAGATCCTTTGTTAGTGAAGTGCGGTCTGTTGCATCCTGTTGACATATGCAAAGAACTTTAATTTTCGTTTTTCACTTTTTTCCGTTATCGTGTTTGTGGTTTGATGAAGTACGTTTTTAGCTTTTCTCATCCAAATCCGGTTTTTTTTTGTTGGTCCGTAAATCTTAAAATTACCTGGTTCTTTATATTATCAAGTTCAGTGTGAATTTGTTTGTATCAGGTTTGTGAAATATGGTTAGCTATTCACGAAGTAGTTTATTAGACGTTTCAAGTGCAGTGCTCTCAGTTCCTCAGCATCTTAGTATAATAATCAAAAATAAAACATCTGAAGAATATAATACAATATTGTCAATAAAACTAATATATAGGTATATTTACCAAATATATTAAACATAAGAGGGGGAATTTCGTAAATATATATTTCAATATTATTGACAATGTTGTTTCATATACTTTAGATGTTTCATTCTTGATTATTATACCAAGGTACAGAGGAAGAAAGTACTGCTCTTAAACTCAAGACTGCTGAGTCTTGTTAGACCGAAACGTGTTATAAACTACTTTGCGATTAGTTTATTAGTTAACTATATTTCACAGAACTGATACAACCAAATTAACACTGAGCTTGATTGTATGAAAAACCAGGTAATTAAACCATTTTTCTCAATATATATATATATATATATATATATATATATATATATATATATATATATATATATATATATATATATATATATATATATATATATATATATATATATATATATATATATATATATATATATATAAATATTTATTTATATATTATTATTATCACGATTGTTCCCCATGAGGAGAGCGACTTAACTTGAATTCGCAATTGTTAGGACTTTTGCTTCATCTTTTTTCCTCCCAAAAACGCTTCAGCCTCTCTGATTGCTCTTTCTTCCGTTCATATGTCCATTTCACCACAGGTTGACGATTTGACTTTTGCTTAAACTTCACAGGTGTCATTTTATAGCGACATTCATTGCAATTTTAGAGATATTTTATATTGATGTGTGATCCTTTTGGACCTCTTTTAGACACTCTTTTCCGCATTTACTACTCATAATTATATGGAGTAGTTTCCTCGGTATTCTGAACTGTTTCATTCTGTAGACATGTGCATAGAACTCTCCTCGTCATTTTCTGATTTCTTTCGATATCGTATTTGTCTTTTGAAACAGTTCATTCTGAGGTCTTTTCATCCAAATGCCGTTTATTACCGTTTATTTTTCTATTTCTCTAATTCTTGAATGATCGTCGATATCCATTGTTTCAGATGCGTAGATTGCTTCCAGAAGAATCGTTGTGTTATAGTGCCTTAATTGTGCGCTTCTCGAAATGCACTTTTTAGTTTAAAATGAATCAACTCTGTGATAGTTCATATTTAAATGAGAGCTAATAAGAAATACTTGTCCAAAAATCACTGTCGAATAAACAATTTTTCAGTCATTGGTTTTCAGACAAGTATTTCTTATCAACTCTGTTGTATATATTTCTATCAGAATGACAGTCATTCATATTATTTTATGTAAGATAGCGTAAATTTTTTTATTTCTACAGAATATTACCGGAATTTCTTATTGATGAATGTTTTACATCATGATTTCCAGCCGCAACACAACTAAAACACACTTAAACACACTTTCAATCGTGCTGTGTCTTCAAGCCAAGGAAAGTAACAAGCGTCAATTGAAAATACCGTATGATATGCCGATGAAACGTTGTGAAAATGAACATTTTCTCCACAAAATGAATATTGTTCATTATAATTAATCGGTTACTAAGCGACGCATGTCGCTAGTGACAATTAACCAGTGACAATTAACTTAGTGACAATTAACCAGTGTGGGTGGGTCAACAGCTGGAAAATTGAGGTCCAGTGTGGGGCAACCCTGCTTGTTTGTAAGTTGCTCTTCGACACATTGTTTCAACATCATGACGATACTCTTTGAAATTGTGATTAAACATTATCAGGCACAATTCGCAAACTTTTTACTACAATCCCTTTTCCTGTTGTGATCAATCAGCACCAATCCCTGTTTAAACCTCACGTGATTAGTTGACGACCCCTCAGATATAAGTGTACACAAGGGTATCTACGAAGAGGTTTTTCTGTTTGAACCTCCTTCGAGTCCATGAAAGAAGCTTAAAAATAAACGTTATCTCACTGAATGAACCGAAAATATAGATATGTGTACTTAAAGTTGAAGAATCATAGTATCTAATCATTGTTGCTGCTAGAAGAAAAAGCACATAAGTTTTCTTTTCCTTCACTAATACTTCATTCTCCCAACCCAACAATATTCCTGAACCTCCTTTTTATTTCAGTATTCCAGAGACGGGCCTAAACAGCCCTCCACCTTTGAAAATTGTGTTAACGTTACTGCCAATGGAGTAATCTAAATGTTATCGTTTTATAATCTTCGAACATTGAATGAAGAATAATCAATTAATTTGGTTATCACTTGAATGAATTTTTTCATCAATTATTGAATTTTTCATCATTGTGAATGTGAAATATTCATTTACAAATACTGAGAGTGACTTTATCCATGTATTTATACGTGCATTAGAATTGTATGCCCCAATTTCGGGTTACACGAAAGCCTACGTTGCCAGAATAAAATTCACGCCGACAACCGGTAGAGTCGAATAATAATTCAGCGAGATAATTATTATGAAAAATTCCAAATCAAAAAATTTTCGCTCACGAATTAATGCGGACAAAGGTTTTTCAGAAGGATGAAATAACGCGAAGTTATTACTTGCCGTATCGCGTTATCCCTGTGCTGGTTTCGAAATGCTTAATTAAAAATGGAATCACATGCCAGCATCGCCATATCAATGCAAAATGATAGAGCTTCAAGTACTTTGAACGTTGAATCTCAGATGGTTTATGTATACTTTCGTCGTTGATATTCATAACCTCTTTTAGTTCATATAGTCTCGGAGTTTCATTGCATTTAATATATGAGTACATAAATTAAGTTGCGAATACGTATCCAAACAGAGAAACGGTCGTTTCATTTGGTTGAGAAAGATAAACCCACAAATATCACTACTTACGTCAAATTTCAACTAATTCATTCGATATGAAATGAACCTCGACTAATGCCCTGCTTCTTCGATATATACAGAACATTGATTTCTGTGTCGAAGAGTACTTCATATTATATTGAAACTTGAACGGTAGATCAGATGCCCAAGCATCAATAGGTATATCAAATGAGTTTGAAATCAAGTTAAAATAGTCCAAAAACAACAGTCTATCGCTAAATGTTACAAAGTCTAAATTTATAGTTTTTGTTACAAGTAGAACCCTTAAGGTAACTTGTAATGAAAATATAAGTATTAAAATTGAAAACCAGAACTTTGAAAGGGTAAAACTTGTTAAATAATTAGGCGTTATGTTAGATGAGAAACTTAGTTTCAATGATCATGTCGACTTGATATCGTAAAATCTCCAAGTAAATCAATTTTATCAAAAGAATTGGAAAAAATATGACCACATATATGAAGTTATTCTCTTTAAGTCAATAATTATGCCACACTGTATATTGTTTCACTATGTTATTGGGATTGAGTAAAGAAAAAACTCAACAGTAACATAAGTTACAGAATAGAGCTATGCGAACAATTTTGAAATGTAATAGATATACTCCAATCCAAAGCTTGCTAAATTGTTTATAATTAATGTCAGTTAAACAAAGAATACTTTTTGCTACATACATATTTATATTTAAAGTTGAAAACAAATTGTTTCCATATGAAGTAATGAAAAATGTAACATGTGTCAGTGATGTGTAACAGTTATAATACAAGAAACGCTGACAATTTCTACATGCAAGTTTTTAAGCATTCTAAACATAGGAATAGTATATTTAATGAAGGATTCAACGCATTTAATGAATTGCCTAGCTCCATAAAAAAAATTATTGACCTTAAGGCATTCAAGCGTAAATTAGCTAAGTTTGTTTTAAATATATAATTGTAAATGATATATTTTGAACATGTATGTATGTATGATTTTGTAATAGCTCATGCTAAAATAAGTATTATTATTAACCTTACCTATATATTATTATGAAAATCACTACAAAAACTGAGAAAGCTACGATCAATAAGATCGTTCTTCATTATGAAATAAGCAGATGATATGATGGTTTAAATATGGTGGTGTTTATCACAAAGTGTATATAGTTTGTTTTCTGTTTCACAAATGTAAGTTATTATACAGAGAAGCTTCTAACTGGAGGTGTCAGACTAGTAACAATGATTGTCGCCAATATCTATCTTGATCTGCTTGAGTTGGTGAAATGATGTTTGAAAAACGAACTCAAACTGTACATTTTAGCAGAATTGATCTAAATAACAAGCATTTTAGTACGAGTGGTGAAGATTCGGGCTGAGAAGAAACAGTAAGGGATCTGGTCCTATGGTTAAGCGATGATCTTTCATTCGAGCAGTATCTGCTTTCGGTGAAATGGGCCTCTGTAATGAAGTTGATAGCACTACGGAAGATCGATTACGAATTGGATTTGTCTACTGAACTGCAACTCTCTCACAAAGTAATAGGTTCAATTTGCCGAGAATATATAACATGTGCATTCGATTTGTATGCAAAGATCCTTAAAAATATCATATACACCCTACAGAACGAAGCTTAGTGGTTTAGTGGTGTCTCATAAAGCAAACTATTCGTGTATTGGTATATCTATACGACCTATTTATGAGCAGAAGTCCAGATTATTTATTTTAGCGACTAAAAACACGAAAGGCTGTACATAATGTGAAATAAAGATTTAAGAACCAGTATAACATCTCTGGGCAGTGTTATTTAAAATTTTAATCGATTATTCTGCTCCGAGGACGTTGAATAGGTTGTTCGGTATCTTAGATTCCAGATTTGAGATACACACTTTCAAACTGTAAGTGAAAGACATAATTCTGAGGACAACTTAGTTGTGAAAATCATTTCAGTTCCATGAAGATTCCTCTTTTTTCCTTTTCTTCGCATGAAACTATATTTTCTATATTTTCACTCAGAATGGTGTTCTTTGAATGGTTGTTACTTCCGCTCAACAGTATACTTAAGGAGACTGTCGGAAAGACCTTAACCTAGTCGAAAATAGGTCCACATCCATTTCACCAGGGATGCTGCACGATGAAAATATTACCTCTATAGTTGGTGTTGAGATGTAACGTACTGACATTCACTGATGTTAATTCTTTCATCAAATTATGTATTTTCGACAGCATAAAAATCTTACAATACAAATGTTGAGTACTTCCACATGAAAGAGACTTACCAAAATACAATTGAAACATGTGATCAACTATGGAGCTGATTTTCATCGCAAACGTGACGAGAAATATAGTGTTTCGTATTCACGCCTGGAGGAGCCAAAAACAAATCCCATTGAATACTTGTATCATTCCTTCAAATTATACATGATTAAACATGTTTCACCAGATATTGTGCGAGAAGATGGTTGGTATTAGTGAATGAAACATACTATAGTAATTAACTTCAACAATATGATTAACAGTGCGATGAGACATCTATAATTTTCTTCATAAACGAGATAATAACAATAATAATAATAATAATGATAATTGTTTATTCTCGACAGGTATAACACCCAATTACAGAAAATAATAACAATGTTGAGTACATAACTAAATAATTGAAATGAAAAAGAAATAACAAAAGCTCACTCTGAACTAATAAGATATAATTTTACAACTAAAACTTAAACATAAATTTTATAACTTTATTATGGCATTCAATTGAATATTACAAAGAACTCAATCTGAATCTATTCATTTTAGTCAATTTCATTCGTTCACATAACTCCTGATAATAAATTCTATGGAGTCAAAGTGAATGTCTCAATTATTGGCAACTCTATTGAATGTAGACTCTATGAACCAAATGGGGGATTGTATTAGGTAGGTTTTCGGAGTCGCTAGGCAGAATAATTCTGTATCACGAGAATTTTGCCTAGGAACACGAAATTTCAAACCGGACAAAGGAGGAGGACAATCGATACTATTTTGCAGTAATTTGTATAAAAATTTGAGTGATGACGTTTCTCTCCTGCTCTGCAATGAGATTAAACTAAATCGACCCAATAATTCGTTATGATTGACACCTCCCTGTGGATAAACTTTATCCTCCCTCCAAACTAAGTATTTTAAGAAGCTTCTCTGAATAGCCTCAGGATGGCGTTGATTGCATGTGTATTGCATGGAATCAACCATGAAAATTCCATGTATTGCATGGAATTTTTTCATGGTAAATGGGATGCCAGATCATGCTGTCATAGTCCAACTTGCTACGTATTAGGGTATTAAATAGGCCTACGAATGTTGAGGAATTATTGAAATATTTACCATTACGTATAACGAATCTATAGATTTTCGCAGAAGATGAAATACCATAATATGAAACCATCAAATATGAAACCATGAATTACATAATGAGATTTGATAGAACCATTCATGATTTAGTGAGAAGATCAGGTAGGCTTCATTGCATGGTCTTCTAAGCTTAGCTCTTGGTCTTCTGAGGCCCTTGAGATTCCCATTTTGTTTTTCAACCGCTCAAAATAGGTGTTCAATCCCAGGTTCAAACATCGGAGCGATACAGCTGAGACCTTCTTCTCTTGAACAATTACAATAATGATAATTAATGGAACACAGACTAGACTTCCTTCCGATAGTCCCTTCAACCGCTTTATCAAGAAAAATTCTTCAAGGAATTCAAAACTATATTTTATAACCATTTCTTCAACAAAATCGGGTAGATATATTTCAAACAGAAATACAATTATCAATAAACATAATGTATCTACATTATGGGTCATTTTCGCACATTCAAAAATATATAAAAATTTACATTCTACTTCTTTATTGGAAAACACGAGCGTGATTTCGATTCGTTCCCTTTAATGCAAAAGTCGTTTAACTGGAGTTAATTCAGCAAGAAACAGCTTCCATATTCTGTGACTGCAAATGAAAACGTCGGAGCGATAAGGTTGCTCGCAATCATATTTTATTTTCCCCATAACGTTTCACGGTGATTGCCGTCGCAAGTTATGCCTGTAGGCTGCTCGGTGCTTATGATGCAAATTTTGGAGGAATTTTTTCATGTTAAGTGAACTCTATCGCCCTCCTTGCTTTTCCTTGATTTCTTCAGTTCTTAATTTTCGTTCGCGTTTAGTTGACTCAAATAGTTTTTCAATTTTTTTTTTCCATTGATTCAACTCCTGAACAAAATTCAAATTACTGTCTGTTGAATGTGATAGATGAAGATCAGTGCCTACAGTTTCCAGTTTCACATTGGGTTAGAATAGTGGTATTGACTATAAGCTATTTGGCTGGTTCTCTCGTTCATTAAGGTTATAAACGTCCCCGTTCCACCTTTTCCAATTTCTTTTCGTCAATTATCTGGAGCTTGTCTTTTATTATTGGATTAATTTAGATTATGGGATGTAATGATTATTGTCTCCAAAAGAGCTTTCGAAACGTTTTTTAGATCATTACTTCATAGACTTGTAGATCATAGACTTCTAACGGGCGAGTTAAACTCACCGGTAGCTACCGGAAAACTAACTTTTGCCTACTAGTGATGACGGTGCTTGACTACCGGTGATGACTGTGCTTGACCACCGGTGATGACGGTGCTTGACTACCGATGCTGACGAAATCACCATGCCGCACTTCAATTGATGTAATTTTTAGTGATTTATATTTCTTTTTGTTAGTGGATACGGTTGATTGATGAGTATTTTGATTTTGATTTAAATTTTAATTATTTTCAATGATCTCAATCCAGTTTTCGTTTTCAGTTTGAAATAACTCATAGGACCATAGGGTTATGTTTGTTATAATGTCTAATAATTCTTCTTAATGGGAATAATTGAGTCCTTTGTAGACGCGTCGTGGGAAAACGTATGAATTGTTGGAGCGAAACCAAAACAGCGCTCTAGACAGGTCGTGGCTAAAAAAAACGTTATCTCTAGGGTCGCCGGTATGCCAATTCTTAATGATCGGAGAATATCGATCTAAACCGCAACCTAACTCACTGCTCAAATCACCGGTGAGTTATAAGTTTCCGCTGCTGGTATACCAGTGACCTGAAGCACACCGGTGAGCTTATCACTTCTTGAGGAAACTAATCAATTTGTTAGAATCTTTCTAGGATTCGTGTACACAAAAAGTTAACTTCAATTACATTTCGACGAATGGAACGAAAATTTATGCAGGCGTACCTCAGGGAAATGTCTTTAGTTCCTTCTCATACATGAACGATATCATTTCTCATGTGAGAAGTGTTATATAGGTTCATTCACTCCATATTCACTGCTTTATACATGTGGAAAAGATTGAAATTAAAACATGGTTATGTGAAAATAGTTTATCTATGAATTTTTGAAGAAACTAACTTCATAGATTTGGAACTAGTAACACCCTGAAGACCAATTCGAATGAGGATATAATTATAAAGATGAAAAAGCAGAAAGGAACAGTTGCATATTCAGGCAATATATTGATGAGCAATTGAGTTTCAATGATCATGTTGATTTCAAATCAACTAAAATCTCTTGAATTATAAGTTTTTCGAAATGAATTGGAAGAAATGTGTCCACATATGTGAAGTAATTGCTGTTCAAGCATATAGGAAGCACTTCGAATATTTCTCCACACTGTTATACGGTTTGACTGAGGAAGAAATCACAGAAATCACAGAATAGGACTGTGCAAAAAATTGTGGAATTGAGGGATGTAGGTACATCAGATAAAAATATGCTCAATGATCTAGAACTCATATTTGGTGAACACATAATTAACACTTTTATGAAATCAATAACCTGGCGCGTTTCGTGAAATTGTCGATTCACATAATTGACATGTTTTACGTGAACGTCTTAAGAAGTAGAAAACCCGACGAAAAGCGTCACGTTATTTGTTCAATGAAAATCTGAATGAAAATTATCAATGTTGGAATTTATGTCAAAATTTAATTCAAGATTGCAGCCTGCTGTCCATATTACTTGAGACCACTTAAGTTTCAATTGATGCTGGAGATAAAATACGTCCTGGATAACTGTTCTCAGAGGATTGAAGTATCAAAACAGAAAATATTTTGTAGTTACGAAACGGAGAATAACTACATAGTCTTCTTTAATTATTCAGATTGATCTAGGGAGCCGAAAGGTATTACCGAAAGAGTATTTATTTACCTTTCTTTGTCCTTTATGATTATTCGCACCAAATTCAATTATAAGTTTTATAATCTTCTCTGAAATAAACCCTTTTATCTCTGCCGTAAAGTATCCTCCACAATCATAAACTGAGAGATGTTGAATGCAGAAAACCACCATTTCTCGCCAAATTTCCATTTAACGAGTGGAATTTCCACCAGGTGGACGTGCCTTTTAACCACTTAACCGTCTAGAATAACGATCAGTTACAGTTTCTTGGGTTTCAGCAACGTATGCAAAATTGGACCGCAAGTTTCGTTGCCGATTTTACGATATGGAAAATTGGATAACTGAGGAATTAGAGAGGGATGATTATGTAAACCTCTTGGGACTCCGAAAGTGCTGATTGTGCCCAATGTATATATGTGGTTAGTCATGACCTGAGCAGAGGAGAATCATTCGAAAATTACCATTTCGAAATGAGAAATTCTGGTATTCAATTTTTCATATCTGATATTCATAAATTTTTCCAGAAAGCTATAATACGATAATAAATCGGTGAATGTGTTGCAATGCGCAAATTTCGAGAAGAACTGAACAACTGAAAAATTTCAAAAATTTCCTGAAAAAATCTATGAATAGCCATTTCCTCTACTCCCATAAAAACGATTCGTAATAAAACGTAGAAGTCGATTTGAATTTTGATAGATCAACACAGGGCCTAAAGAGAAACTTGAAAGTTTGCACAAAGGTTCTGCCACATCAGGAGTGACACGGGGGTGTAAAGTTGGTGTGAAACTTGACATGTTTTCAGTTATTCGAATGACATTCAGTCTGACAGTTCTTCATTGAAAGTCACGAAAAAAATTAGTGAAATATTTTATTATCTCTTATGGGGGTAAAACGAGGGTGCAAAGTAGGTATGAAAAGTAATGATTTTCCAAGTTATTTCAATAAAATATTATATTTAGGTTATAAATTCCTAATAATGATTATTACCTACATTATTTCAATGAAATTCTTTACTTAGGTTATTAGTGCTTAATAATTATTATTAACCATTTTCAAAACTCTTTTATCTGGCGGGGAGTGGTGCTGCATGAGGGAGGGAGGCAATCCGTATGTAGCAAATATATCTACAGACGATCTACTGTAAGTTAATATAACTAATTCAATATCGCAGACAAAATTACGGCTGAAAACTAATATAATTAATAAAATATGTGAATTAAACCATAACCTTAAATTATTCTTTTTTCTACTGAGAATTTTCTAATAAGAAGCCTAGTCAATATTTAATGTTGATAGTTCTCACATATAAGTTTCTGAATTACTGAATCATTACAATTACAATTAAGTATTCAATTATATATTTTTGCTATCAGAGTAAATCCAGAAAATGAAAGCTAAAAGAGTGCTTGCTAAAAGAATGAATGATTTTTCCGTGAAAATTACAATCATCATATTTGTATTGGTCATTGAAGTCTTGTTCATGAAGTCAGTCAACACTGTAAAATCATCCAAGTTCCACGTAGGGAAGGAAAAATCTAATCAATGTTTCACTATCCTCGATTTTTTAGTTTTCTTTTTAACATGAATCATAATGTTTTATGTTACTTAAAAATCAAAACATTCATAATGAAATAATAACAATATTCTTTGATTAAGTAAAAGAAACTTACGTTGAAAACCTACACATTTTTCTATATAACAGCCGTTTACATATGTTTCAAGGTTATTACCTATAACTAGAACGGCGTAGTTCAAGTTAAAGATGAAAGTACTTGAAGAGATATATAAAAAATTAATATATAAAACACGAAACACAGTTTCGTACACGTTTTATACACCCAAAACATATTGGGAAGAGTCAACACAACGTTGCAGACGACAATGAAATACCGTCCGGCTATTGTGAGACTTTTATAGCTTCTGGAAATCCCAGACAATCTTAACGATAAAAGAATTATTCTAAGAATTATATTTAATGCAGGCAAACTAAAATTAAGTAAAAGAAACTTACGTTGAAAACCTACACATTTTTCTATATAACAGCCGTTTACATATGTTTCAAGGTTATTGCCTATCGTCAGAACGGCGTAGTTCAATATGTTTTGGGTGTATAAAACGTGTACGAAACTGTGTTTCGTGTTTTATATATTAATTTTTTATATATCTCTTCAAGTACTTTCATCTTTAACTTGAACTACGCCGTTCTGACGATAGGCAATAACCTTGAAACATATGTAAACGGCTGTAATATAGAAAAATGTGTAGGTTTTCAACGTAAGTTTCTTTTACTTAATTTTAGTTTGCCAGCATTAAATATAATTCTTAGAATAATTCTTTTATCGTTAACAATATTCTTTCCCAAAAAGTATATTACACAATTGTGAATGACGCCATTTCGAAGTACTACTTGTTCGTCGAACAGAAGAATAACAATGGAAAAATTTCAAAAATTCTTATATTCATGTTTAATATGAAATGACTACACATAATTCACGAGATTTCGAAGGTACAAGATGATACGGCTTCTCCAAATGCAGAAAATTTATGATTATTACCAATGGGAACCACTCATATAGTTAAAATTTCGATTTGATTGACTGAAACTCAATTTTCTAGAATACCCTCAAGATAGTAAATAAAATTTCTCCCCCCTCCGCAAAAATAATCATTATTAGTTTATTTAATTATCTTTTCATTCTCATTTTCTATATAATTATCTAGCTTCCTTCTTTATTCATTTATATATGTTTAATGTTCATTTATTTATGTGTGTATAATAACTGTCTTGATATTTAATTATAGGTATGACCGTCCTTACCTTATTGGCTCTATTGATTTTCATGTTCCTAGACAATGTTCACGTTCAAATCAATTTTTTTCATTGGGTACTCTGAAAACTAATTCCCTCGTACAACCACCCATTAGATATATTCTGTCGTTATTCGAGGATGTGTCTGACAAATGCGATATTAACAGTGACTCATTTGCTCCCATTAGTCGGGTTTACTTGGACTCTTTTCATGTATAGTGAATTCTGAAGTAAGCCATAATCTCATTGTCTATTATTTATTATAATACATCATATGTCGTGGTTAATTAAAAATAGTGCGAAAGGATAAAGATATTGCTCGAAGTTTCAATCTTTACTTTGTAGAGAGTGTACACCAAATAATTAATTCTATAATTCTGTTACATGACCACGAATATTTCTTACAATCTATAACAAAAATGAGGACAATGTGTAAATTTGAGAAGATAAATATGAATTATTTGAAAGATATCGTTAGAAGTTTGAAAAATACAGGTAGTTGCGAAGATGAAATAACAGTCAAAATACTGAAGGATGCTTTTGACATTTCTGGAAATAGATTTTTAAATTCACATGGCGTATTTCCAGAAGATTAGAAATGTTCATCAATAATACCTGTGCCAAAAATTTGCAATACTGTTAAAATAGAGCAATTTCTGCCTATAAATTTACTACCACCTTATGAGAAAATTTTAGAATTAGTACTGAAAAACCAGGTATTAGAATTATGTAAAAATTTTCTGTAATTTCTGAGTTTCAATCAGGATTCGAAAGAAATTGCTCTTGTGAGACAGTTATATTGAGCATATGTGAGGAATTGTATAATGCTATAGATGAAGGAGAAACGGTTATAGTAGTATTATTGGATTTTAAAAGAGCTTTCGAAACGTTTTATAGATCATTATTTTTAAAAAAACTGAATAAACTTGGCTTTGAGGGAGTAGTAAATGATTTGTTCGGATGTTACTTAGATTCGCGAAGACAAAAAGTTATGTTTGAAGGCATGCTGTCGGATAGCACTAAAGTGGATGTAGGCGTACCTCAAGGAATTGTCTTAGGTCCGTTGTTGTTCTGCTTATATATAAACGATATTGTCTCTTGCGTGAAAAAATGTTCTATACGTTTTTATTCTCTGATGAAACTACGTTTTATATATTTGGCAAAGATATTAAGAATATGACAGAGGGATCAATAGAGACCTTTCTGCAATTAATGAATGGTTATGTGACAATAGCTTATCTATGAATGTGAAAAAATGTAACTTCATAGTTCTGAGTACAAGTAAAACCCTTAAAACCAATAAAAATGAGGATATATCTATCAAAATTAATGAACAAAAAATTAGAAGAGTAGAAACAGTAAAATATTTAGGCATTATGTTAAACGAAAAATTGAGTTTCAATGATTATGCTGATTTTATATCAACTGAAATCACTAAAAAAATCAATTTTTTTGAAAGAATAGGAAAAAACCTGTCGACATATGTGAAATTATTGTTCAAATAAATAATAATTTCACAATTTGAAGATTGCTCCACATTTTTATTTGGTTTGACTAAAGAAAAAATTGAAAATTCACAAAAATTACAGAATACATCAATGAGGACAATTTTACAAGTGCAATAGGTATACCCCTGTCAAAATTATGCTGAACTCCTTGAAACTAATGTCTGTTAAACAAAGAATACTCTCTGTTTCATATATATTCATATTTAAAATCAAAACTCAATATCAAAATGTAATACATTTATCAAGGTAATGTAATAAAAATTTTTACATAGAGATGTCAGAGATGTGCATGGGTGTAATATTAGAAATACTGTTTCAGTTTTTATATCCAAAGTATTAAGCTCTTTAAATCTAAAAATATCATGTACTATGACGGATTTGAGGGATTCAATAATTTACCAAATATATTGAGAACTAGTACTAGTATCAAGATCTTCAAGAGTGATCTTAGACAGTATATTTTAAATAATGGGATAGGTATGTAATTAAAAATTGACAGTTGAAAATATGTAGATTTTTTGTATAGCTTCAGCTAAATAAATATTATTTATCATTTTATTATATTATTATTATTATTATTATTATTATTATTATTATTATTATTATTATTATTATTTATTATTATTATTATATTATTATTATTATTTATTATTATTATTATTATTATTATTATTATTATTATTATTATTATTATTATTATTATTATTATTATTATTATTATTATTATTATTATTATTATTATTATTATTATTATTATTATTATTATTATTATTATTATTATTATTATTATTATTATTATTGTCTTTAAATTTGTGTCTCAGTGAACTTATATTCTGACCTAGATTGAATCTTTGTATTAATACTTGAGTATCTATTTTTATTCTGAAATTCTTATGTATTTCCTCAATATTATTCAGTAGAAGTATTTTGTATTGTAGATCAAAAGATCTAAAACGTCATTATATACAAAACTTTTAATTGTAATTAACATTTGTAAAATGTGTTCCACTTTCATAGAATAGTCTCGACATGTCTGTTGAGTGAGCCTTGTGAAGATTCATTAAAACTGAAATAAAACGAAACATAATGTTTTCTTGATATTAATCTTCAATTCGAAATTATCAGTCATGATGATCCTGAGCAAAATTTCCACTACACTTCTTTCACTTCTTTTTGATTTTTTTGTTTAATTTGAATTCATGGCATACTATCATTTTTCCTCGAAAAAATTTTGATCGTTGAATTGTAGGTTGTACCACTTACTGTTATATTGGTGAAATTTTCAGATATATAGTACATTGCAACATTCTATCTTTGTTCATTAAATTTCAATATTTACAATATTGATCATGTTCAGAAAACATGATCAATATTGTTTCATTTCTAGCTCTCATACTTTGAAAAACACTGAATAACTTCTTTTATATGTACTGTTGCCTGTAAAACTTTTTTCATTGCTGCCCACACTTTCAAGTGGTCCAGAGCTTTCAGAGCAATGAATTTTTTACTATATAATTATTCTGCAAATGTCCGAACATTCGAATTTGAAATGGAAAAACACGGTACGGAAATGAATGGCTACATGAATACCCGTAGTGGTATATACTAAATACGTATTAAAAGTATAATTCCCTTTTAGTTACATGAAATTGAATCACGTAGTCTGTTGAAGTACGCTTATTGAAACCGTGTTCGTTTTGAAATATTGCACAATACGCTGAAAAAATGTGTCAGAATAGTCAACAAATATCGAATTGAAATCATTCAATAATTTTTTCAATAAACTATCGTGATATATAACCTTGTAGTAATTTTTTACTCTGATAATATTTATAACACTTTTCATTTGAAAATTTCTATTCTTTGAGGATCATGTCCAAACACAATATACGAGGGCGGTTTGATAAGTCCGTGAATTTTTGAATGAAAAATTTTTTTTGCGGCAAATAAATATTTTATTTTTCTACATAATCACCTTTCAGCTCGATACATTTAGCTCAACGTTTTTCTAATTTTTTCATACCCTCCAAATAATAGGTTTTCTCAAGGCTCTCAAAATACGCATTTGTTTCGGTAATGACTTCTTCATTAGACTCAAATCTCTTACCACCCAGCCATTTCTTTAGGTTTGGAAACAGATAATAGTCGCAGGGGGCTAAATCTGGAGAATATGCTGGATGGGGTAGCAGTTCGTATCTCAATTCGCGGATTTTGGCCATCGTGACTAAACAAGTGTGCACACGTGCATTGTCTTGATGAAACAGCACTTTCTTCTTCGCCAAATAAGGCCGCTATTGCTTCAAGTAAACGTCGAATCTGTGATTCTGTGAAAAGCTTTGAATAACATTCGCCGGTGATTGTTTTACCTTTCGAGGTAATCAATGTGAATGACACCGCGTGCATCCCAAAAAACTGTGGCCATGACCTTGTTGGCTGACAGACTCTGTTTGGCCTTCTTTGGTCCACGTTCACCCCGAGCAACCCACTGTTTCAAATGTTCCTTGGTCTATGGCGTGTTGTGATGGCTCCATATTTCGTCCACAGTAACAAAACGGCGCAAAATTCGTCCGGATTACGGCTGAACATAGCTAAACCCTCCTTGAAGTTGTCACACGATTGCGCTTATGGTCGAGTGTGAGCAATCGCGGCACCCATCTCGCGGAGAGTTTTCTCATGTCCAAATATTCGTGTAAAATATGATGTACCTGTTCAGTTGAGTACCATAGTGGGAAACCCCCACATCTATGACCGAATTTAAGGTGTATTCTCTGGTCCGCCGAGATCTGCAAATATTTAAAGGTTGTCTTTGTAATATGTATTCATTCTTGATAATGCCGTAAAAGGCGAAACTAGTCGAATAAAGAATTGTTCAGTCAATAAGTATTTAGTCAGTGATTTTGGAAATTGAATTGATTCATCGTCCATTGAATTTATAAATATTTTAAATAGCAACGTGGGAAATTCATGACCATGTTGCCTTATATAGGTTGTCTCAAAATTAACGCAAGATCGTAATTAACCTCCATTTGTGCGACATGGTAACACAGTTCTTTTCACCGAAATTGAACAGTATTGGTGTGGTCTATATGTGGTTTCAAGACACTGCCACATGCTATATAGCCCGTGAAACACTTTAATTTCTGCATTTTCGGTGACAAGAGTTGACACCCTAGATCGTGTAATTTAACACCATCAGAGTTTTCTATGTGGTTATTTGAAATCTCAGGTTTCTGCCAACAAGCTAACAATCAACCGTGTGAACATGCTTGACTTCGATGAAACGGCGAGAAATTTTGACTGGAATGGCATCTAACAGATGTGAATCAGTTTGTTCAAACAATGACTGATGATATATCACTTCTTTTTGATGCGTTTGCTCCTAGAGTTGTTTTCAATTCTTCAAAATCGAGTCGAAAATCTCACCCTATATAACGCATACAATCAAAAAAATTAAAAGCTTATAAATAATACCCGTGAAAGGTTTTTATAAACAAAGTCGGCTGCACATCGGCAGTACTACGTTGAGTAAAAGAATTATGTGGATGGTGCCATTAGGAGAGAAGGAGACGCCTTTATGCAGTATGAGATAAAGAAAAGTAAAAGCAGTCCTCATTATCTATGAGGAAACTGAAAAGTTTTGGTGTTAAAACGGCAAAATCCAAAACTAACGAACTGAATCTGCCCCAAAATATTAGCGCAACAACACTGAATAAAATACTTTGTGAATGTATCAGGTGGTATGAGTATTGACAATGACCTGATGGAATATTATAGAGATAACTGCTATAGTGCGAATTTGACTGACGAGTTTACGTTTAAATCTGTAAGTCAGACTGACATATATCGAACGTCAGGTGATATTACCTGAAAAGCTATTGGCATTAATGATATATCCATAGAGACATATCTAAGACGAACAAACACGAAAAGTAATTACTCTATATTTCAGAAACTGGATGAAATATGTTACGCAAATAATGTATTTATTTAGCAGAATTGCTACATCATATTACTAAATATGGTAATAGAAAGTTAATTTAAAATTAAATTAATGAAAAGTAAAATACTGTGAATTAAGTAAAGTACCAATATATGTAAATAACATAATATAGTAGAAAAAATACGTTATACTTAGCACCTAACTAATATTACATGATAAACATCAATTAGAGTACTAGCAGAAACAAAGCCCAATTGAATTAGAGTGACTTTAAACTGTATTGCAATTGGTTGAGATGAACGCTTTCAAAAATCTTTTGAATAACTTTTAAACTTTCACAGTTTTTTATATCTGCCGGAAGTCCATTAAATTCAATTAAACCTTTATACAAAATAGATTTTAGCTTTTGTGTAGTGTTACATTTTCAAGGATAAAGTCTCTTTTGAATCTCGTATTATAATTATGTACATCTGTAAATAATCAAACTCTACCACTAATGTAGGTTGGTAACATATTTCTTTTCAGTTTAAAAATGAACACTTGTACATTAAACACAACTTTTGGCTAACATATAACATGTTTAACACATTAAGCATGGATTTGACAGGTGTATATCTATTCCATTTTAATATAGATCTCATAGCCCTATTTCGTATTTTTTCTAATCGATTTATTTGATATTGAGGACAATTGAACAATAAGCTACAACTGAATTTTAAATGAGGAAGTGCAATGGCTTTATAAAGTGACAACTTTGTACTCATAGACAAAGATTTGCCGATTCGTGATAAGAACCCTACTTTTTTCGAAAATTTTCTCGTTTTATAATCTGCGTGTGTGTGAAAGTTTAAATTCGAATCCAAAATTGTACCCAAGTATTTGATATGTTCATCGTGAGCAATGGCTTCTCCGTTCACAAAAATATCAACCTGCACATTTGTCATTCGTGATTTCTTGGCGAAAATATAAATTTTGATTTTCCTGCATCAACCTGCATTATCATTTGTCCATTCATTATCCGAATTTGATGTGAATCTTCCCCCATTATACATCATCGTAATCATATTTCAGATTTTGCTGCTACCTGTATCATTAATATATATCAAAAATAGTAACGGGCCCAAAACTGTTCCCTGTGGTACACCGTGATTTACACTCAATATCTCAGACACACAGTTTTTATACAGTGCTCTCTGTACTCTGTTAGACATATATGACCTGAACCATTTTCTAACTTTTTCAGTAAGATTTCAATGTCTACTGCTTCAAAGGCTCTTTTAAAGTCCAAAAACACTGCTAATACATAACTGCCATTGTCAACAGCTGATAAAAAGTCATCAGCGATACTAACAACCACAGACTCGCAGGAGTGTTGTCCGCAAAATCCGGATTGGTTAGGAACAATTATATTATTTTTATAGCAGTAATCATGGAGCTGTTCCCTCACGCAGGATTCTAATAATTTTTCATATATAGGCACTGTATTAACTAGGCGAAATTCATTGCAAATATTCGTATTCTGCACCTTAGGAACAAGAATTATGGTTGATAATTTCCATGAATCTGGAAAAATGCCGTAATCGAGAGAACTGTTTATAACATCTAAAAGGTGGTCCCCTCATAACATCACAAAGAACTTGTTTAGAAATACCACCTTCACCACCTCCTACGTTTTTAAGGCTCTTGAGTTTTTCCTTCATTTTGGCCATTGTGATCCGATCAAAAGTAGAAAATTCAGTACTAATCGAAGAATTTTTGTATGTAATATATTTCCCGCTTGCCGTTGTAGGTATACTTCGAACCATTTGGTCTATAATATTTAGAAAGTATTTGTTGAACTTGTTTGCTATTTCCATCTCATCCCTGACTATTTCTGTTTCAAAACTGATTTCGTTTAACAAATAAGTTATTAGTATATTTTCATCTTTTGAAAATACATGTTATTACAAACGTGAAAATACTTTGAAATTCTCTGAATATTAGCAATATCTGATGAGCTGTTTCTGTGGAGACACTTTATCGGAAAATCTGGAAAGGTTTCCCGAAGCATTGCAGCAACAGTTTAACGAGCTTGTTAAGATGTAATAACCTAACATTAGAACCGTTGGTAGCTTTACTACCGTCCTCCTTTACGACCGTTTTTATGCAGCATTATAAACCTATACTTTATAAATCGAGCTACCTTTACGCTAGCGCATCACATCAAATATAATAATAAAACAGAAAAATAAACACTTTCGAACACCTATAAAACTTTTATTCTTTTCGAGAAAAGATAACCCACATTCATTCTACTAAAAAAGATTCAATAAATCTCTCTATCCCGCTCCTTGGACCTTACTTGTTTTATTATGTGGAAGATAGGACAATAGAGCATCGAGAATAGGAGTTTAAAAACAATTTCGATCCTTTATTTCGACCTCATTTCTACACGAAACGATAACAGATATATATAAAATTTTATTTACATTTTACAACAAAGCATGAGTTGAGATCCTTAGTTGATTGATGAGCCCGATATTTGGAGAAAATTAATATCCATAATGAAACACTGATTAGTCCGGTCAATTTAGACATCCAAGATTACAAAAATTCCGACTAGGCTGAATATTGGTAGGATTGTTCAATACACTTTTAGAAAGGAAATGTGAAAAGTCCTCATCGATCCGCCACGTGCAAAATAATTTTCTCGAGGTCAAAGGTCACAAAAACGTGAAATTAACCCAGACAAAAATTGTAAATCAGATTATTATCTATAAAAAATGTCAGAATACTTTTTTTCCTAAAGGGTCACCGTTTTTGAGATATAACGATTCAAAAAGTTGAAAGAGTTGTAATCGTCAAAATTTGCACACGTTTCCACGCCACCTTTGAGGTAGTGTACCTTTAGCGCGTTTTTTTTAATGCGGTTTCCCCGGTAGGCTTATTCCACTGATCTCTTATGATTCTGTTTAATTTGAAACTATTGAATAAATGTAGATATTAACAGGTGTAAATTTAAAAAAATAAGAAAATTTATACATCTGAATCTAATTTATCATTAATTTCTACTTTCTCTTGTTCTTCTGGTACAGCACTGTTTACTCTGGTACAACTTCAGAAATGAAGATGTTCATACCTATTCTAGAGTGCCGAAACAATGAATAACAAAAGTAGGATATATAGTCTGAGAATTGAAACTTAAATTGAACAAAGACTGCGGGTAATAAAGAGTAGGTGCAAAAATCACAATAAAATATTGAAAACAAGATAATAGAAACATAGCTATGAAAAGAAGAGAGAATAAACCTTCTGCCCTGTTCCTTGGATTTCTATTATTGATTATTGAAAATAATAAAACAATTGTTAAACTGATTTACACATATATTAAAAAGAATACTGCATGACGACGTTTCGATGAGATTCACCTTTTTCAAATGCTACGTGCTGACTAATAACAATTTCTCGAATACATACAATATATAAACTTCAATTATGAATACAGAGAAAACAGTTAGATAACAGGTAGATGGGATCAATTCATACTGAACTACTATATAGTAAACTAAGTAATTTTGAAAATATTGAGAAGGGGGCTTGAGGTATGATCGATTTGGCTGTTAAAAAGGTTGTCAGAATATTTGTATTTATTAATTTGAAGTGATTTACTTCAGTGAATTTATCACAGAATTCATTTACATTTCAATATGTATTCCAGAAATGTCATTAGTCTGCACCTAGCATTTGGAAAAGGTGAATCTCATCGAAACGTACGTCATGCAGTATTCTTTTTAATATATGTGTAAATCAGTTTAACATTTGTTTTATTATGTTTATCGATTTACATCAAGTATCGGCCTCATCAATTATTGATTATTGAAAATGTTACGCGAGATGCTATAATAAACATCTAATTGTCCATTAGGTGATTATCTTGAATTTTTGTTTGAAAATTTAATTTGAAACCTTCGTTCTTTCTGTTCAATATTTCAAATTTTGAACCAAATATTTTACTCTCCTCTATTATGTGGTTAAGAATCGGTTTTTTTCAAAACTTAATTTGTTTTAGTATATTCTATTTCGAACGTTTCTGAAAGTTTTGAACATATAGACTTCAAGGCAGCTTTCATAGTTAATTCTGTTTACCTTAGTATTATGAACCTCAGTTTCTCACCTGGGATTTTCATGGGATACGAAAATTTTTGATTTTTCACTTCGGAAAATGAGTTTTCGGAAATATTCACTTTGTCAAATTTCTTCTCAAGTTTATTACGGCATTCTATAGTTTGAGATGGCTCATATTATTATTGAAGAACGACAATCTACTTTCCACAGAAAACTTGCTGGAATATTGTTGCAGAGAATAATAGTATCATTCAAAACAAATAATCAGAATTCAAAACAAAAAATTTCTTAAGCTGTCGAAAATCAAATTCCAGCCGTTTTACAGCTATTTAACATTCTTGTCTGATACAGGTGAGAGATCTTAGTGTAGTCTTCGACCAGAAGCTTTCCTTTGTCCCACACATCACCCAACTTATTTCATCTGCTGCGAAAATATATGGATTCGTCATACGTAATGGCAAATATTTTAATTAATCCTCAACATTCATAGGAATATTTTATACGCTAATCCGTATCAAGTTGGAGTAAAGCAGAATGATCTGTCATCCCATTTACACTTGCCATCGACGCCATCTTGAGGCCATTCAGAGAATGTTCTTGAAATTCTTAGTTTGGATGGAGGATAAAGTTTATCCACAGACAGGAGTCAATCGAAACGGAGTATTGAGTCGATTCAGTTTGATCTCATTGCAGAGCAGCAGAGAAACTGTATCACTCAAATTTTTGTAAAAATTACTGCACAATAGTATTGATTGTCCTCCTCTCTTGTCCGCTTTGAAATTTCGTGTTCCTAGGCAAAATTCTCGTTATACAGAATTATTCCACCTAAAGACTCCGTGGACCAACTCCTTTACATAATCCCCCATTTGATTTATGGAGTCAACGTTCAATAGAGTTGCCAATAATAAATAATTGGCATTCATAATTATTATGACATTCACCTTGACTCCATAGAATTCATTATCAGGAGTTATGTGAAAAAAGAAATTTGACTAAAATGAATTGATTTAGATTGAGTTCTTTGTAATATTTTGAATGCTATAATGTAGTTATCAGTTACTATTTTTTAGATAAGTTTGAGCTCTTTGTTATATGTTTTTCATTCTAATTGTTTACTCAGTAATCATCATTGTTATTATTTTCTGTAATTGGGTGTCATACCTCTTGAGAATGAAGAACTTTTCATTATTATTATTATATTTTTTTTATTATTACCGTTATTATTATTATTATTATTATTATTATTATTATTATTATTATTATTATTATTATTATTATTATTATTATTATTATTATTATTATTATTATTATTATTATTATTATTATTATTATTATTATTATTATTATTATTATTATTATTATTATTATTATTATTATTATTATTATTATTATTATTATTATTATTATTATTATTATTATTATTATTATTATTATTATTATTATTATCATTATTATTATTATTATTATCATTATACTATGTCCAGGGAATCTGAGATATTTGCACTGAATGTTTTGAGTTGAATTATTGCAGATTTTTTTCAGATTGACAATTTTTATGATCTGTTCATCATTCACACTGATGCTTTTATTCGACTTAGTGTTTTTTCATTTCAGATGCTGTTTTGGATTTCGACTGAAAATTTTGAACAATAGAAGAAATACTGTGTACTTTGCTAGCTAATGAATTGGGAACCGAAGGGTATCTGGATAAAACTATGTGAACTAAAAAATCTTGTTATAATTAAAATATTTCATAGAAATTTAAGTTTACTGATCCTCAACACAAAATTGTGAAAATTATAATTTTAGGTATTTTTTTGAAGACTTAGGGATACTGTAGCTGCTATTTCCTGGAGACTATTGCTCAATGAAACTATATGCCGTATGTAGTATTTTTTGAAGCTATAAAAAAATTTCGTTTTAGTATTTTGAAATTCAACGAATTTTCTTCAGTTGTTTGTCAATAATTTCAAAATATCAGATTTACATCTTTCAACTTCATTGCTCTTAGTCACTCAATACTTTACTCTATTTTTTCGAAATGTTTTGTTTTGTGTCCCTCTTGTTTATGGTAGAACAATTTGAGGAAATCGTTCATGTTGGCAATTATTATTAACTAATGATTATTGGTTATGGCATCTGAACGGAATTCATCATCGTTTCTCTTTCAATCCGTTTTTTTTTCACGTATTTTACCCTCAATCTGTCCCTTGTGATTTAAGCCCTTGCCTACCTATGAGTTAATATAAGTTACTGATGAATTCCGAATAGTTATAATTGAATGAAATTAAAACTGATATGTAACAACTGAGTAAAATAGTGGCAAACAACTGACAGCTGGCGTTAATATATTGTTAAATTCAATGGACGATGAATCTACTCTGTGATAGTTCATATTTAAATGAGAGGTAATAATAAAATCTTGTCTAAAAATCACTGACTGAACAATTCTTTATTCGACTAGTTTCGCCTTTTACGGCATTATCAAGAATGAATACATATTACAAAGACAACCTATAAATATATTGCAGATCTGTTCGGGCCACCTTAAATTTTCGTCATAGAGGTGGGGGTTTCCAAATTATCAGAGATTTAACAGCGGTGAGTGGTTTAGGTCTAACTGGTCATTAAGAAGATTGTATCTATCGGATTTTTGAAGTTTATTTATTTCCATGGCTTCCAGGTAGTTCATTTTAATTCCTTTTTTCACAGAAATGAAGTATCTTAGGTTTAAAACAACTTGAGATCTTATGTCCTGTCGACTCTAGATGTTCGCGAAAAGCAGATTGTCCGTTTTTTACGTGTTCTTTTAGCCTAGTTTCAAAACATCTTCAGGTCTGGCCAACATATGACGACTTACATTCTTCACAGTCCAATCTATAAATTCCAGACTTCTCCATTGGCTCTGATTCAGACAATATCTTTACAGATACAGATCTTTAATAACAAATTGTCTGAATCAGAGCCAATGAAGAAGTCTGGAATTTATAGATTGGACTGTGAAGAATGTAAGTCGTCATATGTTGACCAGACCGGAAGATGTTTTGAAACTAGGCTAAAAGAACACGTAAAAAACGGACAATCTGCTTTTCGGGAACATCTAGAGTCGACAGGACATAAGATCTGAAGCTGTTTTAAACTTAAGATACTTCATTTCTGTGAAAAAGGAATTAAAATGAACTACCTGGAAGCCATGGAAATAAATAAACTTCAAAAATCCGATAGATACAATCTTCTTAATGACCAGTTAGACCTAAACCACTCACCGCTGATAAATCTCTGATAATTTGGAAACCCCCACCTCTATGACGAAAATTTAAGGTGGCCCGAACAGATGTGCAAAATATTTATAGGTTGTCTTTGTAATATGTATTCATTCTTGATAATGCTGTAAAAGGCGAAACTAGTCGAATAAAGAATTGTTCAGTCAGTGATTTTTAGACAAGTTTTTATTATTACCTCTCAGTTAATATATTGATTGACATCTCGAGTCTCAAGCATATTTTTGCTGATATTTCATAATTTGGTTGTTGATAATTTATGAGGGTATTCAAAAACGGAAGTTTTTACTTCACTCGCATTTCAGATTGAATACGTATAATATTTCATTTTCAGTCACCCTTTTATTTTTCAATTAATGATGAGAAGTTTCAAAGTATTCTAGTTGTCAGCTGCTAAACGGAAGAAACCATTATTGAAACTGATGCAACACTTCAATTATATTCAGAACATTGAGACCGGCATTAATTTAATTAATACTCAGCTTATCCTTCGCAATATTAACACCTGAAAGGAAGGAAGATGAAAGTTTCTTTCTGGAATCAGGTGGGCGGAACAATAAATCAAGATTTCATTTCTGTTCATCAGATCGACCTTTATTAAAATTCCCGTTAGATTATGGCAGTGCTTGAAATCTGCTTCTTTATTATTTTGAAATATGCTGAGAGATGAGATGAACTCTTGTATTATGTTATGCAATCTCAACTCATCTCACTGATCCAGAAATAACAGTTTAGTGAATATTTCTTGAAGAGGCGGAGAATGAAACGTTCCGTTCAAAGAATATAAACGATATTGCTACTCGCAGATTTATTCGCGATGAGATAATTAGCATTGTTTCTTTTGGAGTCCTCAGAGCTGATTTGATTTGAAGGTCGTCAAAAAGCTTATGTTTGATGTTGTCACGTATTAAGATATTATTTATTCAAAGCACTGGTCCAAGATTCCATAAAGAAAGAAAGTTTATATATATATATATATATATATATATATATATATATATATATATATATATATATAGTTTTTAAAAATTGATTTATTTCCTGTTTATGATAGTTCATTTTGATATTTTTTAGCAATAACAGGCTTATTTTAATATGAAAAACTCCATTCTCGTTGACGTTTCGTTGTGTATAATTCATTTGTTGTGATAAACGTTGTAAAACGTCAAGGAGAATAAAGTTTTTCATATTGAAAGAAGCCTGTTATTGCTAAAAAAATTCGAAATTATATATATATATATATATATATATATATATATATATATATATATATATATATATATATATATATATATATATATATATATATATATATATATATATATATATATATATATATATATATATATATATATATATATATATATATATATATATATATATATATATATATATATGGTGACTTGAGTTCACCAGCTACACACGGACACTTCGATGCAGTTTGACAAAAAATGAATAATCTGTTGAAAATCGCTTATTGATAGTATTTTTAATTCACCGTACCTACCTGACGATTCAGTTTGATTTAAAACGTTCATTTTGTGACTGTGATATTTATTATCGTATTGTTTGTAATTTTAAAAGAATTTAACGCAATTTGTGCAGAGAGGAGCTGTTATAAGGAAAAAAAAATTTTCTGAAGAATACAACATTGGTTTGTCGAAACGTTAAAAACTATATGTAAATAAAATATAGAGAGACCAACAGTTACTAATAGACTTAATAACCCAAGAACTCCATTCAATAAAATATATATATATATATATATATATATATATATATATATATATATATATATATATATATATATATATATATATATATATATATATATATATATATATAAAAGAAGATGAACACTAGAACATTCATTCGAAAAATTCAAATTAACCGAAAAACTTTAAATATATATATATATATATATATATATATATATATATATATATATATATATATATATATATATATATATATATATATATATATATATATATATATATATATATATATATATATATATATATATATATATATATATATATATATATATATACATGAAAATATATATTAAAATTAACAAGTGGGTATCAAAAAAGGAAATCGAATAAATGTCAACTGTCTCGCCTTTGTGGAAGATATAGCTATCATCACACACAACAGAAGCCATTCCCGCCGTTGAGAAACTACATCAAATTGCGCAGAAAATCGGGTTACAAAGTTATTATGATGAAACCAAATACATGAAAACAAAACCAAAAAATAAATCCTCTCTCATCACAAAATATGGTGAAATTCTACATTCGGTCATATTAAAAACCTCGGAGAAGTTATACAGACCTCAGGTTTAAACAGAGAATTACCAAGCTCCAAAGGGCCCACAAGCTGACATGGGCTCACTATAACAAAAGTTGCATTTCAGGAAGCGCAAAAGTGAGGCATTTTAACACAACGATTCCTCCAGAAGCAATCTACGCATCTGAAACAATGATTATTGACGGTCATTCAAAAATTAAAGGAATAGATGAACAAGAACGAAAAATTCTTAGAAAGATTTACCGGCCAATCAACAGAAACGGCATTTGGATGAAAAAACCTTAGAATGAACTTTATCAAAAGGCAAATACGATAGCGCAAGACATCAGAAAACGACGAGAATAGTTCTATGCACATGTCTACAGAATGAAACAACCCAGATTACCGAAGAATTTACTCGATATAATTATGAAGAGGAAATGCGGAACAGAGTGCCTAAAAGAGGTCAGAAATATCTACAACAAATCAATATGAAAATCTCGAAGATCGCTCTGAATTTCGCTATCAAATCGCACATGTGAAGTTAGAGCAAAACTCAAATCCTGAACCTGGAATAAAATGAACAGATGAACGGAAGAAAGAGCATTCAGAGAGGATGAAGTATTTTGGGAGGCAAAAAAGATGATGCAAAGCTCCTAATTGCGAATTCAAGTTCAATTGCTCTCCTCATGGAAAACAATCGTAATAATAATAATATATATAAAACTCTGCTTACACAAGCTTTCAGCTTGTGATCGCGTTCGTTTATTTTATCTCAAAAAGGTAAGACTTGTCTACACTGTTGCTCACATATGTCAACAATATCAATACATTTTGCATTTAATTTCGAAATTTTCACCTCGTTAAACCCACTTGTTGTTGATTCTGATTCTGAATTTTAGATTCTGTAATAGATGGTAATTTTTTTCTTAATGACGAAACCTTACCTGAGAAATCTATGCGAAAGTCGTAAATGATCGCTTATCTTCTCGAGAGATTTCGTTTGTGTGGTCTGGATGTTCTATAACTTGAGTTACGCAGTTTTGATTAAACCAACAACTGTAAAATATCCAAAAGCGATGGCACTCACTGCAGGAATACCTACATAATGCACCGAAATGCACTGATAATTGAACTTCAAAATATGTTTCTATCGTTCTGTGAGCTATGCCAATAAACATTCTATTTGCTCTTTCGAATTCTTCATTGTTCCTCTGTTTTTTCAGTTCGGTGTTGCATGAAGGGTACATTTATACCATAAACACTACCTGAACAGTGAAGCTGGGATCAAGTCTCCCAATCCGAAAAGTTGACGCCGACGCCATAAAAACATGCTGTTCTCATCTGAGAACTTCATTCATTCGTGTCATTCCAAAATTCAATAACTCAAGATTGAATCTTTTTTGAATGTCAAAGGCTAAAGAAATGGTTAAGACAATATTTGAAGATGTGTAGCCCGCACTTAGAACGAGTCATATTGCGTATTTCAACCTCATTTTTTTCAACAAAACAGTATAATTCATAACTCCCGAAATTGTCTCATTGAACCTATAACAACAGAAAAAATAGAAAAAAGGTAGAAACCGAAACTAGGAATTGCAATTTGCACTCAATGACAGTTGTGACCTTGAAAGATGATATGACATTTGTGAGAGTGAACAGGGAACTTTGGCCACAGGAAAGAGAAAAGGCAGGAATTCAAAACTCAATTGGAATTCAATTGATTTATTCAATTAATCTGAAACTCATTCAATACCATTACAGGGTTATAAGGTTCGTTACAGATTTGATATTTCGATATTCTAAGCTTGTGGTTACCATTCGAAATAACAGATGGCAGATTCTGAACATGTTCGTATATATCACCCTACATAGATAACTAAGTAGGAAATATGAACCGAGAGAAGAAATATGCTTTTTTATCAGTAACAATACTTTGTGTCGCCAAAAGTATCTTATTCAGCGACTTTCACGAAAGTTTATTCGTTTCGTTTGAAGCATAGATACATGACCCATTCCTGTGGGAATGTAGAGAACTGATCGAATCACCTTCCACATCGTCAGCCGCTACGACGTACGTGCCACTTTCAACATTTGCCCGCTTGTAGCCATTTTCGCAGGAAATGCCCATGAACTTCGCCGCTGATCCAAATTTGTGAACGTTCACGTCCTTGTCCGTCGTGGAGATCACGTACAAATCCTATCAACCTATGCATTAAAACATAAAACAAATACATCCTGATAATATCCTCATTTTTTGAAAGTTTATTATGTTTTAGATCACGTTCCGTCGTTTTATCCGAGCTGTATTTCATCAGTAATTTTGGTAACGTGCCTTTGTACGAATAACTGGTCCGTCGGGATCAGTAGGAAGAGGCCGTTGAAATATTCATCAATGGAATTTCGCTGAACGAAAAGAGATGCTGGGTGTACAGCACGTCATTAATGAATAACAGGATATTTTGAATTGATAAAAAATTGATGGAATGTTTTGAAATATCATGAGTGGTAGAGAAATTCGAGAATAAGTTGAAAACGGAAGGATTGATGTTGAAAATTTGGGTCTGAAACCCCAGTAAAAATTCAATTATGTTAATCAATTAATAAAAGTCATAAAATAATAATATTGGCATTTTTGAGGATTGATAATTCAATTGTAGATTATTTGATGAAAATCATTGATCTACAAACTTCAACATTCATTTGTGATTCATTGGGTCCAAGTTCCAAAAAAAAATTATGAAAATTTCAAGCAATTATGCATGAATGTTTGTTCTACTCCTTATGAACGTTAACAAGATAACACTTAATGATAATACGCAAGTTGACAAGATGATAAATAATCTTTTTATCACCACTTTAACTGGGTGTTTTACCTGTAGGAAATATGAAAACTTTCACTTGAATTTTCAGCTTATACTCCTATATGGTGAAAACAGAAAATTATATGAAAAAAAAGACAGGGAAGCCATTTTGCCTCAAATGTTATTATTATCTATCATTCATTCGTTTCATGGAAAATTCCAACAGTTTGACAACAGTCACAGTATTGATTGAAATCTTGAACATGATATTTCAAAGTACATGATTACTACCACATTCGGCAGTGTTGTGAAATCCAAATATGGTAAATATTTTATTTTAAACTGAATACAACTTGTGAAAAAGTATCAAATAATAGAAAAAAGTGCTTCTGACGCCCAATAGGCTGAAATCTATGGGCATCTTTCATAACTGAACTACACAAATCAGAAACCAACACAAACACCCAAACACCGGGGCTCGAACCGAATCCTACCGCACCAGGTGTTTTCCCGGCAAAAACAGGAAGGTGATATGAGATACAAAAATAACAGTCGTATTGAAAAGAGATTTTCTGTTTGATTTTGTCATCTTCGAAGGTCTCATGGAATTATAAAAATAAAAAAAAATTTAAATTTTTCGAAAACAGTTTGTTTTAAAGCACACATATATATCTGATAAAAGTATCAACTCTGAAAAGTATCACACTCTCAAAATATTTTTCAACTCTGAATGAGATAAAGACAATTTGTGCTTCATCTAAAATAATAGTCGAGAATAAGATGAATGAAATCGAACTCTAAATTAAATTCTAAAGTGTTATAACATTAAAATTGTAACTTTTCAAAATACCTCAAACTGGTTATGTAAATATTCGTTAAGATCGTGTCGCATCGAATACTCGTAGTTTCATTCTGATATTCAATTTTTTGTATGAGATCTCGTAGAAATCTCGAATAGATAAGAAAATTTTTGGTTGGTAAATTTGATATTTTATATCTTTAGGAATTTGGGTGGGCTTGTAACCGTTGAGTGTTTATATAAATTAGTCATTATTTCATCGGTTATTTCACATTCAACGTAAAATTACATTTTCAATTTTGCATTAAATTTTAAAATGATCTCCAATATAGCATTGCTGAAAATTTTAACATTTATTTTGTCAACAGTATAAGGGATAGTGTAGATGGTGATTGGTCATGAATTGCTGAGTAATATCAACAAGTATGAAGATTGGACTAATTTCAAAGAAATCGATATGTCTACCCTGAAGAAGTATGTAAAGAAATTAAGAAATGTTGGTGGAGGGGAAAATGGAATTACAACAGATATATTCAGGGATATCGTCATGGTTGGGGCAAATAGGATTTTGGACATTGTGAACATGTCTTTATGTTACGGCGAATTTCTGAAGAATGGAAATGACAACCGTTATACCAGTGCCAAAAAAACCGAACACTAAGAAATGCGAGGAATTCAGACCTATAAATACAGTGCCTGTGTACGACAAAATTTTGGAATTAATTGTTAAAGACCAAGTAAGCGAGTTTCGTGATAGAAACAGGGTTATTGTGGAGTGTCAATCGGGTTTCCGAGTGCAGCACTCTTGTGGAACCGTTATCACATTTATCTGTGATGAATGGTCTAGAGTGTTAGATAAAATTGAAATAGTAATAGCAGTATTTTTGGATTTACGTAGAGCTTCTGAAACTGTTGATAGGTCGTTATCATTAAAAAAACTTGCCAAGTTTGGTTTTCAGGAACAGTGTTGCAATGGTTCAAATCATATTAACATAATAGAGCACAAACATGTTAAATACGGAAACTATTTGTCCAAACCAATAGTTTGTGATTATGGAGTTCCACAAGGAACAGTTTTAGGGCCGTTAATGTTTAATTTATATATAAACGATATAATTAAGTATGTAAAAAATTGTGAAATTTCTATATTTGCTGACGACATGATGTTGTATACTGCGGGCAACAATTCACAAGAATTAGCTGATAAAATTAATAGTGGCCTTTATAGTTTGCATACATGGCTGTGCGATAACAATCTCTTCATTGAATACTGATAAATCTAAATATATTATTGTCGGATACAAAGCAAAATTATCTTGATTAGTAATGTACCATTGGAACAAGTCAGTGAAATTGAGTATTTAGGTGTTATTATCGATGAAAATTTGAATTTTGAAATTCATTTTAGATATGTTATCAGTGAAATTTCAAGAAAAGTAAATTTTTTAGCAAGGATAAATAATTATGTTGATGTTTTTACAAAGTATTTAGTGTATAAGTCGATAATATTACCACATATAAACTTTTGTTGAACTGTATATACACCTCGCCTCAAAATGATATTCAAAAGTTGCAAAAGCTCCAAAAGAGAGCATTTAGAATTATATTGAAGTGCAATAGGTTCACAACTGTATCACTTATGTTAGAAACACTAAGTTGTTTGAATATTAGGCAGTATATAGTATATAAAACTCTAGACTTTGTTTATAAAATAAAATATGGCAAGGTTCCTAGCTATATCTTTGACAGTGTAAAATACGTTGATGATGTACATGGTTACCAAGCAAGGTCTAGGCAACAAAATGATTTCTATATTGATAAGTGCAGTACATCTAAATGCCTAAATAATTTATGTGCGAAAGAAATGATTGCATTTAATCGTATAGATCCGAACCTTAAATTATGTAAGAACCATAATAAGTTCAAACAATTATTGTATCATTTTGTAAAAATCAAATCTAAGGTGAAATATGTTGTTTGATGTTGTATATTTAATTTGTATTTTTGTAAAGTGTATTAGCAGTGCTAAATAAAGTTTACTTCTACCATTTCTATTGCGTAGACTTATCTTCCATTTTCTTCTACAACAGTTAACTCTTTGAATCAAAAAAATCGAAAGATAAGTAAACTAGTTTTTTAAAAAAAAAACACAAATTTTTATCCACCTAGCAAATCGAGAAAATGAAAAAAACAAAAGAGTTGACTTGCTCATTGAAATTGAATTATTAAAAAAAAATGTAATAAGTAACAAATAAGTAATGAAGGAAGGATTGAGGAGTTGGAAAACACTGTTCTCATATTGGAGACCATTTTTTGATCTCATGCAGAATTGAAAATGTAATCTAAGGTGCATAAATTTTGTTTAAGACAAAAATAATCGAGGAAATAATCAATAATTTGAAGCCCTTACCGCCCACAAGTGCACCCAAAATATATGAGGGTAAAAGAAACAATCAGAAAAACCTATCAGTTACAAAACTCGATACGAGAAATCAAATATCCCAATTGATTAACCGGAAAATCATGCGTACTCACATCGATACATTTCGCAGGAGCAGGTCGACGTTATATATACAGATTTCCAGAAGGCTTTTGATAAGATAAATCATGAACTAGTTATAGTTTAAAGTAGTGAGCTTTTTGGATTTGCGAATAATTTATTAGTTCTCATGGAGTCCTACCTTAGTACTCGCAGTCAATTCGTACAAATTGAGAATTGCAGATCGAGAGAATTTCTAGTAACTTCGTGAGTACCGCAGGTGTCTAATCTTGGACCCTACTATTTACCCGGTTTGTTAACGACCTCTTAGAGATGGACGACTGCATGAAGGTGGCTTATGAGAACGATATTGAAATTTATAAGAGCGTGTCATCTATGCATGTTTTCTTCAGGCTACAAAGTGACCTGAATGATATCAGCCTGTGGTGTAATAATAATTTTTTACACTTGAATGTCATGAAATGTGATGAGTTTTACTAGAAGGAGAAATATGATAACTTTTGATTACAACATTGAAGGTGTTCATCTGAATCGACTTCTGAAGGTTAAGGATCTCGACCTAGTATTTGATCAAAAATTCTCATTCATACCTCATATCAATTAATTTTATTATGTAGCAAAGTTTATGGTTTCATCGTCCCCAATGCTAGACTGTTCTCGAATTCCTCAACACTGGTCCATTTATCTGCCCTAGCAGGAAGCAAACTTGAGTATGGCTGTCTTGTTTAGCGACCAGTATATAATTGTCACATAGACCTCCTGGAGACACTGCAGAGGAAGTTCTTGATATGACTCTCATTTCGGGAGAATGGTGTATATTCCCTAGGGGTTGTAATCACGTTTGTGTACTATCGAGATTTGATACTAGGAGGCTCCACAATAGGAGAAATTTTAATGCATTTGAAATTTTTATTCAATTTTCATGATGATAATCTCGCTTAGCTTTGCATGTTCTATTGCAAACCAGGTATCAAGCTGCAGTGATCTGCACTGGGACACACTTGTTTCTATCATTAATGTGTATTTAAATCCAAACAAGTCAGGTATCTTGATTTCTTCCGATTTGAGTTCTGAGTGATTTGTTTTATTGGTTATTATTATGATCGGATATTTAAATATTGACATTATAGATTTAGAATATTATATTTTATAATGTTTTTCATTATTATAATTATTTTTCAATGTTGTTTATTTATGTTGTTATTGATATTTTTAGTCACCATATTTATTTATTATGTATTTTCCTGTAATTCGGTAGTTACTTGTTTCAAATATAAGTTTATGCTTATGCTTATTATTATTTTATATGCTTATTATTATTTCGAACTACGATTATTTCATGCGAATGTGGTCTCAACAATTATCTCTTCAACTAGTGTAAAGTATTTCATAACGTTACAAGGTTCAAGTTCTCAAAAAAAATGTCTTCATCCTGATGAGAAGGTTCAGGACTTATTTCAAATATAAACATGTCGAAATAACCGCATCTGAGTGAGTGTACAAAAGTTGCTCCTGTGAGTTAATTTCAGTACCTTGCCTTTCGAATTTCGATAACAAACATTATTCAGAATTGAATAACCCCGAAATGAAAATTCAATCGCGAAGAGAGCAATCGATTTTTCATAACTTGAAGTTTTACATGGTGTACAGCACACGGTTAACTTAAAAAGTAGACAACCGTACTGATTAAAAATATTCGAAAAACGATTCGGACCGTGAGGCAGATGCTGCATCGAAATCCACTCTAACGTTGATTATCCCCAAGTTATTCCAGAGAATCACCCACTAATCTCAGTATTCACCACATGTTACCTCCTAATTACGAGGAAATCACGTTACGTAAAGTTAGATATTGAAATGATTTCTTCGTTATTAATACTTGAAATCACTTCTGTGAAAACACTGTACTGCTTTTTTTTTCTTTCATGATAGTTGCTTGAGGTGAAGTTGTTCAATTTTTGAATAAGTAGCTTAAACTAGCAACGTTCTTTATTCATTCGGTTTGAACAATCATATTTTTCTGCACTTCTGCGAACATAATTGAATTTTTTCAGAACTACAAAGAAGCACCTCCTGAATGATACTCACTAAGTTTGGGTTGAACGGAGTTTCAATAGTTTAAACTTTTGGAGATGGAGTAACACCCCGAAAATCAAGGAATTAAAATAATACTGTGGGAGGAACTAAGCTGAGGGTTGAAGGTCTTCGTGGCTTTAATCGGAATAACAACCAACTATAGAGCGGTAGAACCTCGGTTCGAGCCCCGGTGAAAGTATGGGTGTTTTTATTTGTCTATGACTTAAGTAAATTCAATGAACGATGTATCAATTCTGTGAAAGTTCATATTTAAATGAGAGGTAATAAGATCAAAAATCTTAAATCGTATGGTCTAAGAATCACTAACTGAACAAATCTTCTTTCGACTAGTTTCGCATTTTACGTCATTATCAAGAATAAATGATTATTACAAAGACAACCTTCAAAAATTTGCAGATCAGTTCGGTCCACAGAAGATATCCCAAAATTTGGTATGTTCTGTGGTTCGGCATCTGGAGGTTGTAGAATATAGAACATTATATATCAAATCCGTTCTATGTTCTGTATCTATAAAATATAGAATAGAGGTGGTAGATGTGGGGATTTCCAAATTTCAAGAGATTTAACAGTTGGGAGTGGTTTAGGTTTAACACGTCATTGAGAAGATTATAATTATCAGATTTTTAGAGCTTATTCATTTCCATGACTTCCAGGTAGTTCATTTTCATACCTTTTTTACAGTAATGGAAAATTTTTGGTTTTAAACAGGATGAGATGTTACGTCCTGTCGTCTCTAGATGTTCCCGAAAAGCTGACTGCCCGTTTAAAGATTTGAGTAAAATTTAAGTAAAAATGATTTAAGTAGTTTGAATAATGATAAATGCTGGCTAATGTACATTGATAACAAGCTCAATCGCCGTAGGTCCACTAAATAAAAAAAACTGAGGGTTTTTTCAATATATTAGCAAATCCTAATTTGTGATGATAAGTGTAGTAAAACATATCAATTGCTCAATTTGAAGATACGAGACTACATAGCAACACGATCAGATATAATATGATAATAATAATATTCATTGTGAAACATTTCGCACGTTTATCTATTACGTTTCTTCAATTAATACAGTAATCCCAACTATCAGGCTCAATAGCCGAACGGTATAGAACCTCGCTTTCAGCTCACTGATGATACATCAAGTATCGGCCTCATCAATTATTAATAATGAACACATAAACTTTCATGCATTTTGTTAGAACATGATGAGGACTTTATTGACACTTCCTGGGCGAGACTCCCATGATACGCCTCTGTGAAACATATGGCCATTTATTATATTCGAATCTGATTTCATCGTTCATGTCAATAAATGTTTGAAAATGCCAGTTTAAAATTCACTTGGGATTCTCAAGCTCACTCATTCATCGAATTTACATAAACGAGGCTTATTCTGACGATCAAAAATCATTTTATTCGAAGCACAACGTCGAATCGAATTCAACAGAATGATAATAAAGCCATCAAATCTTGATTAAGCCGTATTTCTACCACTTGCGGATAGAAATGACGCAGGCGAATGAGAAAACGAGATATAGTAAATATTCATAAAACTCCAAACCGAACCGGCATGTGGCACTTTATTCCCTGGAATATCATAAGATATTGGTCTGCGTCCCACGTTTTACCGCGATCCCTCATTCATAACCCCAAATTTCCCTTTACCGCTCCGTTACCTTCGTCTAATTGGACCATTTGGGGTTGTTTGGGGTTAACAAGATAACACTCTAGGTTTTCTTTGTGGAAGCAGATTTACGACAGGTGTCAATTTTCAGCTACTTAATAGACCGGGCCTTCACTGGAAGGTCTGCGAACAGCTTTAAAAGTTCCTTCTCCCAATTCAAGAGAATTAGGACTTTGGTCATCCGGAACACCTTGTTTCTCGACTGACATCCATTTCCACAATATAAGGATGAGATGGATAAAAGGCACCCTCCATTCGTTTATACTTCAGTTCTGAATTTTTGAGAATAACTTCACTACATTTATTTTTACGTTCCATTCAATAATTTTGTGTTTTTCTTTGGTACAAATGGAATTATACTCTAAGAATTTATCAAATTTCATGCTTGCTTGATGAAAACGTTGGGATATTCTGTGAAGTACCTAGGATAATCCAGTGGCGCACTTCAATAGTAATATAATCTTCAGAGCATCCTTGAAGGATAAATAGTTAATAGGGCGAAGCAGTTTTCCGAAACTCCCAATCCGGAGAGAACAAACGCGGTAGCCTGAACTTTGGCGACTTCCTTCTGAGTTTGTCTCTATTTCTTGGTTTTTTCGCGTTTCCATCTCCAGGTTCGTATAACTTGAACTTGGCTACGCCGTTGTGAGGAGAGCCAATAAGCTCGAAACACGTGTCAACGACTGCTACCAATCTGCGGGATATGCCGACAATGTTCATTTTTCATTTTTCATATATATGTATATATACAGACATTGAAATTCTATTTCCGGTTGAAGTTTAGCTATAAATTATTGAAAACTTTTCTCATTCAATTTGAGCTTCTTCAAAGTTATAATTTATAGTTGCAAAACGTCAACTTAATATGAAATTATCCTATGTATAATATGTTATTTCTAAGAATTTCAATTTCTAGTTGAAATATATACAAGAGGAGTAAAACAAAGTTAAATAACACAAAACAAATATAAGTCAAGAAAATTTTGTAGAAAATATATATTTACATCAACTAAGCAATTTAGCAATATAAAATATCTATGTATACTCCAAGGGACGTAAAGGCACTTAGGCACTAAAATTCGACTGCTATCACAATAGCAGTCAATTCTGTTTGTCCACAATTTTCCCTCAATATCAGCCTCTACAAAACTCGCATCAAATAGATCTCGCTATTGACCAACTTAGTTCCTCCTTTTCGGAAGCATATAACGCCTGTGTTGACGAAAAAACCATAAATATCAACCGCCCCCTCTGCCACCGTACATTGTCAATCTCATTAAATCCAAAAGACGCCTCTTCCGTTCATTCATACGGACGAGGACGCCGCCATTAATACTGAATATAACCGCCTAGCTGCGCTAATTCGCCAGGAAATTAACCGTTTCAAAGAAAAAAAGAAGTGTTCGACACTACGTCCAAGCTTGACTTCAGAAACGGTAAGGAATACTGGAGAAAATTCAGCATACTAACTGGCTCCAGGAAAACTTCTTCTACTCATCTCCAGGAACCTAATGGATTGTTCACTTCCAACCCCCAAATCGATAGCTGACACCTTCAAACAGCATCTCGAAAATATTTTCCAAATTCCGCAAAATCCGCGATTTGATAATCAGCATTTCTGCACATTGAAACGTGACCTCGGGAACTTCAGAAATGCCTCGATAGAGGTCGAATTAAATGGTGTTTATCCCTTCAGCATCCCCATAGATTCGGAAACAGTAGTGAAAACTAAAACGTTGTAAACGCAGGACGTAACACCTTCTCGGGTACTGACGGTCTCTCGCGATCGGTCCAGCCGCTGAATGCTATCAATTTAGTCAAAAACATATATAACCGTTGTCTCGAATTGTGCTACTCTCCCAAGGCGTGGAAAGCAGCTACAACGATTCTGATTCCGAAGCTCAATAAACATCATACTTCCCCTGACAACTACAGGCCTATATCCTTGCTGAATGTGTTGGGAAAAATTTTTAGAAAATTCTCAATGAACGTCTAACGGACTTTGCAGAAACCCGTAACATAATTCCTCCCTTTCAACATAGTTTCAGACCCCATTACTCAACATATGATCCTCTTATCAAGCTCCACACTGGCATTACCAATGCACTTAATTCCGGAGAATGTGCCATAGGTATATTCTTGGATGTTTAGAGAGCCTTCGACCAGGTCTGGCATGCTGGACCTTTGCGGAAACTGCTAAGTATCGGACTGCAAATACACTTCGTAAAACTAATTCACTCTTTTCTGATAGATCCATCCGATTAAAACGAAATGATGCTTTTTCCGAACCCTGCACTCCCCGAGCTGGCATACTCAAGGCTACACAGTAGCTCCCATACTCTATACTAATATATACGAACAAACCTACTTCATGCACTTCGAGATAGAATTCGAGATTGCGATCCTCGGACTCCCCTCAACACAGACAAGGCATATATTCGCCCTGTATCGCGTACTCTACTCCACCCTTCAAAAACGTTTAGTAAGGTCTATCGAGAGCTGTGAACGAGCAATCTGCCGCAGCATCTTCAGACTTCACAGACAATATCCTTCTATTCTTGTCCACGAAATAACCAAAATGCCCCCCAAATGCCTCAATTTGCCCAACGCACTCCCAACGGCCCCAATCTAGTGGCCCGAGAGACGCTGATGACCCAGTGGTACAGACCCGGACATATTCTACGCAGAAAACCCAGAAACAAACTTGCCTTTCCGCCAGCACGGATCCTGCATTCTCTCCAAGAGCTTCCAGACAATATCCTCGATCACCTAGAGGACATACCACTCCGCATCCGTTAGCCTGCAATAAGTGTCTTCAGCGTTCGAAAAGTAAAAAGTGCGCAAGTGAGGAAGTGCTATTCGAACTGTATTATTAACCAAGTGTTATTCTTTCTACTGTAACAATATTATAAATATAATTCATTCTGTATGTTCTTAAGTACGTGGGTAAAGTTTTCTGTGGTTTCCTTTACCATCAAATGTCAGATGAATTGAAAATTTGACATTTGACCGAATGGCACGTAAAGATGAGTCGGCCAAAGCCGCACCACTAAAATATGATGTGAACATATTGAAAAAAAAATTTTTTTAATATAATATCATAAAGTAGCACAGGGTTGAAGAAGGTCGCGAGACCTTTTAACCTCCCATTTGTAATTGAAAAGTAACAATGAATTTAAATATAAACAAAAATCTCAATAAAACGTCTTTTCATTCATTCATTCAGTCAATTTTGTGAGCCTTTATGATCATTATCTGTATCATCTTTTTTCTGTCAGTACGGTTTTCTGTTGCTCAATTGGTAGTGTATGGTTTTTGGTAATTCTTATTTGAATATTAACGAGATATCATATTAATAAATAATCTCCATATCAATTGCTTCGATATTTTATTTTTATTTCGTCATTAGGCTCGAACTTACAGGTTAATGCTGATTCCGAACTGTCATAATGCTTGTTATCTAGATCATCAGCCTTTAATTGAATCATTATAACCAATAACATAGACACGCAAAAATGTCTCTACCTTACCCGCGATTCGAACCCACTCACTTGAGTTTCAAAGTTTTTTTTGATTTTGAGAATTTCGATAAACTCTCAAGACCTGTAAGTCAAACTATGTCACTGAATGAGTTCCAAATATGTTACATATAGAACACATAACATATTGACTGTTGACTCGCTAAAGTTTCCTAATGATTAAATTCCGATATTTTCGAATAGATATTCAACGTGCCGGCGGAACACGCAATACTGAAATTTTGTATAATAAAATAAATAAGTCAGGCTAACCGTTCGGAATGAAGTCCAGAAGGAAAACGCAATAAGAAAGTTTCCCCATCTAAAGAACCTGACGTTTTTTTCAATGGTTTTTATATAGGCTGATGAATTAACTGGCTTACATCTTTACGGTTCGTTCATTCTGAATACTTACTTTGTTGATGGATTGATATGAACCCACACAGAATAACTACACAAACACTAATTACAAAAAATTTCGATATAAAGGGCCTGACGTTAATGGCATACTTCGAGAAGAAAATGACAATTCAAATTCATGGTCTTTTGTTTCACTTCAAAAATCATTTTTTCTTTCTAATTTTTCTCTCGCTAAATTACTGGCTGATAAGCCCATTTTCAAAAACAATCAATTGAAAAATTACGAAGTATGGTAAATTTCAAACTAACATAGAATTAGAAATTTTTTTCCTAGTAGGTCGGTACTTACGAGATAAACGGTTACAAGAAAGACTTGGGTTCGAATCCAGAGTAGGATATAGTAGAATATTTTTCTGTAAAAGTCCCCTTTTAAATTGATGTCTGTATTCAAAAAAATAATTGACTTGATTATGAGCTCACAGGCTGTTTGGAATGTCGTCAAACTGAACGTCAATGAGGGAGTTCACGTAACCTCATGCCAGCAGTGGCGCCACCTACATATGAGTTCACCGCTCGTAATATGACGCGCGTTCTCAAACATACATAACAGTTTCCGCACAGTTCAACTCACTGAACATACTCCCAATGGTGTGTTCTGTGACCTAAGGTTTTTCATTGTTCTGACATTTTTGACAGTTATCTGGACCTCAAACTTACGTGCTGCATTCTGGTGAACGTCATACCCATAATACTATCATAATGTTCTTGATTGGGTACGCTACCTGATGAGGGGTACCTCATAGTACCTATGATTGAATGGAGGATTTTGCTTCCTTATTGTGGTTACTGCAAATTGACACACAATCATAATTTGAAACTATAATAAAATGAGCTAACATCTTGACGTCAAAAACCTATAGGACGTTCAGATTCAGAAATACAGCCTACTTCAGCTCAGTTTAAAGAGCAAGCTGAACGGAAAAAGAGGTTCGAAGAAGACGAAGAGGAAGGAGATTAATATCGTGGCTGCGAAATTTAAAACAGTAGACAAAATTACTTCAATGGATTTTTTCGGGCTGTAGCAAATGAAAACATATGTAACATATAACTGATAACCATAACATGGTAATTGCAAACTTCCACAGAGGATAAACACAAGAAGAAGAAGACATTCATTCAAGTCCCTCAACCTCTCAAACCATAATCAATAATTTTTTTTTTGCTGTTCAAATTTGTTGAAATATGATAGCTTTGTAAATATTAATCAAAATGAAAAAATTGAAAACATCAATCGAACCAAGTCGTAGGTTATGGCTTTGCAGAGGAGAAAAACTTTGAGCGGTACTTTTGGAACATGAGGTTAGGTATTTCTATTAGGGCTTGCAAGAAGTTTGCAAAGAATATGAAAATGAATTAGAAGTCATACACATCAAGATATTCTACCAATACTGAAAAATAATATTGAGATTGCTTTTTTACGCTATCCAGATTTTTGTGAAGTTACTTCTGCTCAATGTCTAGATACCCACAATGTAATGAAAAAAATAATAATGATGATGATAATAATAATAATAATAATAATAATAATAATAATAATAATAATAATAATAATAATAATAATAATAATAATAATAATAATAATAATAATAATAATAATAATAATAATAATAATAATAATAATAATAATAATAATAATAATAATAATAATAATAATAATAATAATAATAATAATAATAATAATAATAATAATAATAATAATAATAATAATAATAATAATAATAATAATAATAATAATAATAATAATAATAATAATAATAATAATAATAATGATAATAATAATAATAATAATAATAATAATAATAATAATAATAATGATAAAAATAACAATAATAATTTTTATTTTCTTCAGACTTAAACAAAAGTATAGGATATTGTCATAATCATAAAATTGCAAATGAACATCAAGACATCAAGATTCAAAAAATCAAACAAATCAAAAAAATGAACTAGTTCATAAGTCTCATTCGAGATATCTGCACGACATAGAACGCGTAATCGAGATTCGTACAAGTGATGCTCAATAGCTCTCAATGAAAAAAAGGAGAACAGTTCATTGCCTATGGATATTCCATAGTATTATGGATCGTCACCACTTTTGACAACTGAGATTGAGTTCTGGACGGATGTTCACAATTTGAACATGAGATTTTTTTGTGAATTTACTCAAAGTGTCAAGTTACTTTGTCTCGTTTGAAGAAGAAGTTGTAGGAAACATTCATATATAATGAGAGTGATAGGAGCATGGAAAATTCGGACACATTGGAGAAATTTCTAAGGTGCCTGTACGAAATTTGACACCCGAGAGGTTGTCCTCTTGAATGAAATCATTCACACTCGAAAGAGTTCCTCTTTTTTGTTTCACAGAGGAAGAACATTCATTGACTCTCGACTAATAACACTCATTTATTAACAATAACAGTCATTTGATTTCACTTTTCTGAGAGATAAGAACATCGTAAGTTGATTGTTTGGATACATACTACTGGTGATTTCCGAAATAGGCTACAGAGAGCTGTATAGTATTCACATAGAATTCGATGCTTTTCGGAATGTACTAAAAATTCATGCACGAAAGTAGATAGTTTGTGTTTATGTTAACAATATCAGTGCAGATACTTACTGACATTTTGAATTATTTCGATATATTCCGAATTATTCAGAGTGCTTTCATTTCTGTTCTATTCCTGTCGAGATATTAAAACATTAATATTGAGTTTAGTTATGAAACAATGTCAATATAATCGTGAATTACAGTCAGAATATCTTAACAGTTGAATTCGACGAAACGAAATAGCTTTCATGGTATTTTTTCAGAATTTTTTCACTACATTCGAGCTACTTTCTTTCAAGAATAATAGGATCATTTATCTCTTCAAATGGTATGAGCATTAAAATTTTTTAGAACTCCCCTATTAAATGTGGAAATGGCAGAATTTGCTCTACCGTTCACCACTTCATTCGGTTACTACTAAGGTTAAATTAACAACCTCTCATTAGGGAATGTTTACTTTAAACACTGTACATTCACTGTTCGCTTCTGCCCTAGTGGCAAGTTTGAAGGCTTCTAATATTCTTCGAGTCTGACACATCTACATGAAAAAAACGAATTAGGTACCTTCAACTTCCGAACAGCCTAAACGTAATACAATTGTATATAGTTTCTTTATATAGACTTGAATGATTTATTTGAAAATAAAAGGCAACGAATTAATGTCCCAAAGAAATGCAACTGCAAATTGATATTTATATCAAATAACAGACCTTGAAATGGGAAACTTAGTTTCGGATCATTTCGCTATGAATTGTTAAAAATCTGAAAATTTCAATATTTTCAATTCAGCTTCAATTCAGCTTAACATATCTGGAAATTAATTCTTATATTTTGAGGTTTGTTTGTTATATACAATGAGAAGTTTTCAAATAATTCCAATGGTCGATAGAAAGGTATGATAATTTTATCAACTATTTTTATGGGAATTCTTTATGACATAGCCGATGAAACTCGACTATTTTCAGTGCATCTGAATCAGAATTCATTTCATTTCAATGCAGTGGCGGATTTACCAATAGGCCAAGTAGGCCGGTGCCTACGGCGGCAGATTTAGAGGGGCGGCAAATTTTGCAAATTTTTTTTTTACAGATTTTTTTTGTGTATATTATACGTGTACACAATCTATACTATAATAAAATCGTAAACCTAAAATAGTCTGTACATTTAAGATATTCGAAAAAAAATTAGCTAGGATGGCTTAAGATGAGTACCTAACTGAGTAGAATTAGATTTTTTTAAAATTTCTTGTTTGTCTGTCTGTCTGTCTGTGGCATCATAGCACCCGAACGAATGAACCGATTTCAATTTAGTTTTTTTTTGTATTACAGGTGTTTTACGAGCGAGTGTTCTTAGACATGTTTGATGAAAATCGATTGAGCCGTTTAAAAGTTACAGAGGTTTTACGCTTTAAAGTCGGGGGTTTTTTGTTTTGCCTGTCAAATAAACTTGTTAGGTCAACATTAAACTCTTCAGTACATAGCGGGTTGCAAAAATAATCTAGTAACTGACAGAAATATCATCAAGTTCACAATCATACTAATAACGGGATTAAACTAACGTATTGAATTTCAAAAGTCAGTAGGGGCGGCAAAAATTGAATGGCCTACTAACGGCAAATTTGTAAATCCGCCACTGTTTCAATGCATTGGAAATATATCGAATATAGTATGACAAAACATTGATCCAATATATGGCTTCTTATCCAATGCAATGTTGATGAAGCTTTCAACGAATAGTGAAGTATCCAAAATTTGAGGACACCAGATACCATCTAGCCTACTGACTGCCAATCTGATGAAAAACTTTTCTTCACGTATTTTAACATAGACGACAAAAACTTAAGAATGCTAGGTAGGAGATATGAGTTATTCTAAGAAAAAACGAAATAATGATCTCAATTTTGATAAAACATTGAATCAGACCCTGAAATACATCAAAATGGAAATATAAATTTCAACAATGACAATTCTAAAATTATAAATTGTGTCAGTAGTCAAGAATATTAGTGGAACGGACATGACAATATAAAAATTTATAACTTTTAGACTCCGCACCTATACCAATTGGAAAAATATACATAAAGTGTCATAAAGTAATGGAAAGAAGGCACAAGTATCTATATTTTTTATGCTTTTGTAACAAAACAACGGAAAATAGCCTACAAGTATGTCACCTAATCTAGCTCCACAATCTTTCACGTTTCTAGTACATTATTCTTTCAAAATTCAAATTCAAGTTTTCTATTTAATGCTGAGATCCATTTGATTAGTTCTTCTTTTCATTGTGTTAACTGAGTTATAAATTGCTCTTCACTTCTTTAGATAATTTCCTCCACAATGAATTACATTCAAATTATTTACAAATAAAATGTTTTTCCGAATAACCAGTCGAATCCAGCAGAAACGTGAAAATAAAACAGCGTGCAGTCTATACTCTTCCAACAACTCCTTTATTTTAAACTTCTTTCTTTTTTCTGATGACAAATATTGTTCAGAAATCGTTAGCAATCAATAAATATAATTTCGTGCGAAATATAACTGAAACTGTGATCGGGATTAAAGTTTTGAGGAGTTCAATTTTCACAACTAATGGACTGAAAGAGTTAAAATTGAAAAGTGTGAGAAACTATTTCTCAAAGAAACGTTAATCCGTCAACCTGTGCATTCATGAAGCATTTCCTACCTAGAAAATCAGCTGAAGAAAAGAGCAATCCCGTCATAGTGAAAATCAGTCGGAAAAACGCGACCCGATAATCTTTCACCATCACGCTTCAAATTTGGCGGTTATCAGCCACCAAAAGCCGCATATCAACTAACAGAGGTGTGTTTTTGCTGCCCCGTGCTAGCCTCCTGCCGTGTTTTAAATACGCTGCCAAACGTTAGAGCGGTATCCTACGAATTCGGGACTTGCGCAAGAAGAACTCCGTGCCGTGAAATCTTCCGTACAAAGTTTTCGAACCCCACGCTAAGTTTCCTATTCGATGAGGGAGGTTTTTCTATAACCATAAAATTTACTAAATCACTCTGTATGGTTATAACAGAACGTCTTTGGGCCTTTTCTCGAAAGCGCAAATTCGTCCATGAAAATTTGGGTTAAGAAAATGCAGTAGATCATGGTTTCGGAAAATTCGGTTGGAATAATTTCTCCAGCGATAACAAAAGTGTTCCTTAACTTATAAGAAAATATGAGATCGTTTTTGAGGCTGCATATTTCAACCTGGATGAGAAAAATTAGATGGAATCTGAAACCGAGAACGAATGTTGATTTCATCAAAGTTAAATAACGACAAACCAAAGAAGTGACATTTAATTTGAAACCATATATCCTCAATTGTGAAACATAGTATATATATATATGAGTAGCTTTAAGGAAGTGGTGCAGAAGGATTGGTTGAATGTCATTGATTGGTTCAACTCATAACGTCTAAAGTTGAATTTTGATAAAATCTTCTTTATACCATTTTCCATTTACAGTAATAAATTGACGATTTTGAATACCTTAGGATCAGGCAAGACAACAAATTAATCGAAATACAGCGAAAAAACAAATTAATGTATTTAGGAGTGACACTGGATTGCCATTTCCGGTGGGACGCGTATGTTGGTGATACTGCTCGAAATCTACGACTGTTGTTGTTCAGGTTCAAATTTTGGAGGAGAATCTTGGACATCTCCGTGTCATTTACTATGCTCTTGTTTAGAGTAGATTACAGTATTGCTGCCTTGCATGGAGTGCCGCAGCAAGTAACCACCTGAATAAACTTGAAGTTGTGCAGAAAAGAATTTTGAAAATTATTTATAATGAAAACCTGCAATAGTCTCCAAACTTGATATTCAGAGAGAGTGGAATACTAGATATTAGACAACTTTATATGTACAGTTGGTTCATGTATACTTACCATCAAAAAGAAATACTTCAGGATATCGAGTACACTCATCTTAAACGTAGCAGGGTTGCATCAGCTTCATCAACTCCATTTTAAGAAAAAACGACTACACAGAGACATTTCACTTACCTTAGCCTGGAATTTTACAATTTATTGCCAGAAAGTCATAAATTGTACCTAAGGAATATAAATTCGATAAGCCTTGTTAGAAAGAAATTTAAATTTTATTTAAGCTCTATCGATAGAACGTCGATTCATGATTTTTTTGTTCTATAAGAAGGAAAAGATGGAAATAATTATTTAGTTTCGTTAGTTTTTCACTAAATTCTATGAATAATTGTTTATCAATTAAACTCGTCTGAGGAAGCAGCTTACACGCATCCATTTTGAACATACTAAGCTATTCTCTCAACAATGATGTGTGATTTCTACATTTTGGAGAGCAAATATTGTAATTTGTAACCTTTCAAGTGAATAAAGATTATTATTATTATATTAATATATATATATATATATATATATATATATATATATATATATATATATATATATATATATATATATATATATATATATATATATATATTCATGTATATGTATAAGCATATACACAAATATATATTTCTCACTCAGAATTACGTGGTGCAACTGACAGCTGTTCTGCATTCATTCATCAATATTCATTCTGTCCCCTTCAAAGTGATCCCCTACAGATAGAATGAACTTATACCTCGAAAAACTTCTAAAATGCCCTTTTCGTTATGGCCGGTACTTTATTGTGCAAAATGCTTTCCTTTCATTGACCTCTTCAGTTATGAGAATTAGAAAAAGTCGCAGTGAGCCAACTCTGGTGTAATGCATGATTACGGTGTTGTTTCTGGCCGAAAAATAACGAAAAAGTATCGATGTTTGAGCTGGTGGTCACGATGCAAAATCCATAATCTGTTTATCCAAAATTCCGATTGTTTGAGCCATTCTTACTTCACGAAAATGTTCATTCCATGCATTAGTTCCTTGCAGTGTTCCCCATTAACCTTAGCACCTGTTGGCAATATTTCATGGTGTAAAGCGCCTTTGTAATCGAAGAAAACAGTGAGCAAAACCTTCACATTTGATCGAACTGGACGTGCATTTTTCGGTCTTAGCTCTTCTGACCGATTCCGTTGGTATGATTGTGTCTTGGTTTCGAAGTCATGGTCATATACTTTTGTTTCGCCACCGGATATGACCGTTTTGGTGAAATCTGGATCGTAGTTGACGTCATTTCTACTTTTGAGCAATACTGATGCCACGTTGCTTTTGTTCAAAATTTAATTATTTCGGAACTAACTTCGCTGCCATACGTTTCATGCCCAAATCATCCGAGAAAAGTGCATAGCATGGGCCGATTGATATGCCAACATCCTCTGGAACTTCTCCAATAGTGATTTGACGATTTTCCAAAACCATTTTTTCCACTGTTTCGATGTTTTCTCCGCTTGTTGATATAGTTGCTACTGCAGGTAGCTCATCGTCATCAACATCTTCTCAGTCTTCTGTAAAGTGCTTGTACCACTCATAAACATTTTTTGAGGAAAAGTAGACTCGCAGAATGCCACCCTCAATATTTGAAGTGTAAAACGTAAAATTATATACAGGTTCTTTGATTTATATTTTTCCAGAGGAAGAAATCGAAGAACACACAAAACTTTCTAACATTCTCAGTTGTCAAAAGAAACTCTTAATCCAAAATGGCTAATAATTTTATTCTACAGATAAGAAACGTATATGTGTCAACATATTGAAAAAAATGTCGATAATCGAATGTGCACAGCCGCACAAATTGAAAATTCATTTTTCTTTTGAACAGACCTCGTATGTTTACTCACCTATATGTTCTTATATTCCTGACAAAAATTATTTCATATTTTGAATGATTCAAATTATACGTAAAGAATGAACCTCTGTGAATTGGATAATATGGATACATTATTCAAAAGTGACGTATTCTTTGTGACTTCAACTTCTGGCTCGTATTACATATATAAAAATAAGTTGTTCAAGCTAACGAAGGAAAATTGAAGACTTAGAAAGGGATTGTCTGCGAACAGATGTCACAGAGGTTACCGGAATCCATATAATAACACAAGTATTCTGAAATGTTATCTGGCAATACTTGAATTATTTCCAAGTACTTGTTTTCCTGAGAACGTCCATATTCTATATGTGTATATATTTCAGCGAATTTCAACTATTTTCTGTATACAAAGAAAAACACACAAATATTTAACACACGTTTATTAATTGGCCAATTATATGGCTTAACAATAGTAAATTGAAATTAAAACTCTGGACTCAAATTTCAGTTGGTATATCGACAAACTCTATTCATGTTTCGGGTGGGTGGACCATCATCAAGATCATCACAATTATATTTATCTTAACTATTTTAATGACTGAGATTGAATTCTCGATTAATTGGATAATTCACTATTTTCACTATATTTACTATCATTTTGATATTCAGTTTTTATTGTGATGACACTTGATAATGTGCTTACCACACGAAACTTATGTGGACTGTAGAAAAAAACACGGATCACTAATCACAAACTGAAACAACAAAAAAACTTGCTCTGAAAGATACCTAAATTATAATTCGCTTGTAACTTCGGGATAAAAAATAAGTGTCGTGAAATAAAATTCATAATCGATCCTCTCAAGTAATTAAAAATACAAATATTGATAGTGCAAAAACTATATTGGAATGGTATTTATTCCTGATATCACATATAAAATCAGTAATGTCATGAAGAGATGTAGTATACCTAATGATAAGCAACAAACCGAACAATATAACAGGCTCTTAATTTCCTAAAATGAAACCAAAAATTGAACGAAAGGAAACACATGCCATATACCAACAAGATAAATTGTAATGATTGCAATTCTTGTTATATCGTCAACTCTGAATAATATTTGAGTTGAAGATTATACGAACGTAAATACACTATACAGACAAACAAACAAACAACGGCTTTTGCAAAACATGCAATCGACAATTTCATTCATTTGATTTCAATAACACAAAAATCTTGGAAATACGTTAATAAAAAATTGGAAATGATAGCTATCCAAAAGAAAGATGAGACAAAAATAAATTCAAGAACTGAGAAAGAAAATTTCGGACGAATTTAACACAATATCATCAAACAAAGCAATAGAGACCTGAAAAATTAGAAGAGAGAGAAATATAGTTTATATTATATTCACATTGTTGAAAAACGACTAGTAAGTCGGAACGTGTAACAAATACAAATGATTGATACTTAAGAAATGGTTATTAAAAATGACGTCATCCTAGTGAAAAACGAAACCTGTATATATATATATATATATATATATATATATATATATATATATATATATATATATATATATATTTATTTATTTATATATAGTTTCAAGATTCACAGGTCCTTTAATACTAGTAAATACTGAGACTCTTGATCGAAATATCGAAATATTTCAAATAAAACTGTCAGGGAGCTGTCTACACAAATGTTGTCAACGAGAACGAACCCATCACTTTCGAGAGTGAATATTGAGAGTGTTTCAAAAATTCATCGATCTTGTTGAATGATAATAGGATACTAATGATGTTTAATGGATAATAATGATGTTTTATCATTATCATGAATTATCAGTCCATATTCAATCTATTAATCAAGTATCGATGACTTTCAAAACTAACATAGGTCCTATACCAAATTGAGGCGAATTTTACCTAGTGAAATATTCACGTAGGCTCCCTCTATCGGAGAAACGACGTATAAACTCTCCCTAGCGTTCAAGATTCCTACTCAAGACAAGAGTAGCGCTTTAGATATTTCATTCGAACACTACAGAAAATTGTCCGCAATGTGTACGAATAATCCCATGCCTAATCGCTCCAGATCACGCCCAGGCGGGCAAAAGTGTAGCTAGATTCAAGATTCACAGGTCCTTTAATACTAGTGAATACTTGTGTAGACAGCTCCCTGAGAGTTTTATTTGAAATATTTCGATTAAGAGTCCTATATATATATATATATATATATATATATATATATATATATATATATATATATATATATATATACTATATTTACTATATATATATATATATATATATATATATATATATATATATATATATATATATATATATATATATATATATATATATATATATATATATATATATATATATATATATATATATATATATATATATATATATATGACATATATATATATATATATATATATATATATATATATATATATATATATATATATATATATATATATATATATATACACATATATGTCTGATTCACATGTGTGAAATAGTCTCCATTTTTATGTACCATAATATGAATAACTCATCAATTTATTCATGGATATCTTGATGTGATGAAACCCCTCCTCTTGAATATTGTTTTTATGAAATACTGTAATATTGTCAGCTTTGAGCGAATTGAAAATAATATTTGTTCCCATGTTATTTTGCTACGGATTTGAAGACATCTATTACAATGCCGTGATGAAGGTTTTGGCTTCATCATTGGAACGTTGACTGAATAAAAGCATTCAATTCATGTTTAGACGGCTCGTACTCTCTCTTCATTAGAAATGTCCTCTCAAGTCACAAATTATATATTTGACCGAAAATTTTAAGTCTTTATTAGGGTTCTAGTTCATGTAAATAGTGGGAAGAACACGCGAGAAAACTTAAGAACATGGAAAAAACCTGCTAATTGATCTCGAAACTATGGTTATAAATATAAATTGCTCGTTGAGCATGAACTCGCAATTAGAAAGTTTCCATATGTCAATAAAGACCAAGAGCTAGGGTGGTTCCGTCATGCTCTTTATAACTTATTCAAGGAAAGCTGGAATTATATTCCAGACTTTTATGTGCTTCAAGAAGAAAATTTGTGGTTTCGGACTTATGATTTCTACTCATTAAAAAGTCGTTATTTGAACTACTTCTGAAAATCTTCGTCGGCGAAATAATTGATTGGCTCACGATTCAGTTCGTGGGATATTCGAGGTTATAGAGCGCCAAAGAAGGTACGGAAATTGGAGTTATTCACATTGAAAAAAGATTATTACGGAAATCGAATGGAATGTTTCCAGATTTTACTACCCATCGTTTTTATTATTGTTTTATATATATATATATATATATATATATATATATATATATATATATATATATATATATATATATATATATATATATACATGAAAAAAAGTACAAGGAATTCTGCAGAAAACCGGGTAACAAATTTCTTATGATAAAACCACATACATGGAAATAAAACCAATTAATAAATCTTCTCTTATCACAAAACCAAATTTAGCTGAAACCTTATCTAGGCTCCAACAGGCCTATAAGCTAACATGGACGTGTTATGTGCCACCCCATACTTCCAATCCATAACCTGGTAGTGATTTCACTAAAGATATAACGGGTGTTTTTTTGAGAGGTATAGAACTTTAAATTGGCATGTTGAAGATGGCGACCGATTCCACAGCTGAGAAGTGATTTATTCTCAGTTTAGTTTGGTAATTTATCGTGAAGAGACTCACGTCTGAACAACGCTTGCAAATAGAGCAATTTTCTTTCGAAAATAATGGTTCTGTACGGAATACGTAACGCGCACTACGTCCACTTTTTCGTCGACAAAATTGTCCATCAGAGCAGTTAATTCGATTAACCATGAAACGCTTTCGCACCACGTTTACTATTCTTGATAACTTGCATCCCCAGAGACGCCGTACGGTGCGTACAGAAGAAGCTATTACTACTGTAGAGCGTAGTATTGAGGAAGACCCAAATGAGTCCATCCGCCATCGAGCACAGGAATTGGATCTGTGTTCTTCCACTTTATGGGAGATTTTGCGGAAGGATCATGGTTTGCGTGCTTACAAAATCCAACTCGTGTAAGAATTGAAGCCAAACGTTCATCAAGCAAGGCGTCGATTCGTCGAATGGGCCCAAAACGAGATTGCCGTTGTTCCTGATTTACATGATCGAATTTTGTTTAGCGATGAAGCGCACTTCTGGTTGAATGGCTACGTCAACAAACAAAACTGCCGCATTTGGAGTGAAGATAATCCCCAAGTGTATGTCAAAACACCGTTACGCTCAGAAAAACTGACTAGTGCGCTTTATGGGCTGGTGGAATTATTGGTCCATACTTCTTCAAAAATGATGATGGCCAGAACGTTAGAGTCAATGGTGATCGGTATAGAGCCATGATTACCAACTTTTTCATTCCCGAATTGAACAACCATGATGTCCAGGAAATGTGATTTGAACAAGACGGCGCAACATGTCACAAAGCTCGTGCCACAATCGATTTATTGAAAGACACGTTTGGTGACCGCCTAATTTCACGTTTTGGACCTGTGAATTGACCTGCTAGATATTGTGATTCGACACCGCTAGACTACCTTCTAAGCGGCTATGTGAAGTCTATTGGTCTATGCGGATAAGTCACAAACGCTTAACCATTTGAAAAAATATATTCTTAAGTAAGTTGAAGCTTCTTACCTAAAATATCTAATATTTTAATTCTGATATTACGAGTCAAGCGTTGAATGTGTAGGTTGAATTTCAGATTCTAATCTATGATCACACCCAGATATTTAGTGGACGAATTTTCTTTGATTATGGTCGAATCAAACGGGATATTGTAAAACTCAGTACGAGCTGCAGAGGTAATGAAAAAAGCTATATTGTGTGTCTTACCTACATTTAGATTTATAATATATACATGAGGTTTTATCAAAAATATGTGATACTGTTCTATGATTCTTGAGTAAATATCTTCGATTCCTTTGGTGTTGCTGCCTTTCAAAGATTGTAATCTTTCCACAATTTCATTCTCATTAATACGTTTCAGAAACATTGACGAAGTTGAATTAAATTTCATTTGGAACGTGTGTCAAGGCATTTTAATATTTTTTTATTTGGTGAGTTCATTATCAACAAAATAGTTACTGCACTACTCAGCCATTGGTATTACTAAATTTTGTCTCATTGTTTCTAATCTTAAAATGATCACTATTTACAAAATTAGTGAAGCTGGCTAACTAAAATATGAACAATGCGATGTCCCTATTCTTATTTTCAATGCACTGTTCATGTTTCACATAGCCTGCTCTGCTATAATGTTCTTTTGAATAATTTGTCAGAAAATTATCGAAAGAAAGTTATAGTATAATTTTGATATCGAATATCTACAAGTGCGATAATATAAAGAGAAATACGCCAACCTGAGTACCCCATTCGACACAAATCCGATGAAACTGCGAAGCTCAAATATGCTTCTACTCAGCCTGGCGGCAACTGACGCTATGTGTGGTTTCCATGTAAGGCGATAATCAACACATATACCAAGGAACTTGGTGTAATTAACCGCACTATCATGATGGTTCAAGCTGAAAATCATGCTCTTTGACTTGTCATCATTCGTACACAATTTGTTGCCTGCAAACCACGGTTCGGCCTTTATGCGTTCCATGTCACAAACAATTCGAACCTCACTCAAATCAGACCCACCAACAGAAATATTGCTGTCGCCCGCAAATAAAATCACTCTTGAAGTTAGATAGTCTGGTAGGTCGTTTATAAAGACCAAAAATAAAATTGGACCCGCAATGGATCCCTGTGGAACTCCCACGGATAGGGCTCCTATCTGACCAATTTCCACCAGAGACCACCAACTGATATCTATCAGACAGAAACGACGAAATCAATGCAATGCTGTCCTCAGCAAAACCATATTTTTGGAACTTCGACATGAGAACCGAATGAGATACACAATCGAAAGCCTTCGTCAGATCCAGGAAAATGCTGACCGAGTACCATCCCCGCTCAAAACACCTCAACGTATCCTCCACAAAACTCGAAATTGCTTTTGTAGTTCCGAGATCTCTTCTGAAATCAAACTGAAAGAAATACCTAAGAAAATGAACACTAAAACATTCATTTGAAAAATTCTAATTAACCAAGAAAATGTTATAGTAGAGCTAGATATGTGAACGTGTACGATGTGATGTCTCCATTATCTTTCAAGGGATAAATGTTAGAGAAATATTGAAATCGATGCCACACCTGATGGAAGTGCGAGACATATATGTGTCGTTCTGCAAGGAACTCGTCAGTCCATTTATCAATTGACATTTATCCCTTGAAGGATAATGGAGACATCACATCGTACACGTTCACATATCTAGCTCTACTATAACATTCTCTTGGTTAATTTGAATTTTTCGAATGAATGTTCTAGTGTTCATTTTCTTATATATTATCCTTCATATATACTAACTTCAAGAGTGATTTTATTTGCGGGCGACAGCAATATTTCTGTTGGTGGGTCTGATTTGAGTGAGGTTCGAATTGTTTGTGACAGGGAACGCATAAAGGCCGAACAGTGGTTTGCAGGCAACAAATTGTGTACGAATGATGACAAGTCAAAGAGCATGATTTTCAGCTTGAACCATCATGATAGTGCGGTTAATTATACCAAGTTCCTTGGTATATGTGTTGATTATCGCCTTACATGGAAACCACACATAGCGTCAGTTGCCGCCAGGCTGAGTAGAAGCATATTTGAGCTTCGCAGTTTCATCGGATTTGTGTCGAATGGGGTACTCAGGTTGGCGTATTTCTCTTTATATTATCGCACTTGTAGATATTCGATATCAAAAGTATACTATAACTTTCTTTCGATAATTTTCTGACAAATTATTCAAAAGAACATTATAGCAGAGCAGGCTATGTGAAACATGAACAGTGCATTGAAAATAAGAATTGGGACATCGCATTGTTCATATTTTAGTAAGCCAGCTTCACTAATTTTGTAAATAGTGATCATTTTAAGATTAGAAACAATGGGACAAAATTTAGTAATACCAATGGCTGAGTAGTGCAGTAACTATTTTGTTGATAATGAACTCACCAAATAAAAAAATATTAAAATGCCTTGACACACGTTCCAAATGAAATTTAATTCAACTTCGTCAATGTTTCTGAAACGTATTAATGTGAATGAAATTGTGGAAAGATTACAATCTTTGAAAGGCAGCAACACCAAAGGAATCGAAGATATTGACACAAGAATCATAGAACAGTAAGACACACAATATAGCTTTTTCCATTACCTCTGCAGCTCGTACTGAGTTTTATAATATCACGTTTAATTCGACCATAATCAAAGAAGATTCGTCCACTAAATATCTGGGTGTGATCATAGATTAGAATCTAAAATTCAACCTACACATTCAACGCTTGACTCGTAATATTAGAATTAAAATATTAGATATTTTAGGCAAGAAGCTTCAACTTACTTAAGAATATTTTATTTCAAATGGTCAAGCGTTTGTGACTTATCCGCATAGACCAATGACTTCACATACCCGCTTAGAAGGTAGTCTAGCGGTGTCGAGTCACAAGATCTTGCAGGTCAATTCACAGGTCCAAAACGTGAAATTAGTCGGTCACCAAACGTGTCTTTCAATAAATCGATCGTGGCACGAGCTGTTTGACATGTTGCGCCGTCTTGTTCAAACCATATATATATATATATATATATATATATATATATATATATATATATATATATATATATATATATATATATCTTGAAATTGATTTATTGTCTGTTTGAGGTATTTATTTTTTTTTTTTTTCTATCTACAACAACTTAATAAACCTCACAAATAACACTCGCAAAATAAACACACAACAATCACAAAACATCACATCTCACAACTCATTCTTTCCAGATCTACCTTCAATTTCAAACACATAAACGAACAATATAAAAACTTTCAAAATATATATATGACATTATCGATTATCTATCAACTGAAATTCATACCCAAATAATCAAGCAATCACAAAAGAAGCTAGGGGAAGCACGTATGATTGAAATATGATAAACGAGGAAGTGAAAAGTTGCCATTATGTCAATAATGGTTCAACTTATCGTGACTTAGTCTCATGACCCAGCTGGTGAACGGGCTCAGTTCAGAAGCAGCCCCCTATGTAATTTGTTTGTTTCTAATGAGCCTGCTATCGCAGGCCAGTTCACTGCAGACGATGATATCGATACCACCACTAAGTATATATAAGTGTAATATTGAAGTTATTAATGCTTATTTACATTCAGTATGAAAGCATAATTTTGCGTGCTACGGATTTAGCCAATGATTTAGATTATGAATCAGTTTGGATATATTCAGAATGTAACGTAACGGGTTGTATTCGCTATTTTTGGCATATTCAACCTTAATATTTCTAAGAAAATCGTGAAATATATGAATGTTGAAAGGTTCATATATATATTCTTTTTTTTTCAGTTTTCTTGACGGCTTATGATTAAATGGAAAACAGTTATTCTCATCAAATGACAGACTATGAAAGTGGAAGAATTTTCAAATATTGTTCACGTTTCGGTACAAATTGTTGCATTATTCAAACATTGGAAAGAATTATTTCGAATCAATGACAGTACTTATAACCAATAATCATTGAAATTTGGATATCCAGTTTTTATACTCGTATATAGTCGATTCAAAAATATATATTCTTCTTCGTCTAGAGAAAACTCTCTGAAAAGGCTGAGCTGGACAATAATTTTCATCAAGATATTTCGTCATGAATGTGTTTTAACATACCTATTCAGACAATTCTTATGGTATACCTACTTTTAATTTTTTCGTTCGATTATAATTATTAGTATTATCGTTTTTTGGTTTTGTTGTGTATTCTGTGATTTTCCTTGGATAATTCATTGAATCGTTATAAATTGACGTCGTCTCCTTGGCTTACTCAGCGAAAAACCCTACTAAGGTGCGGTAAGATTGGGATTCGAGCCCCGGCGAAAGCACGGGTGTTTTTGTTTTTGTATGATATTAGTAAATGATGAAAGATAAATTGTTGGGTATTTTCAAACTGTTAGTCCAATGAATTGGAAAAAACTTCAAATTGCAATTAAATATTGGATAGACTCATCGTTTACTTTGTGATTATGCATAGTATTACAGAGTTTAGGGAAAAATACACATTGCTTTTATGTTAGTAAAACTACGAAACTTTAGTCCCAATATAATGAATATTAGAATTAAAAAAGTGTATTTTTCCCTAAAATTGAAGTCAAATGTTCTATATATTTTCTATCAGTGATCAACGAATATAAAGTCTGGAATGTGAATACGTTTTATCCTAACAGTTGCTACAATTGATGTAGTGTTATAGTAAATTCCATGGATTTCAGATATTTTGTGAATATTTAGTAGCTGATTTTTTGAGCGTTTTTATATTTATGATTTTTATTCACGATTGTTCTGATTTTTGTCATGGTTGATCTGAATATCTCCTAGTAGAAGTATTGGATAGAAAATTATTGTAAACAACAAGATTTATAGGAGATTTTGCTCATTAACTTCTCATAAATTTGTTCAGCTGTACCTCGCGCGATTGAAGTTATCAAATATTGTTATATTTGTTATCACAATATTGTATGGTTTGAATGCATTTCCAATATCGGTATAGAACTATAGATGAAGGAGAGGTAGTGATTCTAGTATTGTTGGACTTCACAAGGACATTCGAAACTTTATTTAGATCATTGGTGATGAAAAATCTAAATGAAATTGGTTTTGAAGGTTTAGTGAACAAATGCTTCACTTCTTATTTACATTCGCGATCTCGAAAAGTTAAGTTCAATGTTGTTCTTTCGGACAGCATTGGAGTTGATTTTGGCGTACCTCAGGGTACGGTCTTAGGTCCACTGCTATTCTCCTTATACATTATTGATATTGTTTTGTATGTAAAAAACTGCTCTATACGATTGTTCGCTGATGGTACAATGATTTATGTTAGTGGTAAAATTATCCAGACTATGGCAGAATGGATCAATAGAGACTTGGCAGCAATAAATTAATGGCTAAGCGATAACGGTATATCGCTGAATGTAACGAAGTCTTAATTCATAGTTTGAGGTACAAGTCAAACTCTAAAGGTAATTAATAACGAAAATATAAGTATTACAATTGAAAACCAAAACATTGGAAGGGAAAAACTTTTTCAATACTATAGTTATGTTAGATGAGAAATTGAGTTTCAATGATCATATCGACTTCATATCGTCTCAAATCTCCAAGAAAATCAACTTTTTCAGAAGAATTGGGAGAAATCTGACGACCTATATGAAGTTATTGCTCTTTAAGTCAATAATAATGCCACACTTCGAATATTGATGCACTCTGTTATTTAGATTGAGCAAAGAAAAAACTCAATAGTTACAAAAGTTACAGAATAGAGCTAAGCGAAAATTTTGAAAAGAAATAGATATACTCGAATTCAAAGCATGCTGATTTGTTTAGAACTAATGTCAGTCAAACGAAGAATACTTTTTGCTGCATATATATTTATATTTGAAGTTAAACACGTTTTTATAATAATTTATTATTATAATTTTTGCCATATAGAATAATAAAAAATGTGACATGTGTCAGTGATGTGCACAGTTATAATACAAGAAATGCTGATAATTTCTACATTCAAGTTTGTAAGCTTTCCAAACATATAAATAGTATATTTTATGATGGATTCAACGCATTTAATAAATTCCCTAGCCCCATATTAACAATTAGTGACCTTAAGGTATTCGAGCGTAAATTAGCTTAGTTCGTTTTGAACATATAATTGTAAATAATATATTGTGAACCTACATGTATATATGACTTTGTGATAACTATTGATGAATAAAAATAATTATTATTATTATTTTATTGGTTCTCAAAGTTGGAATTAAAGATGAAATAATGAAATTATTCCATCGAATTAATCATTTCTTGATTGTGAACTATCATGGAAATATTTGAATTTTTTTGTATTTAAATTATTAGGATAGCGACATACAAAAGAAATGAGACATCCAGATGTAAGCACAATTCCCATGAAGAATATATGTTTTATTTGGGATTCGAAATATATTCAAAATAGAGAGCGGACCTCCTGATTATACTTTCCACGTTTTGGCAGCTACAATATTGAATGTTACTTCAAATTACCAAAGATTTCGTGTGTTTATTTCTTTTGTTTTTTGAAAAAACCTAACAATGAGGTGATCACACTGTTTAATTACTTTGTAATTTTCAATGGAGCAATATTCTTCCTTAATCTTTTCTCATAATTATTCATTTGATAAAACTTACCATTATTGAATAGCAAAATTTTCATTCATCCCCAACAATGGATGCTTATATTTGAAATAATAATCGATACGTCAATCCATAATTCATCTTCATAAACCACTATGAGAAAGCCAATTTCCTGTTCGTTTATCTGTAATTGGACAGTGAGGGTTGTTACCGTAAATTGAGCCAGCATGGCTGGAATAATTCCGAACTCAATGAGCAAGTGTATTGATAAAACTTCGCATTGTGGAAGACCACATTGATGAAAATACGTAGTCCAATGCAACCGAAAATATTAATCGTTTTATAATACTGAAATTACATGATCTGTTCATAAAGTATTTCGAAATATTTACATTCCTTCGAAATTTAGTCCTGTGGCCGATCACACTTGCAATAAAAGGCTCAAATTTGCACTCATATGCATATAGTCAATTTCTCTTGCTGTTCGACAATATGAGGCTTCATCAAAGGATGTGTACCTACAAACTAAAACATACAATAGAAGAAATTAGCAATGTTAGTTGAACAAATTGGGAATTTGCAATGGAAATATTGGTGAAATTAGTCGATTTTCCCTTATAACATCTCTATATAATGAACTAACATCAAGTACACACAATAACTTCTTATAATGAAATCGTTTTCTTTTTACCAAGCACATCATTTTACACTATCTAGATCAATTCATTATTCTTTATCATGTTATTCAGGTACACTGAAGTTTCAATCGTGTGAGTATCTATTGGGAATGAATTAGAATATATTTTTCAATAAAAAACATCGCTTTCAAAAATAGTTTACCTCCATACTTTCGGGATATTAGAGTTTAATCCGTTAAAAAAATGTTGATTTATTCCTTAATTCGGCAGAGATTTGGGTGTAGAGGTATTGAACAAAATGATATAAAACGGATTAGTTAATACTTTCATTTTGTGTGTGTGTGTGAAAAGGAACCAGAGAATGTCCTTATGAAATAAAAAGATCTTACTACGAAATTGCTATTTCCAACAACAAAGTTCAATATATTGAAATATTTGAACAGTTTTCAAACCACCTGGTAAAAAAATGTGTTCACCAAAAATTATGACAAGTATTTTTAGTATTCGATACATACAGTTGTTAGAACTTGATTGACATTATGACTTCCAGATGTTCTGAAGTAATGTTTGATTCAATCTGTCCAAACATTTCCTTTCTTATAATACGTGAAACATTCCTTCCTCATTGAAGGAGGGCAAAACGGATAGCAGTTAATTATTTTGTACTAAATGAGAGGAAAATATTATCTAAGTAAACATTACAAGCACCCATAGGGATCCAAAATATAGGCATTTCAGCTATACTTGTGGCCCACCAGGTGTCTATAGTGAAGCTTGTTCATTTCAGTTTTTGGGTTCGCACTTGAATTGTGGTCTTTTAGTGGAGATGCTATATTTGAAGGTGTCATTCTTTATCAATGAAATAATTCATGCTTTCGAGCTAGTCGCAATTCAAAAGTTATAAATTACTATACGAAAGAAAACGATTTCAACGGAATATTTTCAATTACACAAAAATTGATCTAGAGCTCCATATTAGCTATAGAATTCGTATACTGTGTATGAGTAAGTATCGTATATATCAGGGATGACCAAGCTTCTTGATGTCACCATAACAGCTTTTTTTGAAATTCGAGATTTCTGTAGAGCCAAAATTGAAAATGAATTCAAACGGCATGCAAAAACATGTTTCAATTATGCTTTCACAGAATCTATATTGTTTGAGAACATATGTAGCTAAAAATGTAGAAAATGTAAAACATGTAGCTGAAAATTTTGTTTCCAATCTCAATATTTTAATATTTTTTCAATTTTGGAAAATAACACATATCAATGATGATTATGGCGAAAGGGCTTCAAACTGTTGTCTCTAATCTATCAATCTATCACAGTTTAAACAAGAAACCCTTGTTTTCATTCACGGTGGTTCTAGAAAATGTCTTTGCAAATCTGTTGCATAGGAACAGAATCATCGAAATTGTTTCCCATTCACCATTGAAATATCATGTGCAAATAATCCAGGAAATGTAGAAGAATCCGCCCTTTCTGTTACGAAAGAAAACAGTATAAAAGGGATTATTATCAATCTGTACACAAAAATTAAACTAGAGTTTATTATTAGCATATAGAAGTGTGTATGAGAAAGTATCGTATATATCAGGGATGACCAAGCTCCATGATATCGCGATAACAGCCTTCTTTAAACTTTGAGATTTCTCTCGAACCGAAATTGAAAATGAATTCAAACGTCATGCGATAGAATGTTTCAATCATGCTTTCACATAATATATATTGTTTGGAAACATGAAAATGGTAGAAATATTGTTCCAAAATCAATATTTTCGAACTCTTCAGTTTTGTAAAATATATATCAATGATAATATCGGAAAAACTGTTATGTCTAATTTACTCAGAATTCAAAAAAAATATTCCTTTTATCGTTCACGTTGATTCTAGGAAACGTCTTTGCAAATCTGTTGCATTAGAACTGAGTCATCGAAATTATTTCCCGTACCCCATCCATTAAAATTATTCGCAATCACTCTAGGAGATCTAGAGGGATTCGCACTTCCTGTGGGAAACAGCATAATCTACATATTTTTCATTTGTCGCACGAAGATTATAATATATATGTGAAGATTCGACGTTAGAGAGGCCAGGAATTGAATCGAATTTTAGTAGATGCGTGAATATTGGAATATTTTTGTTTCGAAATGCTCGCTCTGAGTTCGCCAACGCATACGACTTGAAAAGCTGATATATGCAAATGATATTGGCGCTTTCAACAGATTTTACGTGGGGAATTTACTTCCCAAATGGGTATCGGTTTTCTTTGAAGAGAATGGAAAAATATTCGATGTGAATTTTCTATATTTCGAAAACTGAATATATTCATTGTCAGAGATATTATTTTCATATGTCATATACGGAAAAAAGTTTATGATATAAACATAGTTTTTATCTGTAGATCACATCGAATTCGTTTTCTTCATATGGATCAGAAGTAATCATTTTTTATGAGGAATATTGACTTTGTACTAGTTGGATATTTCGAACAACAATGGCAACATCATTCACTTGTATGTCGATAAAATTCAGGTCTACATATCTCATGAAGTCTCCAATCTGGCAGCAACATTACAGATTACGAACTAAAAACTATCACATTTGTCAACTTGGTGCTCTAGGAATGACCCTAAACTTAATGCCTCAATATCAAAATCATCCGTTATAGGAACTAAATTCCTTCTATTAAAATCTGAATCAGCCGTTAAGTGGTACTGGAGGGCGTAAAGTTATCTTGTGCTGAAACCTTCAGGCATCATGTTGCCTCTATAAGAAAAGCCAGCTATATGAGGTTGAAGGAGTAACAACGTTTCAAATATGAGGATTAAAGTATATAGGGATTACTGAATGAAGTAATTAAGTTCAGACTTGTCAAATCTTTGGTCTTATCTTTATTTGATTATTGCTGTACAGTGTAGGTACTATGGTTTATTAACAAAAAAGAGAAAATATAACCTGGCGAACGTTCAAATTTCATGTCTGCGCTTTTTATGTATTATTCCCTACAAATGTCAAGTCACACCCTACCAAAGTAGACTTGAAGAAATCACATACTTTTAATAAAACTGAAACCATGTTATAAATGTTTTAATTATATGGACATAAAGATTCGATGAGAAATTCGAAAAAAATTATTCACATGAGAATAGAATTTAATTGTTTACAGTGTCCCTCGGTTATTTATCTGTAACTTCAAATGAAATTCGATAAAAATTTCAAACTTTCCTCAGGAATTTGAAGTGATTTCTGATAAGGAAATAAAAATGAAAGGCTCAAAATGTTTGATGATAACGGAGATACCTCATTTCACACCTACAGGCAAAACTTTGGAGACTTTGATGACTTTTGGCTTGGATACAATAAAATGTTTAACCCAATGATTGATTAATTTTTGACAATTACTCGAACATTCTCATTAAGAGAATTTGATTGAAATATTTCTTTGTGAGAACTCAATTTCATTACATAAAAAATCGCAAATCATATCATACCTCATTCAAATGAGAGGTAATAAGAAATACTTGTCTAAAAATCACTGACTGAACAATTCTTTATTCGACTAGTTTCGCCTTTTACGGCATTATAAGTATTTCTTATTAACTCTTAATTAAAATGAACTATCACAGAGTTGATTCATCGTCCATTGAATTTATTGATACCATATTAGAATACTAAGGAATAGTACTCCATCATTATTTACGAATGATGATCCTTTTAAAGTTATGATTTGGAAAAAGTGTAGTGTTTTATTTCAGTGAGTTTTCCTTTTGTTTATAAGGGTGCAACTACATATTGTGTCATTACTTATTTTACTAGTGCGACTTTAAAATATAAAATAAAGTTTGAATTTTTTTTGGAGCAATAGAAATAAAATAACTTAAACCGTAAAAAATAAATGAAACCAGTAGAAACCAATGAATGAAACCGTAGGTATTTTCGTTTCGCTTTGTCCTTCAAACCATTTAACGAACTCTGGATTTCACGAATGTATTTCCATAATTATGATAAATCCAATCGATATTCGACCCACAAATTAATGATTGCTACGTTCATAATTTAGATATGGTTAGACATTATCCATAAATATGCTATCTATTTAGATATAAGACAAACATCGAACAATGATTCTTTCATTACTAAGCTCAGATTATGACCTTAATTACCTGATTTGCTTAGTAATTAATACTTTCTCACAATCAAAAATCAATTATATAGAGTGCTCATTTGAAACAAGTAAAATTTATATATTTCATATTATATGTGTACTATTTCTTATTGAAAAAAGTATGGTTGTAGATATTTAGCCTATAATTTGGAGAATTGGAAATATTGGAAGGAAAACTTATTGATTTATGTCATTAAAAGAGTTACAGACAGACCCTGAATACAGACAAAAGAAATTCGAAAACTTTTACTCAGAAATATTCATCTTGAAGTTGAATTATCGAATTGATTTTCTTTAGTTTCTTTAGATTTCATCGATCATGAATTCGGAATTTTTGTTGTTTCAATGTTATTTACTTTTCTATTTGCGTTAAATTTGTAGCATTGACTAAAACGTCACCTTTCGAAGGAAGTCGTAAGTCGGGTGGAATATTCGAAATCTTCTGTCATCTATCATATAGTAAAGAATAATCTGTAAGGGTACCTGCAGTTCAGAAAAACACTTATATATTGAAGAATAAGGCCGTTTGAATATAACGAATCGACAAAAGAATTGAACGAACTGTAACAATTTGGTATTTCAAAAATAATTTGTTCAAAATATTATGATTTAAAAATATTAAATTGAGAATGAATATAAAATTAAGCTGGTCTCTCAGCAAGATTTCCTCGCTTTTATTATTAGCAAGTTGCGAAATTTCAAGTGGTTCTCGATAATTCATTTTCGCTCCCTTCGGCAATTTGTGAATAATTTGAAGATTATTCATTTGTGGAAGAGGATGATAATTTTCACGGCAATGATTTGCGAACGTTGAATCGGTTTTATATTTCCAAAAGAATTATTGCTCTTCCAGGAAATTCATTTCGAACAATCGACCAGTGTGACTCATATTCTCTTCCTAAAACAGGACAAATAAACTTCTAAACTTGTATACTCAACACTCATATTATGAAGTTGCGTCTTTTGCATTATAATAATTTGTTCTGATAATTTCGGTTTCAGTTTGAATGCATCTTTCATACGAATTTCAGACAAAATCCTGAGGAAAAACAACCAATAAATCTGATATTGGATTGAAGTACCTGTATCATAGATATAGCTCTTTCTGAGTTCTCTTTATACACTAATATGGAGGATATATATATATATATATATATATATATATATATATATATATATATATATATATATATATAATATAAATATATTAAACATTCAACGCCATCTAGTGCACTATGCTCTGACGTTATGGTATTTTAGTGTATTATGTTACGATAGAGACCATATTAGAAATTCTGTAATCCTTGTACCTTTTATTACTCTGTGATTCTTATATTATTCTGTGAGCTAACTGAAAGCCTTTAAGGCGCGACATATTATTTTAACCTCCTATTCAGTTTGTCTATTTTGTGGATGTAGAGCTCAAGATTAATATTCAATCGACATTTAATTCTCGATTCTTGTTTCAGGTTTGTTATATTTTAGACTTGAGTTGAAATTGTATTCATTGAATAAATTCTTGTTTCAGTTTCAGTTTCAAACATTCATCGAGAGTCATTGACTATTGAATAAAATACTAAAATAACTAAAATTTCAAATCGAGAATTTTCGTCAAATAATAATGTATAAAAACAAGAAAGACTCCGTTCTGGTCCACTTGAGAATCCAAGCTGAAGAAGCAATAGATGGTAAGATAATTCAGAAAATGAAAACCATTCGTCCAGATGAAAGAGAAAAAATGTACCTTTTTCCCGTGGAACATCAAGAATTGAAATTACATGAAGAAATGGTAGCGATCAACAAAATGAAGAAGATTCGTAAATCTATGAAGAAATGTGGTCAGTTTCGAAATATTTCAGTAGGACTACCTAGAGAAATAGCAAATCTATACCTGGATTCTGATTTTGATCCAGTTTTCAAAGATTATTACCTAGAAGAAGTTGTAGAAGAAATAAATGAGATACCTGAAACTCCATCTTTAGATATTCCAGAAATAATAAGAAAAATAGTGGAGACACTTAGTTCGAACAAGCCACAGTTTAACTTATATGACATTACTGAGAATTTCATTATAGACAATTATAACGGAAAGAATGATAATGCTGAGTTATGGTTAGAGAATTTTGAGAATGAATGCATTAAGTTCGAAATTGCTGAGGAGAGAATGTTTGAAGTATTAAGATTGTTTTCAGATGGAAATGCAAAAGATTGGCATACGTCTGCTAGAATCAAATATTGCTTGGAAACACCATGGGTGGTATTTAAGGACTCTTTCAGGAAAACTTTCTCAGAAAAAGGTTGTTCAAGTTTTAGATGTTCAAACTTCTATAATTTAATCTTAATTTTTCGTTTTAATCAACATCCAAGTTTGAACATCTAAAACTTGAACTACGCCGTTCTGACGACAGCCAATAAGCGAAACATACGTAAACGGCTGTCACAAAAATTTCAGGTTCATACCGTAAGTTTCTTATCTTATATATATATATATATATATATATATATATATATATATATATATATATATATATATATATATATATATATATATATATGTTTGTAGATTGTCCATTTTTTGGGTAGTAGGATGATTTAATAATGATAAAGTATGTAAAACACACTTGTCTTTAAATTCCTAAATTATATTATGAAACCTACAACCGGTTTCGCTGTTTCAGAACAGCATCATCAGGTACAATATACTATAAACAAAAAAGTTCAACACCACTGCAAACAATTACTCATAAAGGTCAATACCTACATTTCAACAATAATGAGAAATAGTCAGAACAACAAATAATGAGAAATGGTCAGAACAACAAATGACTCCTTGTTTGCAAAACATATCAATGATATTGGTCACAGCACAGATTTTTCCAATAATTACAAATTATTCCATATAGAAAATAACCCTTACATACTCAATAGCTTGGAATGTTCAGAAATTTGTAGGTTGCATAAATTATATCCAAATAATATCATCAATTCACAAGTTCAATATGATAAAAGAATTATTAACGTTTTCTTTGAATGACTACATAAAATCCTACAGGTATCATTGTTTGGTAGCTTATCTTCTTGGAATTAATTATAGATGTCGCTAACGTTGCAATTGTTATTTTATTTTAGATAAGTTTTTTGTGATTTGTTAACCTTAAATTATATTGATTGCTCCTCTCACATGCGTAGATCATCCTCTTCAACTGTTTTTATTATAATTGACGAAATTTTTAAATATGTTACTAATTTGTTGTTCTGACTATTTCTCATTATTGTTAAAATGTAGGTATTGAACTTTATATGTAATTGTTTGCTGTGGTGTTGAATTTTTCTGTTCCTTGTATATTGTACCTGATAATGCTGTTCTGAAACAGCGAAACCGGTTGCAATATATTCCTCAAAAAAGCCGACTTGATTAGTTTTTCAGAAAAAAATTAAGTTTTTGGGGACATTTGACATTTATTCTATCATTTTTTGATACCCACTTGTATGCCCTTTACGTGAAGTACTCATTCCCTAATGATCGTTTCTAAAACAATTTTAAAAAAGATTTGCCATAGTCCGTCCCCCTACCGCACACCGGTTTTGATTTCAAAGGGTTCTGATACTTCGCCCATAAATTTTACCTTGGATTATATATATATATATATATATATATATATATATATATATATATATATATATATATATATATATAAGACTGACTTCCTCAGTCTTGAAAATTAGCTCGACATCGAAACATGTCGATTATTTGATTATTTCATGTTTTAAAATCATTTATGTGTCATATGAATTAATAGCATTATTTCCATATTCATTATTGAAATTTTGAATATTCTGAATATTATTATTAAATAAAACACCTCCAAGATTTGCCAAGGTGTTTATGCCTTCGCAGCTGTTAGAGTTAGAGATTGGAAAAGGATTACCACCATGATTGAGATAAAATAAAATCTTACAGAAGTTTGCAAAAGGTTCGAATCAATTTCGGGGATAATGATTTGAAAGAAAATTATTATTCAAGAATTAGCGTACTCTGGAACTGAGAAATTTTTGAGAAATGCACAAATTAGAAGTAAGAGAAAAATATAAAGCTATATTAATTAACACAGTTAATATAAATCTATAAAATTGAAAATTAACACACTTGACTTAAGTTTCACTGAATATATTTAAAACTCTACATAGGTGGTTAACCTATTATACAGTTATACAATATTACTGAAGTAATATTGTATACTCTTGAAAATGGATTAACCAACCGAAACATATGTAGAGTTTTTAATATTATGAGGGAAACTTAAGTCGAGTGTGTTAATTTTTAATTTTATAGTTTCAAACATAATGTTTCACCCATATGCAAAACCTTCGTGTCATTTATTGAACTGAATCATTTCAATATTCCGAAGATCCGTTTAATTCAAAAGAATTAAAATTGGGGAGAACTTCAGATTTAACAGTTGTTTTAGAATTGATTTTTTTATTCTCGTCAATTTTTGTAGAATTTTCCCCATTTCTATTTGAAAATCGAATTGGGTGGTTTTCACAACATAAAACCGACCTGGGGCTACCTACTGTAGTTAGCAAGCAATATTATACAATAGACAAAATAACAAAGTAAATGAATGCACGGAACTTGCGTATATTACCTGAATTCATCACAATGAATTATCATGTAGTAACTTCAGAGCTGGCACGATTCTACTGAGGTAATAAACTTATGCCAATAGTAAATGGCAAAATGTTAAATACGAATCAAATAAATGGTAGCACTGAAGAGCCTATTCATTATTTGATGGGAATAATAGCTAAAATTCATATTCTAAATATCATATATTTAGCAAAACACTTGCAGCACAGGCATCACTTTTTTGAAGATGTAGAGTTCCACATGATAAACCATGGAGAACAAACAATTACCTATCGTGTATGGCCACCCCTTGGCGGTTGCGGAACTCGAATTTTCCGGTACACAGACGGCGTTTCGTGATTTTCCCCTACACGCCATTCGTCTTAATGATACCTTTGCCGAGGCCCTCGGAGACATTAATGTGACTTAAACATGTACGGAGAGGTTTGCGCTGTTATCTTCATACACAACACTTCAACAAAGGCATCATTCATGTCGTTTATTGTTTGAATGTCAACGAGATACAATTGAAAATCGTCATTAATTGATTGAAGATAAGAACGAAATTCAGAATCTATTTGTTCGAGTTATATTGTAGATATGGAAATAGGGAACAGTTCCGCCACTGTGCAGATCTTCTGATCTACTCAAATAAAAATCTTGGGTAACTGGGAATAATACTCAAAACTTTCAGTACTCTGAACTAGCGTTAACATAGCATGAATTTCCGCTGAAGAATCTAATTTTTAAGGAATTTGCTGATAATTATAAGATAAAGCAGAAATTTCGATACTTTTCTCAATAGAAGTATACTTTAGGTAACGATCTTCATTCCATTTTACAGATTTATGCCCCGATCTGCCATTTTGTTATGCGACATTTAGTTCAATTAACATCAACCAATTTTAAGGTTCTGCCTTCTAAATTGACGTTTTTTCATGTTCATCAATGTATCAATTCAGATCCGAAATTTGTACATTTAGTTTAAGGCAGATTCTGAACGTACTGATGACTCAATTCTCCAGAGTCGGAGCTATACATTGAATTCTCTGCTAACCCTTGCTGAGACATAATTGAATTTTAAATTAAATTAAACACTTGGCTTATGTTTCACGATTATATTCAACAATATCAAATATTCAACATGTTTCGAGCGTGGGCTCATATTCAAGACTAAGCAACAATAGGAAACGAACAACAAATTAAATTCTATAAAATGGAGGTAAGTATGGGGAATATTTGAAAATCTACCTGTTCATCAACGATATCTTCTTTTTTCTTCCAAGGCCTACATATTTCTAGTGTTTCTAAAACGTCTAAACGTTTTTTTTACCTGCGTGCAAGCAAATGGTTTTCTCCAAAGTCCATAAAATGTTTGGAGTTAACACAATGTTCTGGAACCCAATATTATTAACCTTGTGCAAAGTCGACCTTTTATGTCCTTCAACACGAGTTTGAATTTTTACCTGTTAGGCCGATTTTTATAAATTTTTTGTAACGAATGCCCGGCGTTTTATATCGGCCCAACCGGTAGAAAAATACAAACTCGTATTGAAGAGCATAAAAGGTCGATTTTGGACCGGGTTAATAAACCGGGTTCTCAGAACATTGTATTAACTCCTACCATTTTATAGACTTAGAAAAAACCAAATGATTGCACGCAGGCAATAAAGGAAACGTTTAGACCTTTTAGAAGCTATAGAAATAAGTAGCTCATAGAAGAAAAACGAAGATAGCGTAAATTAACAAGTAGATTTTCAAATATCCCGCTTTAATTTCATAGATTTAAATTTGCTGGTCGTTTCTTATGAAACATGTTGACTATTTGATATTGTTGAATATCATCGTGAAACATTAAGTGAAGTGTTTCATTTAATTGATCAATTTTAATAAAACCAAATCATTCGCAGTTTCATGAAATATGTTATTTAGCGGAGAACAACGAACCATTAATTTTTTCATATTGATAATTGGCAACTCCAGAAACTTTCATGCTTTGTATGATATATAGAAATGCTATTGTCTTCAGAAATGTAATACATATTTTCTCTATAACCTTCACTGTAAGCTGATCTCTTGCTGAGACATTATTTATTATATCAAATAATAAACTCTTGAATAGGTTTCACAAATATAACATTATTTGCTTAACAATTTCTCGGAGTGTTACTTTATTTTCAAGATCTAAAATGAATTGACGGTGGTTTTTGATTGTGATGAATTGTGTATGAATTACCTTCTTGTGATTGAGGCGTTACATTTTTCTCCAAGCATTCTCTGTCCAACCATAAATGATTGTTAGTAATTTTGAACTTAAGGAGTCTTGGACAAGCAACAAAGAACGAGTTTTTTGTTGCTTGCGTTCTCAATAAAGTTCACTCAATGTTCGCTGATGTTTGAGTCGAATATTGTTTTATATATTGAATGAAAAGCACTTGGAATAGTTTCACAGAATTTAAAATTGATATCATGACAACTGATTTGGGGTGTTTTCCTTATTTTCGAAAGCTGAACTGAAATGAGTTCCTAGATTTTAGTTCTGAGACCTGAGAACTTCAGTTCAGTTTAGCTCGTGAAAATGGAGAAACACCCCGATAAAATGGTGAAAAATCGATATTATGTCTTCGGAGTGTTAGTCTAGCAGAGTGTTCTTTATTCAATATACAAATCTTGTTGAGTGTTAATATATAACAATATTAGTGCAGTATCGATTCGTCAAGAAAACAGGAAAACGTTTACAATTGAAAAATCAACAGAACACAAAAAGACTGAATTGAAATGACAGACAAAACGCATAGAAAATTTCATGTCACTGTCTTGACGTTTCAAAATTTATCATCCATTCCATCTCAGTTACTGTTCTATAATTAGGAATCCGATCTGAATATGGCAAAAAAATGTAGTTGTAGTGTGGACATAATTATGATACGGCACGGTGAATCCGAATGGAATTTAAAAAATTTATTTTGTGGTTGGTATGATGCTGATCTCAGCGAAAATGGCATTCAAGAAGCAAAACGTGCTGGTGAAGCACTGAAAAAAATGGGTTTCAAGTTTGACATAGCATACACTTCCGTCTTGAAAAGAGCTCAAAATACCTTATTGAACATTTTGTCTGTTCAGGGGCAAACAGACTTACCAATTGTAAAATCCTGGAGACTGAACGAACGTCACTATGGTGCATTGACCGGTTTAGATAAAATAGCCACTGTAGAGGAGTATGGGGAGGAACAAGTTGCAATTTGGAGACGTAGCTATGACGTCCCACCCCCACCAATGGATGAAAATCATAAATACTATCAAGCAATAATCAAAAACCCTGCACTCATTGAAAACGGTCCAACTCCAGATGAATTCCCAAAAACAGAGTCATTGAAGCTTACTATAGATCGAACATTACCTTTCTGGAATGAAGTGGTTATACCAAAACTCAAAGCCAAAACAAGAATTCTAATTGTTGCTCATGGAAATAGTCTGAGGGGTATCGTTAAACATTTGGAGAAAATTAGTGACGAAGATATCACCACATATAATTTACCAACAGGAATTCCTTTCAAGTATAGTTTGGATCCAAATATGAAGCCAACTGCACCTCTAGAATACCTTGGAGATCCAGAGGTTGTAAAAGCTGCCATAGAGAAAGTTGCCAATCAGACAAAGAAAAAATAGTTGGATGTCTTCACATGTAAATTGGTAGCGTGCTTTCACGAACATTATTCTTTCATTCATTCTGAATAACTATTTGTCCTCTATAGTTATACACCATGATATACTTATTATATTGAAATTTATAACTTATTATATTGAAATTGTAATTTCATTAGAATTTTCTTCAATTCAATCAATTTAGTACCATCAGCGTATCAGCAGAAAATTCAGGTTTCATAAAAATTTGTTGATGGTGATGGCACCTCATATATCTGAAATAATTTCCGAAATATTAGAATAACAAAATATCTGTTTTAACAGTTTTAATTTCATAATGTGTATCTCCTCATGCAAAAATCAATTATATATACTCATTCTAAAGATATCTTGACTGAACAAGAATTATTTTGATGATATTCCACGTCAAATGATGCAGTATATTCAGTTAACTCATCAAAGGGGTGTATTTCTGAAGAATTTTCGTCGATAATATTATATTCGGAAAGAGATTGAGTTCCTTCCTGGGTTCATAATTCATTCAATTTTCAATATTATTCAACCTTAACTAATTCGTCTGAATCATCATAACATAATTCTTGATAGTCTCTTATTACAAGAAATATTTTGCCGTGTTTGGTAAGCAAATGGGCAACGTGTTTTTGACATTTTCTCTTATATTTCTTGTAATCTTCATTGTGTCATTTTTTATTATCTACCAGCTCTTATTCAGTTTTTACAAGACCTAATGGACCTTGACTAATTTCAGACATTGCATATCATAGTTATTCAGAGCTATTCATCATTCATTATTCATTTGAAATGAACCTTTTTGAAAAAAGTATAATTGAATTATGAATACCACATAAGACTAAAACAGAGACTATACAAAATATAAGCCCCAGTTAGTAACACCAGTGAGTTCCGACATACATAATGTAGTAGAAACACTATAGAGATGATAACCAGGATGCGGCCTGTTGTGAAGCACCAGCATAAACCGGAAGTCTGCCATGTCTAGTCGATTGATTCCCTGAAGCCGCTATTTAATATTGTACATGTTGCCCATCTAAGGACCGTCAGCAAATCAGGGACGCGGAAACTGTTCCCAGCGGTATGAAGGCATAAGCATTATCGCAGGCATTGCGGTCATTTGCAGGGTAGCATTCTTATCACGCCTCGATTGGAGACAATTTGAACACATTTCTGATTATCTGAACAATCTACAGTTACATAAGGATGAATGATCTTCGTAAATAATTCACTTCAGCCAAAATATAGCGATAAAAGTTTTTCAATTTTAAATTTGTTGAATTCGAGTTGGAATTATATTGGTATGTAGGTGGTTAGATCCATAGATATCTTGCCAAAATACAATAAGTCCCTAAAAATTTCAACAATTAACACGATTTAACTTTTAATGAATTTAAATTGGCTGAAGGTTTACTGAGTATTGAAACTTGGTCGTTTGCAAGCAGGTACATTCCTCTTGATGACTATCAATATTTCTATGTATTCACAGGTATCTTATATCTTGCCCTTGCTCAAATCGGAAAATCCAGTAGTTGACGTATTGAACAATATTGGTTTTTTGTTCTCCATTTGTTTATTGAATACAACGTCCAGTTTTTAGGTTAAAACAATCATATACAACTCAAGATTTCCGATTGAGTTGTATGTTTCGAAGAACACCACTTTTCGAAAAGAAGTCAATTCTGTCCTTGTTATTTACCAATAATTGAACAAAATTTATTTATGGTGTTTTAATTTCAATTTATTGATATTTAACATAAAGTTTCACCTAGTGATAAGCGAAACCTCCGCGTTATTTACACATTTAACTAATTGGTGAACGATATCGATTGAGACCTTCAGACTCAAAAAAACGGAAGATAGTACAATTTTGCACTTCAATTCAACAAACAGCTTCTGCGAATTTCTACATAATAATTGAAAGAATATATATATATATATATATATATATATATATATATATATATATATATATATATATATATATATATATATATATATATATATATATATATATATATATATATAATTTATATATATATATATATATATATATAAATAATAATAATAATAATAATGCTATAACATTCTCTTGATTAATTTCAATTTTTCAAATGAATGTTCTAGTGTTCATTTTCTTATATATATATATATATATATATATATATATATATATATATATATATATATATATATATATATATATATATATATATATATATATATTCATTTCGACATATGCACTTCCCTCACTTTCACGTGCAGGGAATACATATGTCCGAAATAAATGTTAAAAATTCGAATACAAAATAATTTGAGCACTCAAATTCCTCATCCGAGAATCGGGATACGGAAACTGTATAAACGGCATCAAAAATTTTTTCCATCAAAAACTCCGAATTCACCATCTGCAGGCCTGGACGAGTGACAGTAATTCATTTCTGTCGTTTGAGCGATCACTGTCGGGGAAAATAGCAAACACGCCTTTTCCAGCCTTTGATGTTACGACTCGAACGAAATATCGACTAAACCGCAGCCAACACAAGGGTATTGTACTCGCAGTGGAGTGAATATGCAAGATTTGCGTGCCACATTATTCCGTATCGTATCGTTCGGAAGTAATATTCGGCGTGAGTTCCTCTCACTAAGGGATTTTAAACTTCGAGGGGATGTTCCGAACACACCTTTATATAAAAAGGTGGTTGGTAATGGTGAACTCCGTTATAAATCTTCTTGTCATTAGTAACGCTTCCACGCCTCAAAGCGGAAAATATGGTCGATTGCTGAAATGAGTCTCACTCGAAGTGTTTCAATATTCAGCTCCTCCTGAGTACTTCAAATTATAGAACAAAAAAGAACGTGTATATATATATATATATATATATATATATATATATATATATATATATATATATATATATATATATATATATATATATATACATATATATATATATATATATATATATATATATATATATATATATATATATATATATATATATATATATATATATACATATATAAGGAAATGAAATTTTTTTGTGCTTATGGCACTGAATGAAATATTTAAGAAAATGAACACTAGAACATTCATTTGAAAAATTTAAATTAATCAAGAGAATGTTATAGTAGGGCTAAATATGTGAACGTGTACAATGTGATGTCTCCATTATCCTTCAAGAGATAAATGTTAGAGAAATATTGAAATCGATGCCACACCTGATGGAAGTGCGAGACATATATGTTTCGTTCTGCAAGGAGAAACTTGAGTATTGCTGTCTTGTGTGGCGACTAATATTTAATTGTCACATTAACCGCGTCGGGGCATTGCAGATGAAGCTCTTGAAATGGCTCTCATTTCGAAAGGATGGTGTTTATCCACCTAGGGGTTGCGTTTAAGCTTGTTTGCTATCGAGGTTTGACACTAGGAGCCTCCACACCAGGAGAAGTTAGAATGCATTGAAATTTGTATTCAATTTGCTCATTGATAATCTCGACTATCCTGAGCTTCTGGGTAGAATTAATTTCTTCGTTCCTCCTAGGGTTACTAAAATAAGCCAGACATTTTACTCGAAAACCACACAGAACCAATCTCTCTCGCAATCACCGCTTAGATTTGTACTGCAAACTTTCTACTGCAAACCAGGTATCAAACTGCTGTGATTTGCACTGGGATCATAAATATGTATTTGAATATTATCTTCATTTCTTCCGAAAACTCGAGTGATTTGTTTTCTTGATAAAGGTTATAATTGAACACTCAGATATTGACATTATAGATTTGGATTATCATATTTGATAATGCTGTTTATTATTATAATTATTTATTAATATTGTATACTTATGCTGTTATTGATATATTTAATTATTAGTTATTTGTTTTGTATTTTCGTGTAATTGGGTAGTTACCTGTTGGAAATATATGCTTATTATTATTATTAATACAGTGTTCCTTGGAGATATGTATTGCATTTTTCGCAACAACAGTTATCCAGAAAATTCGAAACAAATTTTCAATGTATACATATTGAAAAGCAATCAACTTTCACCACTACTGGTCTGATGCAGAATTCGTTGGCAGGTTTCAATTGAAATGGTGTATTGATTGAATAGGCATCATACTGTTAAGAAAAAAACATACAAATTTCTCATGTATCATTGTTAAAATGCAAAGTCGCTTGCTGGTTTCGAAATGATTGACTATTTTATGAGTGAAGCTTACATCTGATATATCAGGGTGACTTTTGAATATTATTCATCTGGAACATATTAAGGAGAAACGGGAACCTTCCTGTTGAATATCAACAAATAATTATGGGATAAACTTATCAAAACTGATATTGAAATGTCGTGAATCAACTTTTCTGAATACAATATCATAAAACTGTAACTTAACCAAATAAGGATAACTGCGTGAGAGGTTGTATATTTTTGCCAAGGAATAATTTGAATAAGTGGTTTGATTCCATTGGGCGTTAATTTCGAGAGCAAATAGAGGTATGACAAATATTTTCATTTTCATTTTCGAAGACAGTTAATGCAATCATAAGTGACGTCCAACAAAACATAAAAAGTGTTCGAAATTATTCGTTCAAAATTTTCGCAACAATGTCATCCGCATGAGGTGGAAAAATATCGGCAAATCTGTATAGAAATGAGATTTCGACATTGAACACGGAATCGCTGCATCAAGAGCATTCATATTTTTGAACCGGTCGTTAATTCCTAGATGACTGAATCAGATTTTCTGCATGGAATACAGTACGCGGATCCAAAAGGTATACAAAATAATTGTTTCGTTTCGAAAACGAAAAACCTGTTCGGACTGGATTTAGGACGGATTTATTGCTTCAATTTGCGTAGAATATGCAGTAAATCATTGCCGGTGATTTAGAGATGTAGGCAACAATGTGTATGGATATATATATGCTGCATGTTACTGAATAGCGTCGTAGCTAATTTCCTGTTTCTGGCCCTTTTGTCTCCGAGTGGTGAAGTCCTCCCGCCCGGAACCAGTGTTCCATGAACAAAATGAACGGAATTGTGAAAATGGATATATCCGCGTATGCATATATGAAAAATGGACAATGTTTCAATGATTTTGTGAATCTCTACGAATTATCAATGTTTTTAGATGTAAGTAATATAATGTTTCGAAATACCTTACACTGGTTGAATGAATAATTGTTAAGACCGCATCGCATGAAATAATTTTAGTTTGAAATGCACCGATGTGAGTATAAATTCATTCAGATTTTTCGTTTTCGAATGAGATCTCTTTCAAATTGATGAAATAATTATTGGACGTGAAGTATAATATCTCCCACTTTTATATATTTGTATTGCGGTTGTAACCGCATTTCCCCTGGAGTTACGATTTAAGGTTCGACCAAATCTCGAGTGGTTAATAGGAATTGAATTCCATAATTTATGATCAGTCTAGTAATAGTCCAACAACTGAGAAGTCGAAGCAGAAAAATTTTGATCTAGAAGAAAGAAATCTGGATTTTCTCATAATTTAATACGAATACGCATGACGACGCGTTTCGAATTACAACTTCTTTATCAGAAAAACAAATTTTAATTTTTTTTTATAGAGGAGTAGTACCTATTTCGAAACTTCGTGTATTTGTATTATATTATGAAAAAATTCTAATTATTGTTTCATTATGGATATCAATTTTCTCCAAGTATAGGCCTCATCAATTATCTAAATCTGGATACTAAGAGGGATCTTCCATCTCAATTTTGTTTTGTAATTTCGGAATAATTTCGATCTTTGATAGAAATTTCAAACAAATAAGTCGCATGACGTAATTCGATGCAGAGTTGGAGTTCTGTTTTCTTTGGTATCTCTGGTTGAACTTACTTTTTTATAGCGTTTGAACCTGTATTTTTGATAAATGTGAATTGATGAGTAGACAACAGATAGCCGCTGGCTTTGTGGTTTCGATGCAATTATATTGGGGAGCTGTTGAATTTATGATATCTTTAGCGTGACTTGATCCAATTGTTTTTTCTTTGTTGAATACTATCATCGTTTTTTTTATTAGGTGCATCTTATGGTTTTTCAAAATTAGTCAAACTAATTGTCAAACTAGTGTTGGTATTGACAAAAAACTTATTATTATAATTGGATTTTTTCCAATTCTTCATTAAAAATTGATTGTTTTAGAGATTTCAGATGATAAGAAATCAGTCATTGAAATTGAATTTTTCATCTAATACAGGTAATGCTTTCATATTTATTGTTTCTACTCTTTGTAAATGGCTTTCTGGACATTCAGGTTTAAGCAATTGTCATATAGCGATTCATTAAAAGCAAAAAGGTCTATTTATATATATTTATATCTCACTCCGTCATATCATAACAATCTTTGCCTTAATATATGAAGCATAGTATCATCAGCGAAAAAACGTTTAAAGCATTTTCTCTCATGAGAAACAACATCGCTTATGTATCAGGAGGAAAACACCAGACTTAAGACAGTTCCTTGAAGTACACCAACATAATTTTCCGTACTAGCAGCCACCATTGAACTCAACTTCTCGTGTTTACGAATCCGAGTAAGATATGTACTAAAAATTCACTACTCCCTCAAAGTCAACTTCATTTAGTTATTTTGGATAATAATGATGTACATAATATTTTTATGCTCTTTCAAAATCTTAGAATACTACTGGTACTATTTCTCTTTTATCTATAGCTCTACATCATTCCTTATATATGCTCAATATTGCTTTCTCAATTTTTTTTATTCCGTAAATGTTGAAATTCTACTGCAAATTTTGCAGAAGCCATGCAAATGATTATGGATTTTATTTAATTTTATTTAGATGACAATGAATGTTATTAGATATTCACAATTTGAGTTCAGTCAAAATTCAAATCATGACCGATGGAAACGATTTTTTCACCTCCAGATCATTCATTTGTTCTCATCTATCTGACAGTTATTTCGATGTTGACATTATTTTTTTTTAACACGACGAAATTGTGATTTCAAAATTCGAAACAAAAACGTTTTATGTAAATTTTTTCATTTTCTATTTTTATATACAAGAGCTTCGATGTTGACATTATTTTTTTTTATTTTGATCTAGATCAAATAACACGACGAAATTGTGATTTCAAAATTCGAAACAAAAACGTTTTATGTAAATTTTTTCATTTTCTATTTTTATATACAAGAGCTCACTCACAACAGACAGTTGAGAACTGTTTTATAATAGAGGAGCACATATAACAAATGTTAATTAACTATGAACTTAGTTGCTATATACTATATATCTAATATTAATATATCTAATTAACTAGAAATTTTTCATTCATCTCATCGAAATGAAGTTTTCGATGCATTGAGTTGAATATTATCATTTGAAAAGAAAATACCTAATTCTACAAAAAAATAATATTCTGCTTCAACCATAACTAATATAATTTAATGTGTCTTCTTCTTGCGATCTAATGTGTTGTGTGTTATGCTAACTCATATCTTTTTCAATTTTTCTGTCCACAATATTTTGATCTAGATCAAATATATTTTCAAACCAATGTTGAATTCAAGAACAAAAATAAATCGTGATAGCAATTGCATTCCTTATCTATCGAATCAATTCAATCGAATGAAACATGCACTTACAGGCCATTATTGATTCTACGCACGAAAAAATATTAATACGAGTAAAATAAAATATAACTGTACTACTTCTGGACCTTTGAGTTTTGATGTTTTATTGGAATTCACTAACTTTGAATCGATCATTTTTTCAATCTAGAAAACATCTCGTTTTCAAATCATACAAAATAAGAGGTTGAAGTAATTGAACAACATTTTGTAAAAAGTGTATAATGTTTTCAACAAACTCACAAGCAGAATACATGAAGAATATAAACATAAATAGAGCATGGGAGAAAAAACACACAGAAATATATAAATCTAAAAACAATTCATTGCATACTCACTAAGTATATAAACAAAAACAATGCCTATGGTGAGACCATCCATGTAATTAAAATTTGTTCCAACAGATTTGTTGATAATGATGTTCAATATAATTTGCATATACATTCAAATAGGTAATATTTCATTCTTATTTATAATTCGAAACAGGTTATTTTCTGTTTATCATAAATCATTAAAACACAAGGTGACCTTGGATTTTCTATATAGAGAAGAATTGAACATATTTGGTCTGACGTAGCTGCGGATTCGAATTCGTTGAAACTCTAGCTCAAAGTGAATAAATTTTCATGTACAATTCAACTTCAATGAACTCAGAAAGATATACTACAATATTTCACATTTTGAAAACAACAAGAAAATTCACTATCACAAAAAATAACAACGCACATACGAATTTTCTACTGTTCACATAATTTCATTCCAATTCCGAAGTCCTAGTATTTCCAGATTTTTGACTGAAGACTAAGACGTTAGGGTAATTTCACTGATGCTGGTAGAAATGTACGAAAAATCAACCATTGGAGCTCCTCCTATTTATTAGAGTACCCATCAAATGAATAAGTCGCATATGAATTCATTTACCAATCGTATTGATATTCTGGTATATCTATAGCTGAGCTGAAAAAAACTCTTCAGTATTTTCAATAATATCAATATCCAAGTTACCTCTGCAATTTGAAGCGACATCCTGTGTTTTCGTGCGTTTCATCCATAGAGTCCAATACAGCCATATCTTCATCTGTTAGTTCGAAATCAAATAGGTCGACATTCTGCTTAATTCGAATAGGCAGCATTGTTTTTGACAAAACGGCAATTCCTCTTTGGATTGAATGTCGTAAAACCACTTGCGCAGCTGATTTCGAATATTTGTTGCCTATGTAAGCTATGTCATCATCTTCCAGGATGATATCTCTTAACATGAAATAAACAAATGGACATATTCTGAAATTTTACGCAAGCATGTTCTTGTTGTTGTGTGAAAAATCATTTGACATCACCAAGAACACGTTCTTCTTGAAATCATTATATCTTAATCAATTTCAGGTTCTGATCGATATTCAATAATAAAGTAGTCACATAAAATCCAACGAACAATTTGAGTTATTTCTCTCCATGGCCTTGTGAAAGAAGGCAGCTGTCTTGCTTGGGTGATCTGAGTCCGAATCACGGAAAGGTCATGGATCTTTGCAGGTGTAAGTTCATGATTTCAAATGGTTATAATATTGAAATTATCATCAAATCAGAGATGAATGAGATTACAAGCCAAAAATTGAAATTAGGAGAAAACAATTTTACATGATCTATATAATTTCATATATAACACAACAATTCCTTCAAAAGCAATTTACGCAGCTGAAACCATGGTTATTGACGGTATTCAAGAATTACAGGAATAAAGACCAAAACATTCTTAGTAGAATTTGCAGGCCAATCGATAGAAACACGATTTCTATGAAAATACCTTAGATTGAACTTCATCGAAGGACGAATAAAATAACGGAGGAAATCAAAAAACGACTAGCAAACTTTCATTCACACGTCTAAAGGATCAAACAGCTCAAAATATTGAAGAAACTTCTTAACTTAATAACAAGAGTATATGTGACACGAAGTGTCACATTTGAAAGAGGTTCAAAAAGATTTACAACAAATCAATTTAAAAAATCCCGAAGGTCGCACGGAATTTCGCTATAAAATCGCACAGGTGAAGTTGGGGCAGAAATCATTTTGCCAACCTGGGATAAAATTGAGAGATGGACGGAAGGAGGAGCATTCTGAGAGGATGGAGCGTTAGGGGAGCGGAAAATTTGAAACAAAAGCCCGAAAAATTGTAAGTTGAAGATCAATCGCTCTGCTAACAGCGCGAGAGCTAGCAACGTCGGAAAAACAAGCATTTCCGGTAGCCCAGTTTTTAGATAAGCTATTATCTCTCTCACACCGGACGTCATACGGGCGATCTGGCTGGCGATAGTGGTGAAATATCTATTTTTCAAATCATTCTAAGAAGTTTTGTTATTCTTTTATTATTTCTATTGAACTTTTGCAACATGAATCTATTATTGCCAGATATTTTTATCGTTGATTAATACATGCCAGACGCTAATTATATTTAAAAGGTCCGTTCAAAATATTTTGAATCAAGATCACAAATTTGATTTGAAGATCTTTCTTATCTTGAATCCGGATGTTCCCTGTTTGTACAGAAGGCCTTTAAGATGAAATCAAAATCTTTGAAGTCACTCGAAATTGGGTGGAACTTGAATCTCTATTTCAACTCCAGAATATATGTTGAAGCCTCAACTCCAGGGGATATAGTGAAACCCTAATTTGAAACTCCCGTTTCAACTCCAGGGGATATAGCGCTAAAAAGCACACTTAAAATTCATGAAGATAAAAGATATCTTATTTTACAATCAGAAAAATTTATCAGTCCCAATACTCCATACGAGAAATCCAATACCGGAATTAATCTATAACCGGAATATCATGCGTACTTACATCGGTGCATTTCGAACTACGATTATTTTATGCGATGCGGTCTTAACATTTATCTCTTCAACCAGTATGAAGTATTTAAAAAAATTACATGTTATTCAGGTATCTAAAAACCTAAAATTAATATGCCAAACAATAATTCGATTGTTAAAGCTTCAGCCAGACCAATTTAAAAGTGAAAAGTGATGTGGTATCATTTAGCTTAGTCTAGGAATGGTTATCGAATGAATTACAGTGAGAGAATAAAACTCTGTTGATCTAATGTGTGGATAAATATAGAATCAGAATAATTATTCATTGTTGTAGAAAATTATGGTAATGATCAATCTCAAGTATGAAAATAAACAAAAATTATAGTTTGATTTCGAATTATACATGATTGTATCACAAAAAACGGAAACATATTGATAATTATCATCATCATCATCACTGTTGTCATTTTCATCAAATCATCATTGTCGTCTTGTGGATTGTCATCGTCTTGTAATAAGTTATTATTTGTAAAAGAATTTGTGATTGTCTGTATTCTTCAAACATGCCTAATCATTTTTCACTTTCAAATCGGCCTGACTAAAAGTATGACAAACGAATTAATGTTTGGCAAATGGATTTAAGGTTTTTAGATACCTGAATAATATCATATGGAAGTTTCAGCCATACTGAAATATTTTGAAAAAAAAATTTTTTCAATTCAGATTAAGCGTCTGGCACGGTTTATTCAACAATAAAAATATCTGGCAATAATAGATTCATGTTGCAAATGGTACAATAAAAATAATGAAAAAAAAAACTTCTCGAAATGATTCGATAAATCGATATTTTACCTGTACAGGTAGGATGCCTACTGATGAACGCAACAACTAAGCCAACCAGATCGACCGTATGACGTCCGGGGAAGAAAAAGGATATTTAAAAACCAGGCTACCTGAAATTCTCTCTCAAAAACGTTGTTAGCTCTTAGATTATAATAGGAAATTATCGTTATGATATTACAAGTTTGTGTGTGTGTGTGTGTGTACAGGTGTGTGTGTGCGTGTGTGTGTAATGTCAACTAACCCCTTTTCTAAACTTTCAAAAAATTTAATAAACTGTGTTGGTTTAATTCATCAACTGACTGAATTCTTCTGAACTAACTTAATTCACTCGGCATTTGTTTCGGAAACTCAGCTGTCTAATGGTTAAATATTCAAACAGTTCAATGAAAACAGGTAAAATCAGTTTTTTATGTTTTTGATTCAATTAAAGAGAGATCGCAAGTGTGCACAAATTCGTTACTCAACTGACTCCTTTTTTCATTGATGGTCACCTTTTCGTTATCTTTAACGTTGATTTTATTCACTCGTAGAATTTGGTATGAGAGGTATTCCGATGACATTTTGGTTTTTGAAAAAGAAATTCATGTTACTTCAATTTTTGAGACGATAACTTTTGCGATTTCACCTTGATTTTACGGTGTATTTTCAATGTGATGCGTATATTTTCTCTTCAAAACAAGTTCTTTATATTCTTTCAATACATTTCAACTGAGGAGCACATTGCTACTCGTATTGCAAAGTTCACTTTTCTCTATTGAAATCAACAGAACAATTCGGTTGAAAATAAACTTGTCATTGAGAGTGTCAGAAACTTATTTGGGTTATTTATCTCAAAAACTTTCTAGCCATTTTGGTCATTGAATATGACCAGATACGCAAACGATCAATTGAGTATTTTGTATTAGAGTTTTGGTTCGAATAGAATAATGGATGTTCTCACAATATGTTCCAATAGATTAACAAGAGTCTTCAACGAATTGGGTACCTATATATCAATCCAAATGTTGAGATTTGTATGCAATTCATATTTTAAATTTTGTTACAAGTATCGAAACACCAATAGAAAAACACGAAATGAAAATTTGCATTAGATAATCTGATAAAAGAGAATATCTGTCGGAGGACAAACAATCGTAGTTGTCAATCGTAGATTTGACAACTTACGGATGATACCACTCTCGTAGTCTCAACCAAAGATGACATCAAGTCTCTGCTTTGTGGTCTGGAGACAACTACGGAGTTTGGACTCACTATTAACCGCGATAAGACCAAAATTATAATCGTGGATCGCCCTAATAACAACCATGTAAACGCTCATAACACTGTGGGGTGTAGAGTAGTCAAAGCTACTGATCTCAAACGCTTGGAGCTGCGAGGACGAAATCCGAAGGCGTTGCGCCATAGCAAGATCTTCAATGGAAACGCTCACGAGGATTTGGAGGGACCACAGAATAATCAAAAACACAAAGGTTCTACTTATGATACTGGTCTTTCCAATTTTTTTGTAGGGAGCTGAGACATGGACGTTGAGGATGCAAGATCGTCGCAGAATTGATGCGTTGGAAATGTTGTGCTGGAGGCGCACAACATTCAGAATTCAGTGGACAGCACATCGAAGCAGCGTCTCGATTCTCAAGGAGCTGAAAATTAAAGAGAGGTTATCGTCGACTGTGCAACTGCGACTTCTTTGGACATATAACCTTGAACGAAGACTATAGAACTATTGGTGGTCGAAGGGAAAGTCGAGGGCAAAAGATCGGGTGGGCGCTTTCCAACAAGGTGGACAGATCTGATGAAATGCATGACGCATTCGAGCATTAATGAAAACTCTAGAGCCGCTAAGCATAGAGCAGTGTGGCGCCGGCCGTAGTGCGTGGGACACAGTGGCACAAGCCCGAAGCACGACCACAAGCACTCTGTCAAGAGTGAACGACTGAGATGAAGAATCTGATAACTGCAAACAGAACAATATTATAGAAGACTCCAATACATTTCTAAGGTTACTACGATAGGATGAAGAAAATAGGTGGTAATGAAATCATGTCAGTTACAAAATGGGTAATCAAATCAACGTTTCTCGTATTTCTTTTATCTTAAAATTTATAATATAAATATGTTTATTTCTCTCTATCTTAAAACATTCAGTGCATTCTTGGTTATAAATTTTCAATCTCGAACATTCTTTGGATGAACTGTATATTTGTTTTAAATGCAGCCAAATGTTTCGTTGAATGGAAATGTTAATACCACTAGAAACTGAAAAAATGAAGAATAGAGAATGAAACGATAATTTCTGGAGACCGATCTCACTTTTTAGTATGTGCATTCCTAGAAGTGCATTATCATGAACTAATTTTACTTACGCAAGTGGATTATTTGTCATGTAGCTGCAATATTCTCTTGGTGTAAGAGGTGCGTGGGGTGAATATGCTATAACTGCAATATCTTTCTCTTTACAAAAGTTTATCAGCTCTCTCTTCTGTAAATACGCATGAGTTTCAATTTGTAATACTGCTGGCATTATTCTGGCTTCTTCCATAACTGCAGAAATTTTTTCGACATTGAAGTTGGCGAATCCAATACTTCTCACTTTTCCTGAATCAACCAAATCCTCCATTTTCTAGAATGGAAATTGAGGTTTTCAATATATTTCTTAAAGTAGGCTGAAAGTGTTCCTCTTACAAATTTTGAAGTTCATTTTGGATGAAAATGATATTTCATTAAGTATCATCTCTGAAGTGGCCAATAAGAGTTTTTTCCACGGAAAGTACTTTGAAATTTGGATGAAAGTTGATACATAAACATTGGAAATAAAGAAGGCCACACTAACAGCAATAGTGTCTACAACAAAACACTTCTGCTTTCTGTCGATGCTGTCCTAAATGGAAACATAAAGTATATTTCGGCAAAAAATTGTTTTTGAAGTGTGATGTAGAAAGCGATTGTGGTTAATCAATGAGACCGTACCACCCGATTCTAACATGTATAGTACTTGCAGCATTCAAATTCTGCCTCATTACTAAAGGAAATGAGTTCTTCACTTGTTACCTTCTTATTTTTAATGAATTCAGTAATTCATTAAAATGTTTCTAATCAAGTAATATATGTTCTAAAGAGGTTTTAACTGATCACTAATTAGAGGTTTTTAGCATGAATCTAGAATCTCGTGAAGCTGACTTGATTCAGAATCCTTAAGATTTCCAAAAATCATCCTGAAGCTACGAATGCCTACTTCAATATCGTGAAGAATTGTGAAGGCTTTCAGCCGTAAGAAAATGCTTATATCGAAAAAACTCAGAATAAGTTCGACGCAAAGTTAAAAGAAAATATATATTTTTTTCTCCTGATATTACACTTACATTTCAGTGTATCATTTCAGATATCTTCTTTGATCAAAATACTCTCGTTGAACATCATGGAATACTCTATATTCGTATATTTCCAAGAAGTGCATGTAATTACATACAAATGCACAAGCAAAAAAAGAATCACAGATAAATTAGTTGATCAAACTTTCCCTCACCTTCCAAACGTTAACGTATACATCTGGTTTAACCCCACTTTTCACGCCGAAATGGCATTCCTCTGGTTCATCTGCGCATATGCAGCTATCAGGAAAATGCATGAGCAACAGATCGCTATATTCTATCTTCAATCTCTCAAGCGACTTCTGCACAACCATTTCAACACTGAAAGCACGTTCAATGTATTGAATAACATATAATAATAAAATAAATTTATTGAAAAACATTCCTCACATTGTAAAATTATATTCATTTCAATTGATGCAATAATTACAATTAAGAAGAATGCTCCCAAAAGGAGTGAATTCCGTCTTGAGTCTGATCTTCCATTCAGCCCTGGAGCAAAATACAATAATATACAATTTCATTTGAAGAAACGAAAAAAAATTTCCTCAGATTTACTCTGCCACACTACAGTATGCCTATGTTAAGAGATTTAACTCTCGTCTTAAACAAATGAGCTTCCAGTACATTGAAATTTGAGGGTAAATGGTGGAAAATTTCAATACTCTGATAACAGAGAGAGTGCTCAAATTTAGTTGTTTTATGCATAGAAATAAGTAGCACATCACTGTTCCCTGTTGAATACTCTATTGTTTGAAAACCCATGTTCAATTTCATAAGCCTATCTTCATTTTTTTAACATATAACAAACATCTATAAATATATAAACACGGTAAAGTGAGTATGTAATTATTATTGAAAATAGATTAACAACATGTTCGATGATGAATATTGGATATTAAGTTATTTTTTTATTAGTAGGATTAGTTTACTTGTTATGGGTCTCGTAGTAGCGTTGATGCTGAATAAAGACTTACTATTATATATTGTTATAATATCAATTCGTCAACATGTTTCGAGCGTGAGCTCATCTTCAAGACTCACGCACGAAACATGTTGACGAATTGATATTGTTGAATATAATAGTAATGATTATAAGATGTAACATTAATGACTGAAATTGAAATATCTCAACTCTTGATGAAACATAATTGAATATTAAATCAAATTAAACTCTTGGATTGATGTGAGCTCATTTTCAAGATAAAAAAAAATTTTTTTTCAGTCTTGAAAATGAGCTCATGCTCGAAACATGTTGACCAATTTCTGTGGTTAAATATAATCGTGAAACATTAAGCCAAGAGTTTAATTTGATTCAATGTGTAACAATAAGTCATGTTTTTAATTTAATTCAATATTTCTTTTTATTTCAGCAAGAGTTAAGCGAGTTTTCAATCTCAGTCATCAGGTATCTTAGTTTATTTATTAGAATTCTTGTTACCTCTTAGGTTCAACTGCCATGATCATCAGTCTAATAGTTATGAAGAGATTTTTTCTTTCTACCAATCCGTTTTCAATCCATCCGCTTATAGCTTCACCTAAACATGGCTCATTTTCGAATGTGAATGCCGCATTGAAGTGACGGTATCCATGTTTGAAAGCAATTTGCAAAGATTTTCCCAATTGTCTCACATCTAACTTAAACAATTAAAATTGACAAGATATGTTCATATTGTTAACATTGTGTTTTATCATGTAAAGTCTCTGAGCCTTTTCAGTTTCAATTTTATACATTCAACTCGTTTCGCTTACAACTGACATCATCAAGTTTGCAAATCAACTTTGTCTATTCAGATGGGTTTTTAGTCTAGTTGTTTCTTACAAAAATTTGAGTGTTTTTGGTAGGTACTTTTTCAATTTATAAGGAGAAATCTACCACAGGGATGATATTCACCTGTTAATTATATGTTTCATTCCTAAAATTAAATTTTCACGGAAAATTTCGTTCAAAACTGCCGTATACAAAGTGGAACGCAGTACTTCATTCTTATTGTACTTTCAACTCATCATAAATTCTGTTCATCTTTGCACGAGAGCAGATTCTTCATTTTCAGTCACGCGCAGACATATGAATTGACATTTTCGATGATGAAAATCAATTGATCACTCATTAGCCAAGCAGTGGAAAACGATTATTCAAGTGACAAAACCAAACCAGGATTTTGAAAATCATAATTGGAATTTGATGAATAACATTGACATTGTTAATAAATTGAACACATTTTTGAGAATTACAAGGATTTTCTTCAATTTGTTCCATACAATATTGTTTCAGTAACCTAAACAATTTATGAGGAGGATGAAGGTACATATGTATATATGTATGAAGGCATTCCTGCGCCTGATGAAGGTATTGTTAAACAATATTGTAGTGGTCGAAATTTGGAATATTCCTGAAATTGTTGAGTATGTTTAAATAATTTATAAGTAGACATGGAATTTCAACACGTAACTCTCTTCTCAATCAACTATTCAGATAACAGTGAGTTCAGTGGAACTTCAGCAGATTATTCATCGATTTTACTCATTATCATAAAGTATATTTTCCAAGTTAATTTTCAAAGTTTAATTTTTAGTTACACAATTTCGTAAGGAATTCCAATCAGAAATTTATGCAATATTAAAAGGTACTTCAAAGAATAAATAAGAAGTATGTGTATATCGATTGAATTTATGAAGTTTCAGTGAGAATTACTTCGAAATTTCAAAACTTCATACCGAAGAAATAAAACAAGGATATACACAACCAACGAACAGTATCATTTATATATGTTTCCGACAAAACTACAAAAATTCAAACAGATCTTCAGTAGGAGTCACCAAACAATTTTTATCACACTATAGCATGAGGAAATTATCAACCAAATTCTGTTTCCACAGTGAAAAAGTATTAAGTAAAAGAAGAAACTTACGTTGAAAACCTACACATTTTTTTTTTTTTTTTTTTTTTTTTTTTTTTTATATAACAGCCGTTTACATATGTTTCAAGGTTATTGCCTATCGTCAGAACGGCGTAGTTCAAGTTAAAGATGAAAGTACTTGAAGAGATATATAAAAAATTAATATATAAAACACGAAACACAGTTTCGTACACGTTTTATACACCCAAAACATTTGGGAAGAGTCAACACAACGTTGCAGACGACAATGAAATACCGTCCGGCTATTATGAGACTTTTATAGTTTCTGGAACTACCCAGATAATCTTAACAATAAAATAATTCTTAGAATAATTATTTTATTGAAAAAGTATTCACAGTTTTTACGAAAGTTTGAGATATTTTTAAGCCAGTCTCAATAAATAAACTTCTATCTAAGAATAACTTTCTTAGATAATTGGTTCCAATTCAATTTAAATATTATATATTTCTCTGATTTGCTCACAGATTACGACCAAGTAGATTTCGTTGAATAAATATTAATTTCTGAAGCCACTAAAGCGATAAGAAAGCTGATAAATACGCTCGATTGTAGACAATGAAATTCTTACTCATTTAATTTTCATTAAAAATTGATTGAAATATTATAAATACCTGTCCTGTCCCAAATCCTATAATCGGCATATCGTAACCATTACGTAAAGTTACTTTCTTGCGAGCCAAATCCATTTTTCAAAACTCTCGAGAAAATAGACTGTTTTCCTATGTTTTCTACAGAAACAACAAATTTCAATATGAAAACACTTCCTATTTTGTTCTAACGGTGCCTTCGACGAATGAATGAACAATATGCCAACTCTTTCCACTCTTCCTATATTTTGGATTGAAATATGCACGTTGTGAATTATTCGTTGCAAAAAATTTAATGAATGATAACAGAAGTCACTGGTTTTGTTATTGAGAGATGAAATCTGGTACCCGCACAAGACGGTCCTATATGGTTTTATATAGGTATATCAATATATATACCATGTCAAATACTCGGATACAAATACCATTTTTTGGTACGTATCACTTCTTCAGGGCTACGAACGTGAGATTTCATTCCACAGGACAATGCCTAAAGAAACCCATAATCCAAGGTAATCTAAACAACGCAACATTTTCTCTACGATATGAATATTATAATGATTTTCTTATTTGAGACAAAATGTTTTGCAGTTAACATTATGTGTTACTTTGCGCCTTGTCCTGAGGGCAGCAATGCATTATATTGAGAGACATAACATAAGTATTCGAGTATAAGAGTATTCGATAAAAGATAAAACTCAATATATATATATATATATATATATATATATATATATATATATATATATATATATATATATATATATATATATATATATATATATATATATATATATAATATATTCATATTCATTGCTATCTTGAACCATTCAATTTATATTTTCTTGAAGAAATTATTGGGTTGTTTGATTCTCAAAATCGTTTATTAAAAATCTTCAGCATATTACGTTTCGGTCCATTTTTGGGCTCTTTTTCAAATTAAGTTAATCAATATATTGTCATCACACGTAAACAAAAACAATAATTATTACTACAATATGAAACAATATTCGAATGAATGAAGGTAACCAATAATTATTACACTTTTATTAAAAATTATGTTACTTTTCAATCGATACGATTTCGCTCACATTCGGACATAGTTTCTGTCCGAAGCATACTCTGTAGAAGCGTACTTATGTGCATATCATACTCGTTCTGCCACAAAACAATTCACAATAAATATAATACAATGAATAATACATTTTTACAACTTTTGTGGATAATGGTTTAGACAAAACAAGTAATCGCTTTGAATAAAATTAATAACTGATTCACTCTAACTGACAGCAGTCTACTTCAGGAAAAAACGAATAACTGACAGCGTACTTCGGATTTTCCAAAATGCGAAACGTTGGAAAAAAATACTCAAAAACTCAATAGTGATCTAAAGCTTTTAAAAAAACTAATGAAACATTCAGAGATGAAGCCGGTATGAAACGTATGAAACATGCATCTTTTTTTGAGAAGAAGCACTCATCCCTTCGCATATTAAAGTGACAAAATAAATGAAAACAAATGAGAATTTCACGAAATTAAAATAATTATAAAACTTACAGAAAGAGACATATAATAACTCCATAACTTTTCAGAGAGAATGTAATTTCGTACATTATGGGATTGAAACAAACAGTGTGTTCCATATAAATAGAGAAATAAATAAAATAAGCATGTTATTGTAGTTTGAATATGTTAGCAGAGGAACATCAAATTTTGGACAACCTGTAGAACATTAGGTGAATGTGAATTTATTAAAACTTTCCGTAATCGCTCTTTCATTCACACAAAATATTTCACTTCGCTAAAGTCAATTGTTTCGGAGATGTTATCTTTTTTATGTGGACTCTCCAATGTCCGAAAAATAGAAATATCTCAAAAACTAAAATTCTTAGGCATATGACATATTGAAGAAAGTATATTTTAATATATGAATATATAGAAAAATTATACATAAAATAATTCAATAAATTATAAAATTATACATATTCAATATATGTATAATTGAATATGAATAATTCAATAAACATTTTCTGGATAAGTAAACAAAACTCAACTATGCGAAATTGTATGTACATATATATATATTTATATATATAATATATATATATATATAATATATATATATATATATATATGTACATATATATATATATATATATATATATATATATATATATATATATATATATATATATATATATATATATATATATATATATATATATATATATATATATATATAATATATATATATATACATATATATATATATATATAAATTACATTCACTTGAATCACCTTGCTTGTCATGAGTTTTTCCGAGGTTTGCTAATGATGGAGATGATATCGGAGGAATTGCATTGTATCCTTCGAAGATTACAATGCAGATGCAGATTACATTTCTTATCAAATTAATTTATTACTTGAATTCTCGAATTATCAACATAAATTGACTATTCATATAAAATGTATTCTACAATAATAATGATTATTAATTAACCCCTAAAAACAATATATTCAACTGATCTTCATAAATATCAGCCAATTCCACAGTAAATTATTCATGCAGAATTAACCATAACTGATAAATACGTCATATCCGTTCGTTAATCTCGTCTACAAAATCATTTCCGGTATACGGGGAACAGATGCAATTGTCCATTCCGTTCTGTCATCCAGCCCGAATAATCTGGATTTTCTGTGAGCAGCACAAATCGCTGATCCCCTTCCCAATTAAAACAAATAACCCGGCCGCACTGAACGGGAATGAAAACAAAAGTAGGAAAGCAATAAACCAGCAGGTAATCCCATCCTGATCCTGGAGCTGACCGTCAGGCGACCACTAATGGTGTCTCGATCACTAACTCACGCGACGCAGCCCACTCCGATGCCCCTATCGAAATTAACAAGCAACCGGCCAGGGGAAAACGACAACTTATATAAACTCTAGACATGGCTAGTAAACAGCACCATTTTATTAGCGCTCGAAGAACGGAATATCTCTTTCACATAGTTTTTAAATTTTTCTGTTATACTTGAAATGAAACGCTCTCCACTTTTCGAAGTCTAAATCAGGCCATAGCTTATTTAATTGACATTCCAAGAACAGCGTTAAGACAATCATTAGGGGGATATTTCTTATTTGATCTATAAGAAGTAAAGTTACGGTCACTCCTCCTTAGATCTTCTTAATAAATTTTTTTTATTTAATCATATATTTTAATCATTTTTTATCTTCAATAATATAATGACAATATTATTGATATTTTTTCGGCCAAATTGATGACTCCACTTCTCTGAAACTGAGTGAATATCATCAATCTAACAACGACAAGCTACATAGTATAACGTTATAATTTTGTTTAATTTTCATATCTTTTCGTCAATGTTGAGATGAATAATTTAAGTTTTGATAGGTTAGGTTGGTACTCATTCGGCCTACTGTTAAGTGGATCTGATTGTCATTTTGTGTTGCTTGAAGGATGGCGGAATGTTAACCTGACTGTAGAAAAAAGTTGATTGGTTTTTTTTTGAAAAATAATCACAAATTAATTATCATCAAGATAGGAGACGTGTTGAGACCTTCATCAAATGATATAATTTTTCTTTTATGGAATTTTGCTTCAGAATAAGTATCAAGTTCTAAATCAGATTATTTTTCATTTCAACAACAATAAATTCATATATGTCGTAAGGTTTCTTCAAATCGTATCAGGAAGTTGATTTTTCAAAGAGATTCGGTCGATATGAAGTCAACGTGATCACTCAATTTCTCCTCTAAGATGATTGCGGAATTGCAATGATCTACTAAATATATACCTATTTTTGTTGCATTCTGATAGACTTAAAGTAGGTGAATGCATTAAAACAGAAATAAAGAATCACGCTGAATCCTCCGCCTGGAAAAGCCATTGACCGTGTTTCAAGCTTGCTGGCTCTCTTCAGAATGGCGTCCTCAAGTAAGAGATGCATGAACTTGAACAACAAAACACGAACAAAATTCTATGAAAATAATCCAGATGCAGGCTTTACCGTGATCTTTCTTTTTTGTTTTCACTTCAAAATGAATTCTTCATAACAATTTATTTAATTGAGATGAACTTCAATAAGTGTTGTTTTAATGATTTGAAATAATATGAAGCACTCTGCAATATTTCTTAATTTTTTTGTCAAATTTCACCTGATATTATCAGTTCGAAAGAATGTGTATATGTGTTTATATACTACATATTTGTCCGAAAACATGAACATATATTTGAACAAATAAATTTCGAACTGGCATGTTTTCAGTAAGATATAACTTATTTCACTAACAGTACTCGGAAATAATTCAATTTAACAGAAATAAAATAAGAATAATCAAAATCAAAGGTGATGTTTTATAAGAGATATAAATATATATTGAATATTATAGATAGAGTTACATTTATCATCGAATTGTTACATGAATAATTTTCTATGTTTCAAATAATTACAAGAAATGCTGCCCCATGAAAACTGAAACAATTGAGTCGACTGCGACAAACTTACTCCCCTAAATATAGAGAGTGAGGTGATGACATTGATATATATATTTCCTTTTACGTATTCCCATTATTCGCATCGTCCACTTTATTTGCATTATCCAGATTTCTCAACGTCTCCATATCTTCTCTTGTCAATGTAAAATCGAAGATCTGCATATTCTGAATCAACTGCTCAGCAGAGGTTGTGGTTGTAGTTACGGCCATATTCCGCTGATACGCATACCTCAGTGCTATTTGTAACGGTGTTTTATTATGGCAAGTTGCCAGAACATTCAGGGTTGGATCTTGAGTAATAAGAACATCACTAGAACACAATTAATGAAAACTACTTTTTATCGATGGTGAAATGATGAAAAGACATCTCGATATTTATATCAACACCAAATATACTATCAGGAAATAATTTAGATATTGAGCGATCTGTCTCTCCATCTGTTGAAATAAAGGAGGAAACAAAAATTATAACTAAATGCATATCATAACACACACACACACACATATATATACATATATATATATATATATATATATATATATATATATATATATATATATATATATATATATATATATAAGAATATAAATATATATATATATATAAGAAAATGAACACTAGAACATTCATTTGAAAAATTTAAATTAATCAAGAGAATGTTATAATAGAGCTAGCTCTACTATAACATTCTCTTGATTAATTTAAATTTTTCAAATGAATGTTCTAGTGTTCATTTTCTTAAATATTTCATTCAGTGCCATAAGCACAAAAATTTCATTTCCTTATATATATATATATATCTTATATATCTTATATATATAAGATATATAAATATATATATATCTTTTTTTTTTTTTTTTTTTTTCAAATTTATATATATATATATATATATATATATATATATATATATATATATATATATATATATATATATATATATATATATATATATATATATATATATATCATCATCATCTTCAGCCTCTGTCCGTCATCTGCAGAACGAAGGCCTCCCTCTGTCTTTGACAAGATTCCCTTTCTCCCTCCCTCTTCCAGGCAACGCGCAGTCAATCCACAAGCTCCTTATCCCATCGATCGTGAGGGCGCTTTCTTGGCCTTACCCTGTCTCTGGGCTACCAATCACCAACCACAGCTGACCAACACTCATCTGTTTTTCGGGCTAGATGGCCTGCCGATTTCCACTTTGACCTTTTCACACACTCCACGACATCCCTAACCTTCTAACCTTTGTTTGACTTCTTATGTCAAATGTATGGTTTTTTCCAAGGTATTCAACAAATTGTGATAATGCTGTAAAAGGCGAAACTAGTCGAATAAAGAATTGTTCAGTCAATGATTTTCAGACAAGTTTTTATTATTATCTCTCATTTAACGGATGTATTCCTAGACCAACATACCATTATATATATATATATATATATATATATATATATATATATATATATATATATTTATATAAATATATATATATATATATATATATATATATATATATATATATATATATATATATATATATATATATAACATATATTTCTTTCATAGGGGTAGCGATTCCATGATCGGTAGGTAGCATTCGTTATCGACTGATAATTTATGAATAATCTTGGTATTTACCAGGACCCTCTGGGAAGTATTGAGAATACCCTGTTGAATACATGTCCCTGCTAGCTGTCGTCGATGGGTATCGATAATTTCCACGAATTTTTTAGTGAGTCATCGAATTCAATAATGCTTGGAATACAGTGAATATAGTAGTCATAGTACAATTAATTGAATAATATCAGTGTATATTACATCGCTACTAATAATATAAACATTTCAGGAGTAAGTTTAATACAATTGAATTGTACCTACTTTTCGGTGTTATTGAGAAAATCGACGAGGGTACTTGCTGGAATCGGTTGGTACGCTGAGACCAGAATTCCATTTCTTTCACACAATGAAATGATATCGTTGTTTTGGAAGTGAGGATGAAAAGCGATTTGAACTACGGAAGGCTTAATCTCAGCATTATGTAGAATAAAGTTGATTTGTTCTGCACTGAAATTAGCCAAGCCAATAAATCGTGCTTTCTTTGCCATATGTAACTCTTCCACTTTCTGAAAAAAGTTTTCAGAAGATATTTTCATTCTACAATTCGAAGAAATTCTGTGGAGAATTTCATATATCAATTCAGAAACATGAGATAATTATGAATAATAATAAATTCATTCGTCCATAGTGACCAGTTGTATTATATAACTTATACAGATAACATAACTTATTATTCTTATACCTAACGTTTTATTTATACACTTTTGTTAATCATCATCTTCTACAATGAAACCTGTGCAAATAACTCAGGCTGTAGTTATTCTTCCAGAAGCAATATATATATATATATATATATATATATATATATATATATATATATATATATATTTATATTGAAAGTTTTTAGCAATAAATATATTGTTTTTTTCAAAATATATATATATATATATATATATATATATATATATATATATATATATATATATATATATAAATATATAAATATATCAATAATAATAATAAAACTTTATTAGAACTCCATTGAAACATCATGCATATATGTTATTATCAACATTTTTTAACAAACTTTATTCAAATTGCATTGGTGTAACTTCACGAAACATAGAATAATAAGAGGTGGGATACAACAGGAACTGATGAATCCAACCGAAATAAAACAAAAAAAAACTAATTCTCAACAATTTTCTGAGCAATAAAAAAGAGAAAAGAATAAAATGAATCAAAATATATAAGACATATATGGTGGTTCATTGTAGAATACATATTAAACAAAAGCTGAATATAAGAACAATTTTAAACCTACACACAAAAAAAGAATAACACCTAAAAAACAAAATCAATTATTTTCCTTAGAAATCACTTACATTTTTCTTTGAAAGCTTTCGCTTTGTAACCGAAAAATTCATTCCGGATACTATTCATTAAATTTACAATTGTTTAGGAGAAACAATGGTTAAATAAGAATCTATAAAAAGAAGAATAGCCAAGTTATGTCTGAAGTTTACAGTAAGACAATGGTTGTCTTAGTGAAAGCTGATTTTACGGTGTAAATAAGATGGCTTTTTAGTTACCAAGGTTTTATGATACGAACACAACATATGTATCTTTCTACGTTTCTCCATAATATCGAGCCAACCCAACCCTGTGTGAGACTCGGTCCGAAGGCTTCAACCATATATCAATCCTACGCAATAATCTTGAATTTTTTGTATTTTAGTTGCATTGTACTTAGTTAAACATAGGCCGTACACTACATCACCGTAATTCAACTGTGACAATACCAGGACATACATCAGCATTCAAACTTGTTATCCGTCCAAAAAATCTCTACAACCACGTATTAGCTTAACTCGACTCTTGCATCTCAATGTAGTATCCAAGTCCCAGATTTTTCGCTTCATTAGATAATGCAATGGGAATATCTTTCAGATTCAACAAGATTCGATTCTTCACACTTTCCCTCCAAGAATTCGCTTCGGAAGCATAGCTATCGTCTTTTCTGTTTTTAAAAACACAGACTCATATTATGTGAACCACGGAATAAGTTTTTCAAATCAAAATTGATTTTTTTCCATAGCATCTTCTAGAGAGTTTCTTGGAAATTTGAAAAATATTAGCGTATCATCCGCGTATAAATGTGCTTCACAGTACGAAAGACAATCTATCAATTGAGAAGTGTACACAGTGAAGAGTAATGGGCCGAGAATTGACCCTCGAGGCACTCCACAAGAAACATTTGTGACTCTTGATAGATGAGCACGGTAAAAAACGAATTGTTTGCATCTTGAAACCTGACTAATTTCAAGGTAAAATACTATTTTTCTCTAAGTGGGTATATATATATATTTTTTTTTTTTCGACCTTTAAGAATAGAAAAGAGTGCACGTATGCATCGCTGGTGTTTGATATATCAAACAATAAACAGAAAACTGAAATTAAGTCTCACCTACCTTCCACCATGTCATTAAAATTCCGTCCGTTACTGGAAGGCACTGTGTCTCAAATTTTTTTTCTGTACTCGATATATCCTTTGTGTAATCCGGTAAATGCAACAAACATAAATCGACATAATCTCCATATGGTGGATGCACTGTTGCGATATCAAGGCTGTAAAAATGAGAGTGAAATTATTATATCACCAATTATTGATTGCCATTTTTTTTCATTAACGTATACCTATACCAGTTTCGCTCAGAAAAATACAGAACAATCAAAATAAAATATCTCAATCTATCTTTCATATATAATGGATTTTTGTAAATCAACAGAAGCTAGTTCAGCAGCCACTTGATGTCTTTGAGTTTTTCTCCATATCTTTAAATCTTGTGTTCATCTTCAACATTGATTGTAGTTGGAATATGTTAAGAATGAACTTCCACAAATAGATATTTGGATTTCTTATCATGAAAGAATTTATTGTGAGTATTGATACTTTTTGGATATATTGTTTACAATTGTTATGGAATCATCTACCTAACGCAGGGTGAAATGAAAGGGATAATTCGAGTTTTATTCAACAGTATTTTTGTTTAATTCATTCATCAGACACCCACAGATTGTGCCCGTAATTCTCATTATGAGTTGAACATTACAATAGGTTAAATGAAAGAAGCATATACGAAAAATAAACGCGCATCAACAAAATGCTGACAGATAGGCTTCTGGTGTCAACCAGAGAAGTTACACATCATTGAAGTTCTCTATTTTTCTAATATTATTCAATGTATTAGTCTACGTTTAATCAATGAATTCATGGATTTTATCTTACGCCATTGTTGTTAGCACTACGTGAATATCTGCCGTGAAAAATAAGTCATCTCTCTGCACTATATTGTCCTCAAACCACTTGGCAATGGTACCTCTTTGTCGTTCTCCAATCCTGTAGTGGAAAGCTGTATTGAAATGGCGGTATCCATGCTTCAAGGCTATGCTCAAGGTTTGGGTATCTATGGGCTTTCAATAAGAAATAAAATTAATTACACACTATTTTTACACACAATTTTCATTACACACAGTATTTTTCAATATCTTTTCTAGATATTATTATGATTGCTCTTCCTATCCAAAATTTTGATATTTTCGAAATCAAAATTGTGACTCGAGTCTTGAAAGTGACATGCTAATGCACAAGATCCTTTTCTGTTACGACTATTACTTTTGTGTTGTGTAACTCTTTGTTTCAAATTTTGTTTCATTTGACCTATGTAGCATTCGTCATATTGGAGACATGGCATTTTGTAAGTGACACTACAATTTCACAACACTGGAGTGCGATCTTCGGTTTTCGAGAAAAATGTTTTTGAAGTTATTGTATATGTATTATAAATTCAAGTGAAATTGTACTATTTGAAACAAATGCTAGAAATCATTATGATGATTATTCAGAAGGTCATATGTATTCATTCATTGAAACTCGAATGAAAAAAATTATTTCAAAATATTTCAAACAACCAGTTATTTATATTATTCTTTTCAGATCCGAATGAAAAGACATTTTTCAATTTGTTCTACTATTTGTGAAAATATTACATAAATTGAAGTCTTCTTGTACTTAATCTGCCAATAATTCATTCCGTTTGTCATGAAATGACGTGAATATTGCTTCAAGTTTCTCACAAAATTGTATCTTCAACTAGTAAAATAAACCTGGATTACATTTGAATCAATTAATCAAATAGCAGAGCAATTCGTTCAATATTTAACACATTTTCAGCAAGGTTATTTCTTCATTTATTTCTTTCTCATTTTCAAAACTAAGCACGAACTACGTCGAAGAACGAGTAAAATTGTATTACAAATCGAAGAATTGAAAATATCGAAACTACTTTAATTGTAACTAGCACTCTAACCTGAGTGAATATTATACAAATATCAAAATGGATGAATTTATCATCATATATAAAACACTCAGCACAAAAAGATTTGTTATTATCACGAAATGGTAACATATATTTAATATTTCAATTTCGGACCGAACATGGACATGGCAACATCAGAAATACTTGATACGTTCTTAGAATGAACATATCACAAAAATGAATATTTCGTTCTCAATAATTCAATAATACATTCAAATTACACTTACCCTGTAAAGTCCTAGGCCCATGGCAGGGATAGACGTTCCACATAAGGACAGCGATGGTCTTGCTCGAGTATTTCTTGGCATTTTATTATACTTCCAAATATCAATAGAAACTCAGTGTTGAACAAAAATTGAAATAACGACTTCTCGAATTGAAACTTACGTCACCTACAACCTTACTCGAACAGTGTACGCGTGTAATTATACATATGAAATTCACAAATGATTTTGAAATTTTTTTCGGAACATACTAGATTCACCCGATAAAAGAACTGAAAGCTGTGTTAAGACAATGCTGCATCAGCTGTGGTACTTTTGAAACATGCGTTGAATATTTTATCTCTTTTCTGGACATCTGAAACGGAGCAAGGTCATGAAATTTGGTTAAGAATCTAGGATAACAAAGAAACCTGTAAATCAATCATTTATATTTCACTCCATCATTGAGAATAAGCAAAGAAAAAACTCAAAAGCTACAAAAATTGCAGAATAAAGCTATGCGAACAATGTTTAAATATAAAAGATATAAGAATATAGACATATAATACACGAATAAGTAAATAAGAAAGTGAGTAGGTACTTCGTCTAATATGGCAATAGACCAATCCTCTAGTTCACATTTAATAATATTAATATAAATTATGAGTTCTTTATTCTCAACAATTATAATACCTAATTACAGAAAATGATAATAGGATGTTGAATACTAACTAAAAAATTAAAATAAGGGAGATATATAACAAAGAGCTCAATCTAATCTCAAAAAACTAAAACAGTACCTAATGACTAAATAATAGCATTTCATGTTATTATAATAAAGCCCATTCAAATGAATTCATTTTAGTCAATTTCCTTTGTTGACATAGATCCTAATGAAAACTTCTGTGGAGTCAAAGTGAATGTCACAATTATAGGCAACTCTATTGAATGTAGACTCCATAAACCAAATGGGGGATTATATTAGGGAGTTGGTTCTCGAAGTCTCTAGGTGGAATAATTCTGTATTACATGTATTTTGCCTTTGAACATGAAATTTCAAAGTGGACTAGAGAGGAGGACAATCAATAATATTCCGCAGTAATTTGTACAGAAATTTGAGTGATAAAGTTTCTCTTCTGCTCTGCAATGAGATTGATCTCAATCTACTCAATAATTCGTTATGATTGACTCCTCTCTGTGGATAAACTTTGTACTTCCTCAAAACTTGAAATTTCAAGAACCTTCTGTGAATAGACTCAAGATGGTGTTGATGCAAGTGTAAATAGGATGCCAGATCATGCTGCCATACTCCAACCTGCTACGGATTATGGTGTTAAATAGTGCTATGAATGTTGAAAAATTATTAAAATATTTGCCATTGCGTATAACGAATCAATATATTTTTGAGGCAGATGAAATTAGTTGGGTGATGTGTGGGGCAAAGGACAAAGGACAAAGCTTTTGATCGAAGACTACATCAAGATTTTTCACCTTATCAGAACAACAAAGAACCTGACAACCGACGCGACAATCACACTCAATTCGGCCTCTTTTCCTTGTGAAAGAGACAACATTACACTTTGACACATTCAAACTCAAATAAATGTTCTCACACCAACTAGCAACATGGTTCAGCGCGAGCTGAAGTTGAGCTCAGTTGTCCTGTGATCTGATTACATGATATAGTTTCGAATCGTGAATATATCTATCAGATCACTTACGAATAGAATAAATAACAGTGGACCAATATTTGACCCTTGCGGTATTCCAGAGGTAGGTAGGAAATCAGACGAATGTATATCCTCTAGCTGTACGAATTGACGCCGGTCAACGAGATGAGAATGAAAAAGTTTGCTGAGGCTATCAAAGAAATTTTGATGCGTAATTTCTGTACAAGGAGCTCATGAGCAACTTTATCAAAAGCTTTTCGTGTAAAACACTGTATAAAAATCTGTGTAAATTACATCAACTTGACCGGTGTAGAGGAGTACTTCAGAAACGTACTGAGAAAACAGCATCAGATTACCTGAACAAGATCTCATTGACATGAATCCATGTTGCTCAATCTTGATGCTGTTTCTGACGGCTGAATATATAGCATCATACGTAACAATTTCAGAAAGTTTGATAACATGCATATTGGCCTGTAGTATTCTGCAACAGATGGATAACCTATTTTCAAGACTGATAGAATAGTGGCTGATTTCCATATTTTAGGAAAAGTGGCTTTGCTTATTATGAGATTAAATATATGTGTTAATGAATCCGAAAATGAATAAATACAATCGTTCAGATACAAACGTGTGTATTCAGAGTATTAAGAAGCTGAAAATATGCATAAAGTTTTCTCATTAATTTGTTCTGAAAAATACATTCGAAATATTTTTCAACTCTACTATATTCGCAAAATATATTAACAATTATTATTCCGGGCGGTTTCTCATGAACGTCACTATGCTTTGTGAACAACAATAAATCCTTGTTTCGAAAACATACTGAGGAATTTTTGAGACCCATTTAATAAAAAGGGAACACATAATTACAAATCAGATTGACTGCGCTCTCCTCATAATTGTAGAAAACAAAAGATTCGCATAAATAAAAATCCTGTTTTGTCATTATTTTGTTTTTCTTATAATAATTTGGCAGGTTGCTGGTACTTCAGAATGAAACGGAGGTATCAGAAGAATGGCTCGATTTAGGAACAACAACATTCAGAATAGAATTGTCATTTACTATTCTATAATTGCAAAGAAGTTTGACTCTACCTTGAACTGATTCTTATCCATCTTCAGAAAGTGTGAATGATGAACACACAATGCCATTGACACCCTTAAGAACGAATAATAAGATGTCTACCATAGAGGAGAAGAGTTTTCAATTTAATTCTTCAATATAATTCAAGGGATAAGTGTCTGCATTTTTCTCCATATATTTAACTATGATTTCCGTATATTTGTTTGAGACATCTATAATCAAATCAAATTATTGCTCAATTTTCAACAATTTATCTGAGTACTTCTGGTTGAATGTACTTCATTTACTTTCGAAAATGGAACAAAAATTTTTGTATTCATCACATTGTAGTGGAAATAAATGAATGAGCATAATATATTATGTTTCTGAACTAATACCTAATTACAACTAATTAATTATAAATGCAGAGACAGAAAAATATTTTGAACTGATTTTCATTCATATACTTATTTCATTATTCAAAATATACTTTCTGAGATCACGCTTAAATATCTTAATACTAGTACTAGTTTTCAATATATTTGGTTAATTATTGGAAGCCTTAAATCCGTCATAGTATATGCTATTTTCAGATTTAGAGAGCTTACATCTTTGGATATAAAAACCATCAGTATTTTTAGAATTATACCCCTGCACATCACTGACATATACAACATTTTTATTTACATTACATGGAAGCAACTAAATTTTTATTTCGAATATATTTAAAGCAAAGAGCATTCTTTGTTTTACAGACATTAGTTCCAAAGAGTTCAGAATAATTTTGACAGGGGTATACCTGTTGCACTTTAAAATGGTTCGCATGACTCTATTCTGTAACTTTTGTAATTTTTTAATTTTTTCTTTAGTCAAACCCATTAACAATCTGGAGCAATTTTCAAAATGTGGCATTATTATTGATTTGAATATCAATAATTTCACATGTTGACAGTTTTTTTCCTATTGTTTAAAAAAAATTGATTTATACAGAATTTTTAGATGTTATGAAATCAACATAATCATTGAAACTCAATTTTTCGTCTGAAATTATACCTGAAGATTTTACTGTTTCTACTCTTCTAATTTTCTGTTTATTAATCTTATTTATATCCTCATTTGTATTGGTTTAAGGGTTTTACTTGTACCCAAAATTATGAAGTTAGATTTTTTCACATTCAGAGATAAGCTATTGTCACATAACCATTCATTAATTGCAGAAAAGTCTCTACTGATCCCCTCTCTCATATTCTTAATATCTTTGCCATATATATAGAGCATAATATCATCGGTGAATAAAAGTATAGAACATTTTTTCATATGAGAGACAATATCGTTTATATATAAGGAGAACAACAACGGACTTAAGACAGTACCTTGAAGTACTGCTACATCCACTTTCGTGCTATACGTGCTATAATTCCTCAGAACCATTATTAAGAAACTGCTCCCATTTGGTTGAAGGGAGGAACTTAGAATTATTTGTATTTCTCGGGAGGAAATTTTATCACAATATTCAGGTGTACGAAATCAATTTCCTGGGTTTTGATTGATTTCGATTTTTCAAAAATTTTATTGAGAAACTGCGCTAATATGGTACATGTTATGAATTAGAAACATTGAATATTCTAATAAAATTTACTGACAACAATATTTAGGAATGAAACAACAAACATTTATTGCATAGATTACCCGCCTTGAAACCAAAGGAAAATTGTTACAAATCATACAAATATTTTGGTAGGTGCAGATGCCTGAAAATAATAAAAATTATCAATAAAAATGAAGACTAGCGGAGAAACATGACTTGATTCAATTTGGAATACTCCTGAATTAAATGTATATACATCATATATATATGTATGTACAACATAAATATATGCACAATATATTTTTCGACACAATGTGATAATTTCCAATCGATTATTAATCAAGAAACTCACTTTTTGCATACGAACTGGCACGCTTTTGGATTAAACATTTTATTGAGACGGTCCAGCTCATTTATATCATATTTATCTAACACAAAATCGAAGATATCGAAATTTTCCTTGATTCGAGTATGATTTAAGGTTTTCGATAAGGGCCCAATTCTTCCTTGCATCATATGCCTTAGAATTACCTGCCCAGGTGTTTTTGAATGTTTGCGAGCTATTCGTATTATGACTTCTTCGTTCACAAACGAACGATCATTTTTGGATCTGAAATTATTATTATTAATGATTAAAAACGCAGCAAATACGTAAAAATGAAGAATTTGTTTGCAAAATGGACTAAACTTCTGTTTACAAATATTTTTTTCAACGAAAGCAAGAAGTTGTCAGATTCGAGATTGAAATGTGATAAAGATTATCGATGATTTTTACTTGAATCTATAATTCAATCACGAAATGAATATTCACATAGCTGAAGTGAGAATTGATATAATTTTCCTGGCTTATTGATTCACAAATATATTGAATATAAAATAAAATTACGAGGTTGAGTCGACATGTTTCGAGCTTTATTCAGACTTGATTATGTGCTAACCGCTCGAAACATATCGATTCAACGTTGTAGGTTCATTTTATAATTCAATATAATTGTGAAATTGAATACACCGTGTCTGAAACATCTGTTATATCGAATCTACATACAATATGAGATTAATGGTCCTAGACGACCCTTAAGAACAGTAAATCAGTTGCCTTAATTATTTGGTCACTATAATGCCTACAACTGTTCCTCCTTCACCTATAACTGCCATATAAGTATAACGCAGACTGATTGAAATTGTACATTTATTGGTTACTTCCTGTGCTTTTAATTGTTTGAAAATCAATTAAAGAGATATTTTCAATCTACTGAATACTATGTTCAGTATTAAGTCACTGAATTATACTTTACAATCAACATTTTTTACGAGTTTTATAACTGTATATACATATATATATATATATATATATATATATATATATATATATATATATATATATATATATATATATATATATATATATATATATATATATTATAAAACTGTATATATATATATATATATATATATATATATATATATATATATATATATATATATATATATATATATATATATATATATACTTTATTTTTCAAGGGTGGTTTTTTATTTCGAATAGAACACCCAATTTGCATCATATATTCGAAATTTTTATTGAAATTGATAAATTGGCCTGTGCCATTTACATTTTAAAGATTACTTCATGTAAATGTTGTCCGCGGCTCCGTATTAAATGGTCCATTCGGAAGGTCCAATTTTGCGTCACTTTTTCGAGCATTTATATACTCATCCCACGAATTACGCGTGTTATGTTATCCTGTAAGGCTTCAATCGTGTTCGGCTTGTTCACATACACTAACGACTTCACATAACTTCACAAGAAATAATCCAAAAGCGTGAAATCGCATGACCTTGGCGACCAATAATTGAATTGTTTATTTCAGAAACCACCTAAGTCCGTTTTTTTTTAATTTTCGGAAAACTAAAGAAACCTGTTTTTCAGCTCAAGTATAGGTTTAGTCTCCTTTAGATATTTTTTTACAAAATCGAGAATATGCTATTGAAATAATCTATTTTGTGAAAAATTTTTTTTCCTCCATGTTTTTGATTCGAAATAAACTTTTAAAAATTGATAACTAAGTATTATTTTGCTGTGACTTAGGTGGTTTCTGAAATAAATGATTCAATTCACAATGCCATTTCGAGAGATAAGCTGCTTACCAAACTCATCCTTCAACATGTCCATTGTTTCACGAGCTGTGTGGCATGTGGCACCGTCTTGATGAAACCACATGTTAACCAAGTTCAACTCGGCCAACTAGGGCAAAAAAAACTTGTGTATCATGGCTGGATATCGTTCGCCGTTGACGGTAACGTTTCTTCCACGGTCGTCTCTGAAGAAAAATGGACCGATGATGGACCACAAATGGACCACTATGTGGCCCATAAACCACACCAAGCTGTCGTTTTTCGGATAATTGTTTTGATTGTTCATTACTCCAGATGCGACAATTTTGTTTATTTACATATCCGTTAAGCCAGAAATGAGCTTAAAAAAAATTAAAAAAGTGGATTTTCATTGAGCTCTTCTCACTAAAAATTAGACGTTGTGGTAGGTCATTCGGCTTCAATTATTGCAGAAGTTGAATTTTATAGGCTCTCGAACTCTTATAAATGAACAATAAATCTCTCAACAATAAATACATGACATTTTCCATGTGATTGACTAACACATGCCCATTTGCTGAGAACGACGACGAATTGACATTTTACGATCCTCATAAACACTGTACGCTACGGCTGCAATATTCTCTTCAGTACGCACTGTAAGCATGCGAGACAATAGTTTAATGCCCAGCAAAGTATACTTGGTGTGAAATTTGGTGAAAACAGCACGAATTGTTGATTCACCAGGTCGATTATGACGACCATGATATGGTCGTAACAAACGATACATATTTTTCACAGAGCACGAATTTTGATATTAAATTTCAACAATTTGCAATCGATGCTTTATATATATATATATATATATATATATATATATATATATATATATATATATATATATATATATATGTATATATAGTCAATACTAAGACTCTCAATCGGATCAATCGAAATATAGAAATATTTTGAATGAAACTCTCAGAGAGCTGTTTAAAAAATGTTGTCAACGAGAACGAACTATATCACATCTGAGAGTGAATATTAAAAGCTTTTCGAATAATCATCGAACTTGTTGAATTTTGATATCATACAATTGTTTCAACCTTATTAGAAATCATCAGTATTTTGAGTTCTAATACTTTCAAAACGCCGTCAGGTCCTATATACGATGATCCAATTGAAGAGAATATTCTGACACAGTTCAGACAAAGCTCTGGGGGTGGTTGAATGAAATGTCTACTACCTTTACCTTGTTACCTACGTAGGACACGTATAGTCTCGGAAATATAGCTCAAATAAAATTGAGAGGTGAGTTGGTTGTTATAAAGAGAAATATGCTTGATATGCCACCACGATATTTTCATTATAAAATATATCGAAAAAAAATTATATTTTGTGCTTGAATTAGTATAGTTTCAAAATTTTTAATCTATAGAAATGTGGCAAAATAAGTGGATTTGCTGTAAAGTTTGAAAGTATGATATTTTTCCCAAATTAATAAATTAATACTTTCGTTCAAAAATGTTTTTATAACTAACGAATGAAGATTCATAAAATTTAGAATTTTTATTATATGAATATTTTGAACTTGTAAAGGAAACTTACAATGTTGATATATACCTATTCTCAATCGATTAAGATATTCACATATTACTAAACATTTTTGTTACCATAAATTTAAAGTCCAAAAGTGAATACTTTCCAAAAAATTAACAAAATACCCAAGAAGTACAATTTTCAACGCCAATAACCGAGTTTATTGTATGTTACCGCCCTGAAGACAGACGAAGTCCAACGTATCCGATGATAGGAAAACTACTTCTACAGTTTCAGTTTGCTGGTACCTCTTTAGGGCTGATGTTGAGAATAGCAAATTCGTGGAAGTTGCCAGTCCAAATGAAAACAAAATCGCTCAGTAGCAAGATAAGACACAAGATAATTCGGCTTCTTTCAATATATTATTCGAAATAAATAGAAAAAAGAAAAAACTCTGAAAGGAAATACGATATATGTGAAAGTGTACATTTTCAGGTAATAATGTTAATTTTCTCACCTTATATTAGAGTTGAAACGACAAAGTGGATCTACCATAGTATCTGACAGCAAATGATTACTAATGATAAAGTACTAGAAACGAATCGAAATACAAGTCGATTTTCCTAAAATTTTGTAATGATTGCTCTTAACAATATCAAAAGCACCAAGATAAATTAAATTAAAATCAGCCGAATAATCTCTAATACTCACTACGATACATGAAGAAAGGAGACATAAAAACTGACTTGAAAATGACATAAAAAATAAATTATTGAAGAGTGATCGTTTCACACAAATATATAAACGTAGTAGAGAAATGGCAAATGAGTCAAAGTGATGTTCTACACGACCGGTTTAACACAGGTGAGAGATGAAGAAAATTTGTCAAAGGAACGTCAGAATAGGCAACACTTAACCACAATTATAGTTACCTTATCTCACTATTGTTGCCAAGGGGAGGAATCTTCTTCTTCTTCTTCTCTCCTTTATATGTGCCAGGCTACTATGGCCATCTACAAAAAATAACGAATTGGTCCATCTGGTCCGTCTTAAACGGGCCTTGAAAACGTAGTTTCCAATACCAAATGGAATATTGACAGATTCGATAATTTCATATTATCCATATTAAACACACCGAAAATATAAAAACACTCAAACTAAATGGAACTCAAACTCAAAGTTTCACATGTAAACTATTTGTAAACCATTTGTGATTTGGAGGTTAGGCGTCAGCGTGCTCACACATTGACACCCAACCTCCGAAGTCCGAGGAATCTAGAATGCTAGAGAGACTTTATACGTCTTTTCTTAAATAGAGGAAGCTCACGTGAATAGTTCACTAACTATTCGAATGTTCTTCTAATTCGAATATAGGACCTGGTGGCGTTTTGAAAGCCATCGATTATTATTGATTGATTAATCGAAATTGACTGATGATTAGGAATGATCAAGAGGATGAATTAATTTTATTATATTATCATTCAACAAGTTCGATGGTTTTTCGAAACGCACTTTATATTCACTCTCGAAAATGATAAGAAGTAATCTCGAATGTTATCTCGTTGATAACATTTGTGTAAACACCTCCCTGTTTCTATTTAATCCCCAATAAAATTCCTTATCTTACTTAGTGTCTTTCTCTTTCATACAGAAATTTCCATCGTCTAAAGGTGCATATCCCAAAACGGTTATACCATTTTGTTTACAGAATTTAATTTGATCAAGATTCGGTATGAACGGATGTATTTCTAATTGAACAACAGCCGGCTTTATTTTTGCATTTTTCATAACCATAGACACTTTTTGGGAATTCACGTTAGCAAAGCCGATATTCATTACTTTGCCTGCAGTCACCATTTCCTCCATACCCTGGTACAATAAGAATAATAAATTTCTCAATACATGTTACTGAATATATGATACTACAAAATACTCGGGAGTCCCCCATTCAAATATATATATATATATATATATATATATATATATATATATATATATATATATATATATATATATATATATATATATATATATATATATATATATATATATATATATATATATATATATATATATATATATATATATATATATATATATATATATATATATATATATATATATATATATATATATATATATATATATATATATATATATATATATATATATATATATATATATATATATATATATATATATATATATATATATATATATATATATATATATATATATATATATATATATATATATTATTGAAACCTTATAATTTAAGGATAGCACATACTGCCAAAAATCAAATCGAAGAAATATATACAAAATTAAAAAGTAAAACTGTAACTCAGAGAAAACCTCATACAGCTTATGATATTCCGTGTAACAATTGCAATAAAAGCTATCGGACAAACAGCACAAAACCTCGAAGAAAGAATCAAAGCGCATAAATACGCAAAAACTCAAATCACAGCCTTACATAAACATAAAATAACAGAAAAACATGATTTTGATTACAAAAATACGAAAATTTTGGCAACTGAAAGGGACAAAAAAAGTAGAGAAATTTTAAAAATGTAACACATTCGTAAAAATTTAGAAAACCCTGTAAATGAAAGAACAGACATTAAACATCTTAATTCGATATACAACAACTTAATAAACCTCACAAATAACACTCGTAAAATAAACACACAACAATCACCAAACATCACATCTCACCACCAATTTTTTCCAGATTTACCTTCAGTTTCACACACATAAACCAACAATATACATATTCTGGATAAGTACATAAAAAACTATATGTAATTTTAAAATGTAAATATGAATCTTATTACAATCACCTGGCTTACCATGAGTTTTTCAGAGGTTTCCGCATGCTGAAGAAGACTAAAACTTCCGAAGCGAATGCTAAGCCAGAAATATTCCTCTGATAATGAAAATCAATGAGTGAAGAAACAAAAAAACTAATTTGATTTTTTTTAAAAATGAGTGTGACATTTGATATCTATAGTAACTCATAAATTCAATTATTCATTAGTTTTGACAGAGTTGTAATATAACAACGAAACGTCAACAAAAACTTTTTCATATCAAGAAAAGCCTGTTATTGCTAGAAACTTGCGAATTAATATAATATATATATATATATATATATATATATATATATATATATATATATATATATATATATATATATATATATATATATATATATATATATATATATATATATATATATATATATATATATATGAAGAATATATATATATATATATATATATATATATATATATATATATATATATATATATATATATAAAATTACCCATTAAATTTGATCAACAGAATTATAAAGAACAGAATTCATAAATAGTATAATACTTTACATTCAAAAAGAAGTAAATCTAACGAAAATAATTACATTTCTCTACTATATATTCCAAAATTGAGATTGAGTGAAAACATTGCTAAAATATCGAAACTTTATATTTCAATAATAGCTCATACTGCCAAAACTCAAATCAAAGAAATATATACCAAATTAAAAAGTGAAACACTAACTCATACTGTTTTTAATATACCAAGGGATAATTGCAGTGAATGCTATATGGGACAAACATCCCAAAATCTTGAAAAAAGAATTCAAGCACATAAATGCGCAAAAACTCAAGCTGGCATCCTTAAATAAACATAAAATTTCTAGAAAACACGATTTTGAATCACCAGATTAGAGATCTTAACAGTATCCCTATCCTCACGTTACAGTCAACTAACGTGTGTATAATTTAATGTATTTCTTACCTTCCAAATCGCTAGAAAGTCATCATCATTCAATGAAGACATTTGATTCAAAACACATTGATTCTTTTCTGCGCATTTACAAAATTCTGGTAAATGTAATAAATAGAGGTCTATATAATCTAGTCCTAAGTTCGCCAGTGACAAATCCACAAATTTCTCAACACTAAAAAGAAATAATTCAGTATGACAATTTTTTATTCAATATATGAAAGAATGTTTCTCTAAGTGATCAAAAAATATTCAATCAAATCAATTGTGAATTTAGTGTACAATATCTACAATATTAAAAATGCCATGTATTGAATCATGATAAATTGGCATATTGAGCTAACAATATCCGAACGACTTTTTTCCATAGAGTTTTTTGATATTCTAACTCGTAGCAAAATAACGAGGGTTGGCCCTATTTGTGCAATCGTAGTAAGCCGAGTTTGCTGCGGAATCGGCTTAGGTATCTTGAAAAATATGACCCATCACAAATATATATATATATATATATATATATATATATATATATATATATATATATATATATATATATATATATTTTTTCAAAAAAAGTTTCACTATATATATATATATATATATATATATCATATATATATATATATATATATATATATATATATATATATAGTGAAAAATGGTATTGCCTGGTATTTAAATACAAATGTTGTGGGTTATAGGCAAAATAGGATGCCACTATGAATATATTTCATCCAATTTGTCTGCCTGGTCTATATTTCCACTCTGTTTACAGTCTTCATCAGGACTGGCTAACTAGGTCTGAAAGCCATGGCCAAAAACCATCAAACAGGAATGTGTTTCTTAAAATAGGCTGAATTAAAGATGTAAAAATACTCTTATGTACTAACTAAAATTGATTGTTCACCTATCATTGTTTTCAGTTAGTACATAAGAATATTTTTACATCTTTAATTCAGCCTATTTTAAGAAACACATTCCTGTTTGATGGTTTTTGGCCATAGCTTTTACATCTAGTTAGCCAGTCCTCATGAAGACTGTAAACACAGTCGAAATATAGACCAGGCAGACAAATTGGATAAAATATATTCATAGTGGCCTCTTATTTTGCCTATAACCCACAACATTTGTATATATATATCAACGTTTCATTTTTATATATATAACAACGAAACGTTAACAAAAATAAAGTTTTTCATATCAAAATAAGCCTGTTATCGCTAAAAACATTCGAAATAAAATATCTTAAACAGGCAAAAAATCAATTTTAAGAGATATATATCATATATATATTTATATTATCAATTCAAATGAATGTTTATTGCTTGGATATTTCCTGCACTTTCTCGGTAAATGGTGGAATATAGTGTTCAGTGTTCTCCTTTAGAATCTTACCTCTTTATAGGGTTAAAATACACAGCCAGCTTTGCAGTGATGAAGAGATCTTTTCTCTCCACTAGTCCATTGCCGATCCAATGAGAAATAGCTTTTCCTAGAATTTTTTCATCGCTGTTTATGAATGCAGTATTGAAATTACGGCATCCGCTATCAAAAGCCACTTCCAGAGATTTCACTGATAATTGTTCAATTTCAAACTGAAAATAAGTTATGTAAAGTTATTTCTAGGTGGTTCCGAAAATTAAACTCGAAACATCATTTCAGAAAGCTTCAGATATTAAAATCTATAAAACTTCTCAAACGGACTCAGTCTTTCTCGGTGAACACTTCAGAATTGAGTGAACAGATTTTTAATATATTGAGAACGTTTATGGTAGTGATTTCTATTCGATTTGTAGTTTTATATTCAATGCATCTATACAAATTGTTCAAATTCTTCGTTCGTGATTCCAGAACAATGAGAAATCGTACTTATGGCTGAAAGAAGATTGAATCTTCCAATCCAAAGGGTTCATGCGGAATGTATTGATTGATTCTATGCAGTACCTCTCATTATCATTTGACTGGTCAATGACTGAGTTAGTTCATTTAAAAATTTAATTTTTTTGACGAAGGGGCAACAAACTTCAGACATGAGTGTCATTATGTAAATAACAAATGAGTAATTTTAGAAATTTCATTTGTTAAATAATAACAAGTATCATTTCATCATCATTTGTTCGTGAATATATTTGCAGTTGATGTTTTTTTTTTTTGAATTAATAAATGAAATAAAATTGAGAAAGGAAACAAAATTTGATGAATATATGTATTTCACTCAGAGTAGAATCCGCTGAACTGTGGTTGGTATGAAAATTAGAAAGGCTTGTTACTCACAAAATCGATTGCAATCTCAACTCGTACGAGTACACAGAAATAAATATACTTAATAAATAAATAAATGAAGGCATTTGAATTTACCTTATTTATTCCATATCCTATAATTGGCATTCTCGTGCCATTAGACAGTGTAAACGTTCTGTTTGCCATTGAAAACGTTTGAAGATTCTATTATGCAATTATCGAAAAACTACGTTCCTACAGTCACAAACAAAACAAGGAATTCATATCAAAGACCTATGAAACTAGGGAGGTAAATATATTCTGTTAGTTAACGAATTCGATATACAGACGGAGAAGAGTAAAATGATCTCTACTCGCTCATTTCCTACACATATTGAGACTTATTTGTAACAAAAAATGTAAACCTCAGAGTGATAAATACGTAAAAACACAGGCCAGCTCTTTACACCTGACATTGAATACATTAAAATAACATTTTCACGAAAGCTATATATATATATATATATATATATATATATATATATATATATATATATATATATATATATATATATATATATATATATATATATATATATATATATATATATATATATATATATATATATATATATATATATATATATATATATATATATATATATATATATATATATATATATATATATATATATATATATATATATATATATATAAGAAAATGAACACTAGAACATTCGTTTGGAAAATTGAAATTAATCAAGAGAATGTTATAGTAGAGCTAGATATGTGAACGTGTACGATGTGATGCCTCCATTACCATCACACCTGATGATTTTCATTCAGTGCCATAAGCACAAAAAATTTAATTTCCTTATATATATATATATATATATATATATATATATATATATATATATATATATATATATATATATAGGGGAATGTTGCCGTAATGATAAGACTTTCAAAAATATTTTTGGGTTATCGGCAGAGGGTGGGCAGAACTTATTTAAACGAGTAATCGTCAGCAATTCTATATTTAAAATGCAATTCATTTGTTCTTCAGGAATACTGAAAATGTAAACATAGTGTTGATTAAATAGCTACAAATTGTAAAAAAAAAGTTCATTTGACATGAATCAATAAACCAACAAAAACGACACAAAAGTCATCCAACAGTCATTTGCAATATGAAGGCGACAATGCTCAACAACGTGAGAAATATAAATGACATGTAAACAAACTTATAAAAGCGAGGTTAAATCATATACATGTATAGGTATGACACATCAATATACAAATCTGTATTGTCACAGAAAACAATCACAACACGACCGAAGATCTAAGCCAAAGTTGGCCAGTTCATCCAATGATAACAGATAACTATACACAAAACCTATGATCTCAGTATCCATTTTTTTTGTTGATGCTGTTGGGACTATTATTAATATGGCAAATATCCAAAAAGATTGTTTTTACAGTTCAATTCGATGGAGAGAATTTTCGGTTCGTCAAAATCAAATCGATCTTTTAAAGACCATGCATGATTTGCAAGTGAGTATTTTTGGGGTTGTAATCTAGCATCTCTTTTGTGGATAGTAAAACTCCTTTTCAAACATTGAGATGTCTGACGGATATAAACTAATTGACAGTCATTGCACCTTTTAAGACAAATGAAGTCCGACACGGATAGTGTTGGTATTTTATAATTAAATCTGATAAAAAGGTTACGAACAGAAAATGGATTATACCTGGTCACTTCAATATTAGGAACAGCACCAAGAGTATATGTTAAATTTTGAGTTAATACATGAATGAAGGCCAAAGAAACAAAGCCATTAACGATGATATCCCTCAAAAGAGCAGTGTCATCAGTTTTGTTTCTTTGTCCTTCATTCATGGATTAACACAATAATTAACCTAAACTCTTGGTGGTGTTCCTGATATTAAAGTGGCCAGGTATATTCCATTTTCTGTCCGTAACCTGTTCAGCAGATTGAGGTATAAAATTCCAACACTCTCCATGTCGGATTTCATTCATTTTATACGGAGGAATAACTATCAACCAGTTCACATCGGTCAGACAACCCAATGTTTAAAAAGGAGGTTGGATGTCCATCATAAAAGTGATACTATATTACAACCCCAAAGATGCGCACTTGCAAATCATGCATCTTCTTTAGAGCACCAATTTGATTTTGATGAACCGAAAATTCTCTCCATTCAATCCAACTATAAGAAGAGAACCTTCTTGGAGATGTGCTATATTAATAATACTCTCAACAACATCAACAACAAAAAAATCGATATCGAGAGCCTTTGTTGACTTAGTGATGGCTAAGATCGTCGGTCGTGTTGTGATTGTTTTCTGTGATATTATAGATTTGCACATCGATGTGCCATACTTATACGTGTCTATGATTTAACCTCGCTTTTATGAGTTTGTTTACATTTAATTTATAGATCAAACGTTGTTGAGCACTGTCGCCTTTATATCGGAAATAACTGTTGTGGTTGACTTTTGTGTCGTTTTTGTTGGTTCATTGACTTATGTCAGATGAATGTTTCTTTTTTCTACAATTTGTAACTATTCAATCAACACTTTGGCAATATTTATAGTATTCCTGAAGAAGAACCGAATTGCGTTCGAAATATAAAAATTACTGACGATTAGTCGTTTGAATTAGTTCTGCCCACCTTTTGACGATAACCCAAAAATATTAATATGAATTAATTATTATTATCAATATGAAATTATGAATTCCAAGCAAAATATATACCTTCACTTCTTGAAGTTATAAAAATCGTGAATTGGGGGTTTCTCTTTATTCTCACTATATTCCAGTAGGGAATTATAGTGAAAATAAGAACCACATATTTGTTGGATCGTAATCAATTCAATATTGATAAATTGTGAAAAATAAGAAGTTATTCAAATAATCAAATTTTTTTCTCCCTATTTGAAATCATCTAATAAGAAACCATGTTGAATGATAAGTATGAAATTTAATTGATATGAATAAAATTTTATACACATTTGTGGGCTATTAATAAAGCTCACAAAAAAGTGAGATCATATTAATATTATAATAGAAAATTTCAATAACTTGCGTAAAAATAATGACATTTCACTCTTGCAGATGAAGATAATGAAAAATTGAGCATTCTGAATATTACAACTATAAGAGAAGATAAAGAAATTTTAACAAGATTGTATTGAAAATATATAAATTCTCAATAAACAATCAATTGGAAAAGTGAGCAAAACTATTTGAAAATAAAAAGAATTATTATTAGTTTCTCATATATATCTTCAAAATTAACCTGAAAATAAACAAAGTATGAAACACATTGAGATGTTTGTGATGAAAATGATTATCCGTAGAATTAAACACAAAAATTCATTAGAAATAAGATCCACAGATTCCGAATAGTTTAGAGTCAACACAAAATAAATCCGATGAAACTAATCATCCATTCACTTTATTCTAAAAAACTATGAACAACTTCTGCAAAAATATTAAAACCTATATAATTTGTAACCACCACACTATGCACAAAATCAAGTGAAACAAATATATACGTAACTACAGTGCGGAACAAAACCTCAAAAAAAATAAGCATATCATAATATGCCATTCAATAACTGCAATGAATGCTATAAATGTCTCAAATCACGGATTTCATAACAACAAATTGAAGCTAATAAATACGCAAAAACTAAATTACTGGCGTTCATACAACAAAATACAACTGCAACACGATTTCAATTGAAATACACAGATATTCAAGTAACTGAGATAGACAAACATGTTATGAAATTTTAAAAAGTCATTCTCGTCTGAATTTAGTAAATGATATGAATGAAAGAACAGATATATGTACATTAATGCAATCTGTAACGATTTATTAAACCTTTGGACTAACACTGATAAAATCAACACAAAACAATCAGCGAACATTATGAACAGAAACACATTTTCTCCTAATCTACCATCAGTTCCAAACAGGTTAACATAAAATAAATATTGAAGAATAATTTTTTTGGATAACTATATTGAAATTTAAATATTTTCGATTCAATTCTGAAAATAATATTTAACTTCTTAGAATGACCTATCATACCAGTTTTCTGAGTATGACTGAGCTTTTTCAGTAATAATTAATTATGCATCAATCCAAAATATTCAGATTGAAAATCAATACTCTGAAAAAAACTGAATGATTAGCATAATATTAGTCTGTTGCATCCATACAAATACGCCAGAGATCCAAACATGGAAGATATGAAGTGGGATAAGGAGAAGCGTGAAGAAAAATAATGAATTATTCAAATTCTCCTAATAAATGTTCTTTTCCAGCTCGGAACATTTGCATAAAGTTGTTGGGGTTAAATATAAATACATGAAGCCCCTAATGGAATCATATTAGATTATGGCTGTTTTCCGACGATATTAATTAGGTTTTGAGTTGAGAACAAATTAATTTTTTCGAGGTAAGCCCTACGGAACTTGAGTATTATCAATGCGGTTGCTTGAGGCTAATCTGTTGAGATAATTGGAATAAAGTTATTCGGAAATAGACGTTTTGTAATAATTTCAGTAGATAATGAACTTTCGTTGAAATTTTACTTGGAATAATATTCAGCGGTTGATATCCTTTTTATTTCGTTGTGAATTGAGAATTTTTTCATTTTTTTTTATTTTTACATACAAAGGCTTACTCAACAGACTGAAAACTGTCCTATAATAGAGAAGCACTATTACAAATGTTAATTATCTATAAACCAAGTCTCTAAAAACTATATATCTAATATGTATATATTTTGAAACTAGAAATTTTTCATACATCTCATCTAAATAAAGTTTTCGATGCATTGAGTTGAATCTTTTCGGCTACAAGGAAAATAGCTGATTCCACTAAAAAAGATTAGATAAATAAATACATCATGAAGAGTAACTCTACAAAAACTGATAATTATTCTATTATCGACCTTTACTGACCCCTGACTATGACTGTTTCTTTTGACGGTTCGTAAAAACAACCCGCATCTCCTAAATTTTTAACTGAATTCATAATTTATTCTTACAAATCGATTGAACATCAGCTAAGGCGATAAATAAATTTCATATTGTTTCAATTGATTGTCACAACATTTATGGATTATAAAAGTGGTTATTTCCTGGAGTATGGCTAACAACAAATTATCAATTTTCTTGATGTTGTTCTTGATGGTTGCTCGAGAGAGTTCGATTAACTCTCTCGAGCAACCCATATAATCCACCAAATACACTTATATGAACTTTTATTATAGACAAAAATACACTTTATTTAACATTATTCATTTCTTTTTCTCTGTATACTATAATATAGTAATAATGTGTTCGTGTTTGATAATGTAATAATGAATATATGTTATTCTTAATGATACACGTAAATAATTTTTTTTCTATCGATTTTGTATTAGAGTGGACATTTTCCATATCCATATATGTATATACACATATATATATATATAGAGATTGTTATAGTAGAGGTAGATATGTGAACGTGTTCGATGTGATGTCTCCATTATCCTTCAAGGAATAAATGTTAGAGAAATATTGAAATCAATGTAACACTGATGGAAGTGCGAGACATATATGTTTCGTTCTGCAAGGAACTCGTCAGTCGCACCACGTGGATAACATTTTTATATTCGAAACAATATTATAAAATTCAAATTGGTTAATTTAAATTTTTCAAACGAATGTTCTATTGTTCATTTTCTTATATATATATATATATATATATATATATATATATATATATATATATATATATATATATATATATATATATATATATATATATATATATATATATATATATATATATATATATATATATATATATATATATATATATATATATATATATATATATATATATATATATATATATATATATATATATATATATATATATGAAAAATTGATTTATTGCCTATTTAAGATAGTTAAATCTCAATGCTTTCCAGCAATAACAGGCTTATTTTAATGTGAAAAACTTTATTTTCGTTGTATATCACAACTTTGTCAAATCTAATGAATAAGAGAATTTTATGGATGACTAGAGATATCAAAATTTTAAATAAAAATCGAATTAGTTTTTCTGTATTTTACTTATTGCTTTTTAGTATCGAAGGAATATTTCTGGCTTAGCATTCGGTATGCTTAGCTATCGCTTCGGAAGTTTTAGTCTTCTTCACCATGAGGAAACTTCTGAAAAACTCATGGTAAGCCCGATGATTTTTATAGTGCGATTTATATATATATATATATATATATATATATATATATATATATATATATATATAATATATATATATATATATATATATATATAGATATATATATATATATATATATATATATATATATATATATATATATATATATATATATATATATATATATATATATATATATATATATATATATATATATATATATATATATATATATAGATATATATATATATATATATATATATATATATATATATATTTATATATATATATATATATATATATATATATATATATATATATACCAAAACCATTTTAGATACATCGAAGAAATTATACAGTCATACGTGCATACCGAGAGTAGCAAAATTAAGGCATTATAATACAAAGATTCTGCCAGAAACACTCGGCTAGCACAAAATTCATAATAAATACTTGGTAATTGTGCCGAGGTGTTACTCCATTTTCAAAAGTTAAACACAGTTTAACAGTTCAATTTTTAAAAGTGAGGCAACACCCCTAAACAATTGTCAAGTATTTATAATAAATTTTGTAAAACCAAGCCAAGTATTTTCATTTAATATATTAAACAATGTTCCACCAAGAGATCAGCGAACATTCAATCAAATTTGAGTTATAACACTGTTATGTTCATACAAATAGCAAACAAGACATTGCAGCTGAAAATCATATAACAAAAATTTTGTTGTTTTGAAAGCAACAAAATAATAAATGATAATAAATAATATAGTTTTTCACACATCAATAGTTGAGGCATTTAGATGTATTCACTGTGTATCATCTATGTAATGCCTTACACACTAACAAATCAATGTTTCTAACATAGGTAACGCAGTGTATTCATTGCACTTTTATAAGAAATCCTTATAAATCTTTTATAGAAAACGGTAGACCCTGCACATGAGGGCAACTTTTGGCTCTCATCAGACCAGCGTAGTCAAGTGAGTCTAGTTTCTGATGTACGATCGAATACACAAGCGAATATTCATGTGAAAGACGCAACCATTTATGTGCTACTCAATGTGAACGTCTTTGGATTGGGACTCGATGAGCTGAAAATTTCTTTCAGAAGCGTAGTGAACTAGATTAAAATGTCAGAAAATTATTTGAATATTATATTTTCATTTATTACGAATAATGTGAGTACGTCCACTGAAGTTCGAGAACTGAAATAATATTCATACTGGTTGTTTCATGAAATTCATGCGGTAAAACCCATATCTTTTGCTCAAAATAACCTACATACATTTTATTTTTGCACGAAATTCTCTGTGATCTTTATCCGAGAAACTTCACTAAAATAACATGGTTTCTGTGACCATTTCGTGCTCTTTTTTCTATTCAACAAAATCGACATTCGTTGTTGAGTTTAGGAAAATTATTGACGTAAAGACCGTCATCAAACTAACATAAATCTTTCAAAGTATATTTGAGCAAGTCCTCTCATATTCACTTCTGATAAAAATCTAAAGATAATTTCAAATCGTGATATTTGGAATTGCTATAAAACGTTCTAACAGTCGACACGCGTTTGTGTAATATGCAGTATTTCTACCTTAGCCGAATACGAAAATGTTACCTGTCATTAAAAAATATTGCATGACGTGGAATATAGAGGTACAATGTCAATTCCGAGAAAGGCTGTTTCTTTCGTTCGATCGATTTGAACTTCAGCCAGTCTGCTAGAAAATACACTTTCTAGGCGATGTGATGTTCATAACTTTCAATAGGGCCGTCGCATTGTGATTTCTATAAATGTCCCGCAGCCTGACATCTGAAACGATCCATTTTACGAGAACTACAAATGGGCGACTTTTATGAGCTCAACGTTCCGTGAAATCTCAGAAATTTTCTGATAATAAATATTTTTATCTCTTCTGTTAGTTTATGGAAGATGATCGATATCTATCAATTATACTGCACTCCGCAAATGATAAAGTGTAATGGAAATCACTTGCATAAATTCCACGAAACTAAGTTTCAGGCTAAAACCCATTGTCAAGAGTAAATAGACAATAGTTAGTCTTGTGCAAGTACAGAGCCGAAAGGCTCTGTTCTTGGACCTCTTCTATTCATATTGTTTATAAAGGATCTGCCTGCGAAGTTGTCTGATTTTTGGTGACACTATTTGCCGACAGTTCTTGCTGAAGAACTCCTGGAGGCATGTGAATGCATTGTGAGGGAGTTTTAAAATAGGTGTCGAATAAACAATCTGATGGTGAACGTTGACAAAAGTATATGTGTTCATTTTTGTATGAAGGGCAATGGGGACTACCGTATTTTGTATCACCAGTTGACGCCACTAGCGCCTGAGGTCTAGGAGTGAAGCTGTCAATAATAATCTTGCTATAAAGTTCGGAATTACTTCGAACGTGTACTCCCCTTTTACTATAAAAGTACAATTAACTAAATATCGATAATGCCCCAGTGTCGTGCAATCCCTTTTTGTTCGAAAAAGAAGGGGAACATAAATTTCCGAAAGAAAACTCTTGAAACAGTCGTTAGTTGCGATTCGTAGGGACAGATAAACCCCTTCAATACATTCATGTGTTTGTGAAAAACATTTCAAGGCTGAGGATTATACATTACCTAAAAAACCAACTACAAAAAATCGTAAGTAAAATCTTTTATTTCAACGAAGAATTTATAGTCATACTTGATTGAGATTTGATTTACATCGGTCAAGATAACCAAGCAAGTTTTCCTATCATGCCCTGCAAACTCTTTTTATTTTTCAGCTACCCTTAACTTGAAACAGAAAGCGGTACCTAGTCGATTTGAGTGAAAAGTGAAGAAAAAAAGGAAATGAAGAGAAAAAGTGCAGAGAGAGTTTTACGTCAAATGAAATGAGATATCCAAGGAGAATCTGCAACACTTCATTCAAACGTAGAAGAAAATCCATGTGAAGAATATTTTATAAGTAAATAATAATCTTTTCATACGATTTACAGTCTTTACCAACCTGCATTATATACTTACAGTATTTTTAATAGTAGTTTGTTGGATGGTATAACTAAGACATTACATTATCCCTTTTTCCAGAATGTTGAAGAAACTTGTAACGAAATAGTCATTGATACTTCAAAAAAAAAATACAAATGTACATTGCAATTTAGACACTTTTGGTCAGGAAAAGAGCTTAATTAATACTGCCAATGTGTCAGAATATGAACGCAATAAGGAGTGTACACAAATCATGTTCAGAATTGAGAATCTCAAAAATAAGCCTGGTCAAGTACAATTTTATACTGGCTCTAACAATAACAACCATTTTTTCTTCGGTTTTAACCTTTTTGGAGATGAGATAAACAAGTTGAAATACTATCCATCGATGAAGTCAGCATAAGTAAAGCATGCATTATCACTTGTAATCAGTGTTACTTAACAATGATTAAATTGAGAAAAATGTGTGCATTGAAGAATTATCCTTTCATATTAACATAAGCAAGAGTTCTGAGAGTAAGTATTTTATAATATGGCTCCAGAAGAAGTAATCGATGAAAATTTGATGTTTCGAGATAAGATTTACACCTGCACTATTATTATAGATTGTACAGAAACAAGAATTCAGCAACCATAAAATCCAGTTTCACAACACGCTACATATTCAAAGTATAAATGAGCAAATACACTGAAAGTATTGGTAGGAATTTCAAACTCTGGAAGTGTAACCTTTATATCAAAAGCATATGGTGGATCTATCAGTGACAGGCAATTGTTTGAAAAATGTGGTATTAGTGATCTATTTCAAAAGGGTGACTTCATGCTCGCTAATTTCAGGAATAATATTATTATGTCAATAGCCATTATATATAATTAATTGAAGATTTTTGCTGAATAAAAATTAAAAGAAATCAATAATACCGTCTTCATTTACTATTTAACAAAATGTATATATACTTTGTTTATCCTATTACTTCAAGTAATATTTTTTGGCTATTGCAGGCATCATATAAGTATTATAAAAGTCAAATACTTGAGGAATTATGATTTCACAAATGAGTCATTTCTGTTTACACAGATTCTCTTTTCATCCTTATTTGTCCATATAAAAAATTCACAAGACATCCTTGTGAATACAAATTTCAGAAACAAGTAACTGTGCCTATATTTGGAAATAATAGGGACTAGTTTCTTTCAAATAAAATTCTCCATTGGCAGTTTTTAAATGCTTATAATTGTGTGCTCTCATGAATTCATATCAAAATAATAGAATTCAAATATAAAATAGTCAGATCTCCAAAACACCTCTTACTTTTGCTCCTCTTTTTCTTAGTTCGACTTTCAGAGCATTGACATTCATTGATCCGTATCTTTTATCTTCCATTTTTAATGATTATTGAAATAATTAAAAATGATAACTAATAAACTTACGTTAAAAGCTAACAAAGTGAACATTCACAGTAGTAATATATGATTATTTTCATTTCTTAGACCACAGGCTACACCAGCGCCTCTAGCGGTCAAATCATACGCGGTAGTCCCCATTGAATTAGCACCTTGGATGTTAAATACGGGGACAACACTATATCATCATCCCAATCAAAAAGTTTCTTGGAATATATCTGAACAGAAATTTGAGGTGGACATCACATATTGATGTTTTATGTTGAGAGTTGAGTAACTCATTTTTTGCATTCTCTAGAATCAAGAACATCGTACCTAGAAACTGTGTTATGAATGTGTATTACAGTCTTGTATATAGTCATTTAAATTATAATATTCCGCAGTGGGGCTGCTCTACAGAAATAAATAGGAGGGATATATAGAAGCGAATACTTTGATTAATATTCAATATTCATCAACGAACATCTTGTAAACCTATCTTCATTAATAATTACATACTCACCTTACCATGTTTATATATTTATAGATGTTTGTTATATGTTGAAGAAGATGAAGATAGGCTTATTAAATTGAAAAGTAATCATGAATATTCAACAAGAAACAGTGATGTGCTACTTATTCCTATGCATAAATCAGCTGAATTTGAGTACTTTCTCTATTATCAGGATATTGAAATCTTCAACCATTTACCATCGAATTTGAAAGTACTGAAAACTCGTTTGTTTAAGAGGAGAGTTAAATCTCTGCACTCAACAAAAGGCATGCTATAGTGTAAAGAGTACTTCGGTGATTCAAATGTGGGCAATAAAGTATGAATCAAATTTGTATCATATGTTTGTATATTTTTTCACCACAAATGTTCTTCACCATGTGAAATTGTCTCGAATGTTTTATATTTCTGAGCCAATTTTTTTCTTTCCTTTTCAAATAAAGTTATATATTATTGTGAATATAAATTTAACCAATATTTTTGTCTGGACCAATATTTTTGTTCGAGGGCTGAATGGAAGATCAGACTCAAAACTGAATTCAGTCTTTTCGAGAGCATTCTTCTCATTTGTAATTATTGTATCAATTGAATGTATGTAATTTCACAATGTAAGGAATATTTTTCGATGAATTTCATTTCATAAATATATATATATATATATATATATTTCTGAACATATATATATATATATATATATATATATATATATATATATATATATATATATATATATATATATATATATGTTCAGAAAGGTTTCCGCGGTCAGAAGAAAGTATAAAACTTGGTTCTCGGAATGAGCCGCGTTCTAGATTTATACCGTTGTGAAGCCATCTTCAGGAGTTGGAATAAATTAGTGAAGGTAAGGGTTACTCGGTTACGTGGCCTCAATCTGCCTACTCCACGAACTGAATGAAGGAAAATGAGGAAAGTTTACCTGGTTACGTGGCCTCAGTCTGCCTACTTCACGAACCAAATGAGGGAAACTAGGAACGATAAGAAATAATTCGGTTGCGTGGCCTCAATCTGCCTACTCCACGAGCCAAATCGTTTCTAATAGTTAAATCCGAAGTCTCAACCTGCCTACTCTTTGGAGTCAACTGGCGTGTCGATCGTCATTGCTAAGTCTATTTTTGAATTTATTGGTATTTCTTATTTCTTTAATGTTGATCAGGTCACAATTGTCAACTCTGAGAGATGAAAATGCAAGAGATATTCCACAGATTGATTCACATTCCGGAAGGATCGTAGAACTGTCTCTTTCTAGCACCAAACTGTGAGGTGGAAGTATATCCACTTCCTTCGAATAGTAGTGTTTGATAGGAACCGATAAAAAGAATATTTGTTGAAGATCAAATGTACTATTTCCATTCTCTAATTCATCTCATGCGTATTTGCTCTAGAAAGGATTATTTCGAGAAATCGTCCTCGGATAATTTCTAATGGTTCAATATAACTTAAGACAGTACCGCCCTTTGCTAAAATACCGTAGCGAAGATTAATTTTGATAATTGCACTCAAGTGTTGCTATATTCATTTCGAAAGTGTTTTTATTTTGTATCAAACATCAGTTAGAAAAAAGAAACATGCATCACAGAAAGGAGGACTTTTTAAGCTAAGCACATAATTTACAGTCCTCAACTTTTTTTCTTTTTTAGGGCACATAATAAACGCATGACAACCAACAATCATGTAATAATATCATTACCATTGTTCAGAGAGCTGGGGTTAGAGACCTATAAAGCTGCGTTGGACGTACGATTTAACGCCCAAGAACACGGTGAGATCGAATCGAACTCATCAGCACCAGTAAGCCGAAAGCGTAATTGGTAACTTCATTCGTCCCACTACGGCGTCTCCATTTTTATATTGAAGTGAAGATGAACATTCGTTAAACATAGATGTTATTGGAACATACAGCAAATGACATGCATTCGGCAATTCCATTAATTTGAACTTAAACTGCTCCTTTGTTGGCAAATTGTAGTTTTCTCAATATTTCGAATTTATTTCCACTGACAATATTCGAGTGTTGAAGAGCAACTAAGTTATTGAAGCAATTTCTGCCGAACAGCACCAAATCAATTATCACAATACACGATTCAGACGAATTGAGAAGAATGAAGATTTTGGGAATACATTATATCCTTTTATAATCAGAATGGACAATTGAATTAAGAGAAAAACACAGACACACACATCTTATTTATGATGATTCTTGAAATTTATCGAGAAACAGTAATCAAAACACATCAAAATCAGCGAACAATATTACTACGGATATCATCGAACGAGAGAAAAATTGAGGAGAAACATATGAAAAACTTTTGATAAGCCAGGTGATTTAAATGAATGTGATTCATATATACATATACACATATATATAATTTCACATTGTTGAGTTTTATATACCTAACCAGAATATGTAGTTACTATTAACAAATATGCTGAATATTAAATATAATACACATTCATACAAATTTGGAAAATACAGTGGATGAAATAACAGATATAAAACATCTCAATTCTATTCACAACGATTTGATAAACCTTACAAATAACACTGATAGAATCAATACGCAACAATCACCAAACATCATCTCCCAAAAATCAATATTTTCTGATCTACCATCAAGTTGACACACATAAAGCCATACAAATATTTTAATACACATATTCTGGATAAGTTAATGAAACTCTGAAACTATGAAGAATTATATGAATGCATATATGTATATATAAATCACACTCATTTGAATCACCTGGCGTGCCATGAGTTTGTCAGAGGTTTCCTCATGGTGAGGAATTTGATTTCTTTCAAAATAATAAGTTTGACGTTTTGATACCTATGGTAATTCGTAAAATTCAATTATTCATCATTTTTGACAAAGTTGTGATATACAACGAAACGACAACAAAAATAAAGCTTTCAACTTGGAAAATAGTCTCTTATTGTTATGAATTATTGATGAATATTGTTAAATTGAGTATTTGCAATAATTCAAAATGTATTCGTTCAATTCACCATTTATTGTTAATGTTGAGCTTTCGCCACTCATAGGTTGCTTCGTCAGAACATACAATGTTGGATTCATTATATGAGGAGAGATGTCGGAGATTGGTAGTGTAGAAATTTTCAAGACAAAATATAAAATGTTGCTGTAAAACTAGAAAAGTTTAGTATGACGGTAAAATGAAAGTTAACAACTACATCATAAACATAAAAAAACATCTTTCCTCATATAATGAATCCAACATTGTGTAAGTTATGTTCATATGTAAGATGTTATCTTATACTATCTATAAGTATAACATGAATTTTTATCTGTTTCTTCATTTATTTATAGATGTTCTGACGAAACAACTGGTACGTTGTGAAAAGCTCAACAGTAAACAATTAATAGTAAATTGAACAGGTAAATTTTGAATATCTCCAAATACCCAATTAACCAATATTCATATTCATTGCTTGGAGATGAATGACCACATTGAATTATATATATATATATATATATATATATATATATATATATATATATATATATATATATATATATATATATATTTTATTTTGTCCAACACATTACGTTCAAAACTGAATCATTTAGCGTCTCTTTATTTCAGGTCATTCCCAGTACCGATACGCTTCCTCGAATTACTTTGATTTTATCCGCTCAAAGGGATAAAGCTACAACGTCAGAAAAGTTCGTAATTAAATTTCAGAAATCACCGTAATCAAAACTTCAGAAACTTTGGTTCGAATGAAGTTTTAATTGACTTTGTTAAATAGTAACTAAACAATAAGATTTTCTAAGAATATTTTCTCATCAGTAGTTTAGCTTCCGGATTATAATAAAAAAAATATACTTTGTACGGTATATATATATTATTATATGTTGAAATCTTTATATATATATATAGTTTATAAACTGCCATAATATTATAACTTCTATATTAATGAAATAAATATATATAAGGAATTTTATGCATTTGAATAAAAAAAAAAAGTAAAAGTTTTCATAATTATAATTAAAGTATGAAAAATTTTCAAATATGACTTATGAAATTTTAATTATGTTTAATAATAAAATAATAAAAGTATCGAGGATATATATATATATATATATATATATATATATATATATATATATATTTATATATATATTTATATATATATATATATATATATATATATATATATATATATATATATATATATATATATATATATATATATATTGTCAAATGTCTCGCCTTTGCAGACGATATCATCAGAGACAACAGAACTGAAGCTATTCGCGCCGTAGTTACAAATTTCTCAAGATTAAAACGAAATACATGGAAAGGAAACCAAAGAATAAATCTTCTCCTATGACAAAACATGGTGAAATTCTGCAAGTGGGCCATTTTAAATACATCAGCGAATTTATACAGTCCTCAGGTTTGAACCGAATCGCTAATGAACAGAGAATTACCAAGCTCCAAAGAGCCCATACTCTAACATGGGCTCACTATAACAAAAAGTGCATTTCGAGAGGCGCCAAATTGAGGCATTATAACACAACGATTCTTCCAGAAGCAATCTACGCAGCTGAAATAATGCTTATTGACGGGCATTCAAGAATTGGAGAAATAGAAAAACAAGAACAAAAAATTCTCAGAGAGATTTACGGGCCAATCAATAGAAACGGCATTTGGATGAAAAGACCTCAGAATGAACTGTATCAAAAGACAAATACGATAAAAGAAGAAATCAGAAAAAGACGAGCAAAGTTCTATGCACATGTTTACAGAATGAAACAGTCCAGAATAGCGAAGAAACTACTCGATATAATTATGAATAGTGAATGCGGAACAGAGTGGCTAAATGAGGTCCAAAAAGATCTACAACAGATCGATATAAAAAATCTCGAAGATCGCAGTGAAATCGCACATGTGAAGTTTGAGCAGAAATCGAATCGTCAACCTGAAGTAAAGTGGTCAGATGAAAGGAAGAAAGGATTAGAGAGGATTTTCAGAGAGCATGAAGCGTTTTTGGGAGGCAAAAAAGATGAAGCAAAATTCCTAATGATTGCGAATTCAAGTTCAGTCGCTCTCCTCATGGAAAACAATCGTAATAATAATACTAATAATATATATAAAACAAGTGATTTTTCAAGAGTTTTTTTCAGGTTGGCGGCACTTCTTGGTAATGGCATCCAAACGTCATCTGTCAAAATGAAAAAAATTTCAGTATACTCTGCCATTTCATTATGGAAAGACTTACAAACCGATGATTGCAAATAGTTGAAATTCACTATCTGCTCTGCACAAAATTAACTTTGTGCTCTGTGAAAAATGTGTATCGTTTGTTACGACCATATTATGGTGGTCAAATCGACTTGGAGAATCAACAATTCCTGCTGTTATCAACAAATTTCGCACCAAGTTTACTCTGTCGTACATTAAACCATTGTCTCATTGTCAGTGCGTACTGAAGAGAATATTGCAGCTGTAGCGTACAGCGTATTCGTCGCCGTTCTCAGCAATAGGGCATGTGTCACTCAACCACATGGTAAATTTTATGTGTTGATTTCGGTTTGAAAGCTCATAAAATTCAAGTTCTGCAAGAATTGAAGCCGAATAACCCACCATAGCGTCTGAGTTTTGGTGAATTGTCCTTTAGAACAGCTTTATGAATATCCGCTGTTTTATCGAAAAATTGTGATCAATATGTGGTTTATGGGCTGGTGGCATCATCAGTCCATTTGTTTTCAAAAACGACCGTGGAAGAAACGTTACTGTCAACGGCGAACGATATCGAGCCATGATACGCAACTTTTTCTGCCCCAGTTGGCCGAGTTGAACTTGGTTGACATGTGGTTTCGTCAATACGGTTTCACAGCTCGTGAAACAATGGACATGTTGAAGAATGAATTTGGTGAACAGCTTATCTCTCGAAATGGCTCTGTGAATTGGCCTTCAAGATCATGCGATTTGACTCGTCTGGATTATTTATTGGGGGTTATTTAAACTCGTTAGTGTATGTGGACAAGCCTAACACGATTGAAGCCTTACAGGATGACATAATACGCGTAATTCGTGGGCCGAAATGCTCGAAAAAGTGACGCAAAATTGGACCTTCCTTATGGACCATTAGATACAGAGCCGCGGATAACATTTACATGAAGTTATCTTCAAAATATAGATGACATAGGCCAAGTTATTATTTTGAATGAAAATTTTAAATATATGATGCTTATTGAGTGTTTCATTCGATTTGAAAAAAACTACGCTCCAAAAATCACCCATTATATATGAATATTTCACAAACAAACGCAAATTTGGTCAAGAATAGAATTGATCTTACTAATTTTGTAATCCATCAGCGCCTACCATATGAATGAGAATGAAAGGAATTACTCTGAAGATGTCTAGAAAACTGAAACAAGAACTTGTAGGAATTGGAAAAATATTTGCAACGGAGTGCAGAAAGTTTATTGATTCATTGATTTTATTTTACAAATAATGAGAACGCTAAAAGCTCATAAGTCTGTTCCGCCAGAAATCACAAGTGTCGAAAAAAATATTGCAAAATTTTTCCCTTTCTTGTGTTGACCTTTAACATTGATCCCTAGAAGGTCAATGGAGACATCGCATCATCGTATCGTTTCACATAGCAAGCTCTGGTATAATGTTCTTTTGAATAATTTGTCAGAAAAATTCTCGAAAGAAAGTCATATTTTGATCCTATACCAAATTGAGGGGAATTTTTCCTAGTGGAATATCCACTAGTATTGAATGCCCTGTGATTCTTGAAAGTAGCTATACCTCTGCTCGCCTGGGCGTGATCTGGAGCGATTAGGCATAGGATTATTCGTACACATTGCGGACAATTTTCTGTAGTGTTCGAATGAAATATCTACAAAGCCTTCCACTCGCGCTACTGTTGTAGCATGATTAGGAGTCTTGAACGCTAGGGAGAGTTTATACGTCTTTTCTCCGACAGAGGGAGCCTACGTGAATATTCCACTAGGTAAAATTCTCCTCAATTTGGTGTAGGACCTTCGATAAAGTTCGTTTTGAAAGTCATCGATTCTTGATTGGTAGATTAAATATGGACTGATGATTCATAATAATGATGAAACAATTGTATCCAATTATCATTCAACAAGATCGATGAATTTTTCGAAACGATCTTAATATTCACTCTCGAAAGTGATGGGTTCGTTCTCGTTGACAACATTTGTACAGACAGCTCCCTGAGAGTTTCTTTTGAAATATTTCGATATTTCGATCAAGAGTTTCAGTATTTAGTTCTATTGAATGACGTGTGATTCTTGAAACTATATATATATATATATATATATATATATATATATATATATATATATATATATATATATATATATATATATATATATATATATATATATATATATATATATATATATATATTCAAATGAGGAAATCGTATCGTACGCCATTGGAATCTTTCAGAACTTCCCAGATATAACGAGGTTGGAAATTTCTACATTATCAGCAATTTCATCCGTGCTTGCTTTAAATTCAAATTTCCAATATGCAGAAATTGTGAAATTGATTAAATTCAAACATTGATAGATAGCTGCTGATTTTTTTATTCAGAATAACTTTTCTTATTGCTAAAATGATTGAGCATCAAACACCTCGCAATACATTAGCATGAAAGCCATATTATTGAAGCAGCAGGGCGATGGGAATTGAAATTGAATTTCATACATCATCTTTCTTTTTTCGGTGAAAAAATTCTACGTTATTGGATATATCAAAACTGAAACAGAAAAGTTGAAATATTCGTTGATGGAAAACTGTGCTTCGAATACTTCAAAGAAAAACATTCTTAATAGTTATCACCACGAGAGAATGAAGAAAATATCAGATGTATCAGAAATTATCAGATATCCTTACTTAATTTTCAGTTATAACTGTTGATTTTTTTTTATACCAAATGCTTGAAGTCTCCTTGAAGGGTGACTTTGAAAAATCTCGAAATAATCCATGAAAACCATTCCGAAAACTGGAATAGAATGTACACAATTATTTCCTGAGGAAATTTCCCTACGGAGTCTCCTGATTATATTTGCAACCAACCGCAAAGTGTTCAATCATGTCTGGGCTTACTTTTCAAGTACACCTGAACCGCATTATAATTTTTTCTACAAATATTGCGATGTTCTGGGCAGAAAATATACTTTGTACGGTATATATATATATATATATATATATATATATATATATATATATATATATATATATATATATATATATATATATATATATATATATATATATATATATATATATATATATATATATATATATATATATATATATATATATATATATATATATATATATATATATATATATATATATATATATATATATATAGGGAATTAAATTTTTTGTGCTTATGGCACTGAATGAAATATTTAAGAAAATGAACACTAGAACATTCATTTGAAAAATTGAAATTAATCAAGAGAATGTTATAGCAGAGCTAGATATGTGAACGTGTACGATGTGATGTCTCCATTATCCTTCAAGGGATAAATGTTAGAGAAATATCGAAATCGATGCCACACCTGATGGAAGTGCGAGACATATATGTTTCGTTCTGCAAGGAACTCGTCAGTCGCACCACGTCCATCGAAGTGAGGCAACGATTTCAACCTCCAAGCATCTTCTTGTGACTTCAAGTGGAAGAGTGAAATAATAATGATAATAATAATAATAATAATAATAACAATAATCATAATGATAATGATAATAATAATAATAATCTTCATTCATATACACCTTATAGTACAAATTCTAAATTTTAACAAAAATTTGCATATAATTAAGAGAAAAAGTTTACATGCTTCTCCTGTTCATATCTCTTCTATGAGATATGAACAAAGACAAGAAAAATTTTGTTGACCTCACAAAGGTATAATACCTGTGGTGAAAGATTTTTTTTTTCTTTAATACAGTAAATATGGATTTGTTTATTATTATCCATACAGTAAATATTATTTGTACATTTCAATCTTAATCTCTACAATTATCTGATACATTCAACTATATACCTAATCTTCCATTTATCAAAGTATTATATTAGACCATCCCCACCTGAGATATCCATTTCTTCAAGGCTTTCTTAATTTTCACGTTATTGACCATCTCTTTCAAGTACATAGGCAATTTGTTGAAAATTCTAGGCGCTAAATAGATTGACGAACGTTGACCAATTGATTTTTTAAACTTAGGAACCTCCAGAGAAAGGTAACTATATCTGGAATTCAAACCATGCTCAATTCGTTTCGAATCACCTATGTTGTATTATTACTCATCAACTACTAGTCATCACTCAGAAATAAATGGCTAAAATTTAAATATACATTGAGAAATATATATATATATATATATATATATATATATATATATATATATATATATATATATATATATATATATATATATATATATAGATATATAATAATAATAATAATAATAATGTTTATTTGTCCTGTATGACATTACAATATGTATAGGATACGTCAAGAATATGATTCACAATTACAATTACAATTAAACAATTTCAGTAGAAGAATACTCTTGCAAGGAATAAAAACAATTGAGTAATAATAAGACTCTGCAAACTTCCTTCTTAAATTTCGACCGACTCAAGAACTTGATGTGGTTAGGAAGATGGTTAAATAACTTGATGCCTACATATGTTGGAGAGGATTCAAATTTAGATGTTCTGTGAGTCGGAATAGAGATGGTGAAATTATGCCTCGTGCTGTAGCTGTGGAAACTAGAAGTTGTATCAAGCTCGAGCAGTTTACTGCGAACAAACAGCAGACACTGTAAAATATTTGTACATGGCAGCGTCAGGATCTTGTGCTTGATGAAAATCGGCCTGCATGATTCTTGTGGCTTCAGGTTGGAGATCAATCGAATACATCTTTTTTGCGTTAAAAAAATTCTGGCACTCGATGCCGAATCGCCCCATAAGACTACATTGTACTTTAAGTGGGTGAAAACCAGAGCATAATAAGCCGTAAGCAACCCATCCAGAGGTAGCGAGTTCTTTAGTCGACTGATACCAAAAACTGAACTATTCAATTTTTTGCTGAGATATTCAATATGACAATGCCATCTCAAATATCTGTCAACGTGCACACCTAAAATGTTAACGCTGCCAGCTGACTCGAGTTCATGGTCTCTATACTCAGTAACAAAAAGTGCATGTAAAATAGATTCCCGCAGTTGAAAATGGATAACTTGAGTTTTCCCTAAATTCAGCATAAGAGAGTTTCGGTAACACCAATCTGATATATATATATATATATATATATATATATATATATATATATATATATATATATATATATATATATATATATATATATATATATATATATATGTATATGACTGGAACCAATGAATCCCAGTGCAAATCACTCCAACTTGATACTGCAATAGAACATGAGAAAGTGAAGGACGATTGCAAGAGAAGATTGGTTTTGTTTGATGAGAAATTCGCAAATAAAAATTCCTCCTTTTGAGAATTTTGAAAAATATCATTCAGATAACATATAATTCTCATGTTAACATATATAGAACACTATATAGAGTTCTCTTCAATCAGAATTGCTCACACTTTAAGTATATATCCATTATTACACATTTGAAAGTACATATAGAGAAATTAATTCTTTCGAGATTAGTTATTAGTTATTAATTATACTTGCTGTTCTCAAAGCTGAGGTCTGTGACCTATATGGCTCAGATTGGAGCTACAGTTTAACGCCGATTCCGAAAAACTCAAGAACACAGAGGGAATCGAACCTGCCACCACAGGTAAGACGGAAATGATATGGTCAATATACTGTTCAACTCCTGAGCCTGTGAAACCCTAGGTGTTGAGAATGAATTTTTGTAGAGAATAGTGTCCAATCTATAAGCTTATATTTATTTCAAATCGTTTCCAGCATCTTCAAGTATTTTCATTGCACTACTTATAACCAAACAATGTTTTACCGCCAATAATCAACTATTACCAACACAATTTCAAATCGCGACATCTACAATTTTAACTGACGCTCACAATCACTTTGAAGGAGCTTCCTTCATATTCTATTTTTCTCGGAATTTGTGCTGTGAGTTTCCTTATCAACTGAAACTGTGGCAGAAATCAATACTCGGTATGAATGGCACATTCGCCAATAGGTAGCGCTAAAGTACTGCATTACAAAGTGAATAGTTTCCTGCCCCTTCTATCGATCAATTAGGCAACAGAATATTAACATTTCTATACCATCTACCCATCTTGTTTTTTCCGTTTGAAATATAATATTCAGATGGAGCTTCATATTCTGATCAACCGTCATATCCTATGAATGAAAATCATATTTTATATACTAATACTTCGCCAATTAAAATTCCAAAACCAATAGAAAGACCCTTCACTGGTAGTGAGGGGTGATTTTTATGAGAAGAGTTGATAGTGGGAATTTAGATATAAATAAAATATAATGATAGAAAGAATATTTCAAGTTCAATTTTCAATTGATTAAACTAAATATAAATAAGAAATAAATTTATCCTTCACAAGAACATATTCATATTTCCAGAATATTGAACTTCATTTATAAGTATACGTTTCTTCAGCTTGATGATTGGATACCATACTTGGTGGTACATGTTTTATGTTCTCTTGAATAGTCATTTATTATTATTACCTATGTTCATCAAATAATTTACTTGCTGTGATTTTGTTTTGAATTTAGTCTACTTTTTCGGAAATTTTTTGTTTTTTTGATAGTTCCTGCATTTTCTGAGTATTTTGATGAAGCTTTGCTCTAGTTGTGAAATTTTGAACCTCTAATTGAAGAATTGTTTCGAATAATTTTAAACCTTTTATGGAGATTTCGAAATTTATGAAGGTTCAGATATGAGAAAAATATTGACGTAGTATAAAACAATTATCATATTTTTTTCACACTGAAATACTTAATAAAGATGAAGAAGATCTTAACCTCCTTCTTATATATATATATATATATATATATATATATATATATATATATATATATATATATATATAGTAAATACTGAGACTCTTAATCGAAATATCGAAATATTTCAAAATGAAACTCTCAGGGAGCTGTCTACACAAATGTTGTCAACGAGAACGAACCCATCACTTTCGAGAGTGAATATTAAGAGCGTTTCGAAAAATTCATCGATCTTGTTGAATGATAATAGGATACAATTGTTTCATCATTATTATGAATCATCAGTCCATATTTAATCTATCAATCAAGAATCGATGACTTTCAAAACGAACATAGGTCCTATACCAAATTAAGAGAAGTTCTAGAGAGTGAAATACTCTAGAGAAAGAAATACTGAAAAGCTGAAAGAAATACTATTCTAGAGAGTGAAAATTAGGCATGGGATCATTCGTACACATTTCAGACAATTTTCTGTTGTGGTCGAATGAAATATCTACAAAGCCTTCCACTCGCACTCTTGTTGTCATGAGTAGGAATCTTGAACGCTAGGGAGTTTTTATACGTCCTTTCGCCGATAGAGGGAGCCTACGTGAGTATTTCACTCTCTAGAACTTCTCTTAATTTGGTATAGGACCTATGTTCGTTTTGAAAGTCATCGATTCTTGATTGATAGATTAAATATGGACTGATGATTCATAATAATGATGAAACAATTGTATCCTATTATCATTCAACAAGATCGATGAATTTTTCGAAACGCTCTTAATATTCACTCTCGAAAGTGATGGGTTCGTTCTCGTTGACAACATTTGTGTAGACAGCTCCCTGAGAGTTTTATTTTGAAATATTTCGATATTTCGATTAAGAGTCTCAGTATTTACTAGTATTGAATTACCTGTGAATCTTTGAACTATATATATATATATATATATATATATATATATATATATATATATATATATATATATATATATATATATATATATATTATTTTGAAAGTTTTTAGCAATAACAGGCTTTTTTTGATATGAAGAAGTTTATTTTTGTTGACATTTATATAAAACTTTATATAAACTTTTTCATATCAAAAAAAAACCTGTTATTGCTAAAAACTATCAAAATAAAATATATCAAACAGGCAATGAATCAAGAATTCTTCTTCAAGAATTATATATATTATATATATTATTATATATATATATATATATATATATATATATATATATATATATATATATATATATATATATATATATATATATATATATATATATATATATATATATATATATATATATATATATATATATATATTTCTTTATTCATTGTTTAATTGGGGTTGCGGTCTTGGACAGGAAAATCATTTACCTCTTAAGTATTTTCCAAGCTTTCGAAAATGTTTATTTTCTTCTTCAGGGCTAAAATAGTACAAAAACTAACAGTTAATATAGCAAGGCACAATAGAAAATTTTCCTTACAATTACTATGAAGTTAGTCAGAAAGTACATTAGTTTTTTGAATTTTGAAAATGAGTACAAGTGCCCCCAAATGCATTGGGTATGAATATTACTGCATTCTACGTGTTAGGTAGCTGAAGGAAGCGACGACACTGACTGTTTTTCTCAATTCCGCTTTTCAAGTGAAGTGTTTCTATATATTTTTAAGAGCGTTTCTTAAACTGCATAACGTTGGCCGAAGTTTTATGACTAACGAAAAGAGAATGAATTTAGTTTTTGTACGAGTATTTAGAGTGGATTTTATGCTGAATAAGATATCAGAATATGAGCCATTGATCAAAAAAACCCATGAGATATATATATATATATATATATATATATATATATATATATATATATATATATATATATATATATAAATATATATTGCTTAAATTATCTGTATAAGATTTTTTGTTAATTCAATTTCCTATATGAGCCTTTTCCTAAAAAGGGTTCATATCAAAAGACCGGAAATTGTATTACAAAAAATCTGATACAGATAATTCAAGCAACATATTTTTAAATCTCATAGGTTCTTCTGATTAATGGCTCATATTCTGATACCCTATTCACCGAAAAATCCACTCTAAATATACAAAATAAATTCATTCTCTTCTCGTTAGTCTTCGACCAACTTCGGCCAACGTTTTGCAGTTTGAGAAACACCCTTAAAAGCATCTGGGAACACTTCACTTGAAAAGCGGAATTGATAAACACAGTCAGTGTCATCGCTTCCTTCGGCTACCTAACACGTAGAATGCAGTAATATTCCAACCCAATGCATTTGGGAACACTAGTACTTATTTTCAAAATTCAAAAAAACTAATGCACTTTCGGACTAACTTCATAGTAATTGTGAGGAAAATTTTTTATGATACCTTGCTATATAAACTGTTAATTTTTGTACTATTTCAGCTCTGATGATGAAAATAGACATTTTCGCAAGCTTGGAAAATACTAAAGAGGTAACTGATTTTCCTGACCTAGACTGCAATCCCTATTAAACACTGATAATACATATCTACAGTTTCCCCCTGTGCGTCTTTCCCTTCATGAACTCTCCACATGCTCATCAATAGATCATAGGAGGCAATGGAGCCGATTCCGAAACAAACACGTGACGCTGCTTTCAAAAACACTTGCAGTCTCTGCCTTCTTCCTGAAAAATATGTTACAATCTGTCACACAGAATTGGATTGCGAAGAAGTCACAGCAACACTTCTCCATTGGGAATTTCATGAGTAATGGCTTGTTCGTCAGCGGAAAAACGGAAAATCGGTTATGCTGGAAGGTTTTCGGCCAGCTCTGTTGGGCTGGTAGACAAACTTGTAACTTTGAACGGAAGGCATGAATTATTACTGAAGGTTACTCCGCTTATACTCTCCGACGGAAATTTCGGAGTAATGTTGATGTTATTTTGTGATTATCCATCATTAACGGTCATTTTGAAATGAGTGTGATCAGTGAGATCAAGGATGCATTTTTCCTGAAAATCGCAAGTTAAATATCGGGTGTTGAATTCATTCTGCTTGCTTAGCTTGTTGACAATTATTGGACAATTATTCGGAACACCCTCCATCACTTTTAATCAAAATTTTGATTTTGCAGTGTACTCCAGAAACATTGCACGATATTTTCAACTATCAGCTCAACCTCAGAATCAAGAAACGGTTTCGAAAGAAATATTGTATGAAATATTTTTGACTTCGAATCATCAATTTCTTGTTTTTCGTATTTTATGCGCCATTGAAAAATTTGAATTTTATATGTTTCAGATTAATCATTAGAATTAAAGTCTGATCCGAATGGCAAAACAGCATCATAGAATGTTCTATTGAAAGAAGACATTTCGTTTGAAAAGTATGATCTACATATTATCGCAAATAATAATAAAAATGATTATTATGAAAATACATTTAATCCCAATCGATATTCATCCATTTACAGAGGAAAAAAATTGTACACAATTAATGATAAATGAGAAAAACGAACGAAGAAAAAACAAATGAGAGAGTATAATCGAATATATACAACGAAAAAATGAAAGTAGAATGAATTGAAATAGTATTGAACAGTAAACAAATAAAACAAACTGAATATGAAATATTGTCTATTACAAAGTTACATATTATCAACAGAAGTTGACCATATAGTAACGAAATATATTTGATGAATTAAAATAAAATAAGAGTCAATTGCAATATTTATTTATAGTTAACAAATGAAACAAACTAAAATTGAAATATTATTTATAACTAAGTCATATGCAGGCTACAGAAATTCATGAAGATATCACGACATCCCATTGTGTTGTTCTGAGTGGCATGCGAAGATCACTGATAGCCGATCAAAATAGATATCTCATCGACCGCAACACCCATAAAAAAGATTACATATACAGTTGATAGGAGAACATAACATTAGATCTGCTGTAAGTGACATAAAAAGTATTATTACGAATTGGTACGCGAATATTTATTTTGCTGAGAAGAACTGCTGAGTCAATCGAATTATGCAACATTTTGAAGAGAAACGTTAGGCCGAACCTTTCACGCCTCAATTTCAAAAATTCAATTCCCAGACTATCAGTTAGGATGGAATGGTCGAAGCCTCTCGAAGGATATTGCCCATAACATCTGAAGTACATATACATCAAAAATTTCCTCTGAACTGCCTCCAAGTCGACAATAGAATTAATGTACACAGAAGATCAAATTATACACGCATTTTGCAGTTTACTGCTAATAAAGGAGTAGTACAGCGTATTGATTGTGCCAAAATTAGCGAAGCTGCCCCAATTTCTGACCAAATACCTGAGCATTCTAGAAGCAGAAGTCGTGATACAAGTTATATATTCAGAGCGGGACAGCTTATAGTCGAAAAGTACCCCCAGATCCTTGAACTCAACACATCTATCTAGAATTTGACCATCCAATTTATAACTATGGTAGATTACAGTAAATTTTCGAGAAAATGATAAAGCATTACATTTACTGATATTCAGTTTCGGCTCATTGCTGTCACACCACAAACTAACAGCGTTAAGGAAAGACTGTAATCTGACGACATCATGACGATCGTTTATAGCAGCAAATATTTGCTATTGTCGGAGTTATGCACAACAAATCGGTAAGACAAATTAGTTCATATTTTTTAGAGATTTCCATGGAACTTCATTATTCTCAAAGTAAATTGTGATTTTTTTCACATATGCATATCAATTTTGTATATTGTCAAGGCAAAAAAAAAGCTCATGAAACTATCTAGTTCAAATTTTAGTCCTTCAGTCATAGCTAACATTTTTCCATAAACGAAAATTTGTTGCTACAGTAATGATAATGAGTATTTATTTGCACACAGGTGAATAAACTAACAACGTACAATACTAACTAACAACTATCGGTAAACGTGATAGTTGTTAGTTAGTACTGAAAACCTTGGAAGAATTGAATATGAGAGTACCCACCTCTGCTTAGAATTCATTGGCATTATTCTCAACTCGACTCGAGAACTTGATTAGGAAAAACTGTTTCTGAAATATCTGCTGCATCTGCTGCTTCTAAAATATCGAATGGTAACCCAGAACTGAATTCTTGAAGTGATAACGAAACTCATATCAACTACATTTTATGCATCATAATGGTTTCTCTCATAAGTAATCTCTAGGTATATTGTTCTTGTGGTTTTGAGGTTTTTTTCTATCGTTATATCATTTTTTCATTCAAATAATCAAAAGAAACTATCATTGAATTCGAATAGGATATACCGCTCAATTCATAAAACTGAGAAATTTTAATGTGAATCCAAATTGAACCCTGCAAAATAGCATTTGTGTATACATGCATGAAAATACCATAACATCAATTTCAATTCGAGAGTGCCTCGGAAAAATTGCCACAAAATCATTTTCCGATCATATAATGGCAATGTCGATAATCTGTTGAATTTTGACCGTCTGATGAATATATGTTTTCGTTTCGAAGTGCATAATTTTTAGCATACTGCACAGAAACATACTTTCGTGAGAGCATTAATTCATTTTTTCAAGTAAAAATATCCTTTTAACCACTTTTCAGTGAATTTGCACCTTATACTGATTCAAATTCGAATGTATATCATTCATAATTCCTTGATATATGTCTCAAGTATTTTTGGAGAAAAATTTCGATGTAGTTATCAACTTTCAATTGATTTCCAGTCTGAAGTTGAGGAAAGGAAAATTGTTTTTTTATTTGATATGTATTCTAATAAACTGGTATTTACTAATGGTGTTGTTAAACAAACCTATAGGACAATTTGCAAGCGGTGTGCAAAACAAATTGTATGATTGAAGTAAAACTTCGATATGCATATTCATCTGCTTAACAAATGTTGATAAGGGTGTTTTTTTTAGAGGAATAGAACTTTAAATTGCAATAAAACAACGATCATTCGATTGACAGAAATTTTTTATTCGAAAGATAATCTTGTGGCATTACGATTTAAATATGATTTCTGGGATATGACCGCCACGGCTGGCTCCGATGTAGTCCAATCTGGACGTCCAATCTGGACTTCCAATTTTCGATGACCTTTTCCAACATTTGTGACCGTATATCGGCAATAACACGGCGAATATTGCCTTCCAAATGGTCAAGCGTTTGTGGCTCATCCGCATAGACCAATGACTTTACATAGCCCCACAGAAAGTAGTCTAGCGGTGTTGAATCACAAGATCTTAGAGGCCAATTCATAGGTCCTAAACGTGAAATTGGCGGTCACCAAACGTGTCTTCCAATAAATCGATTGTAGCACGAGCTGTGTGACATGTTGCGCCGTCTTGTTGAAACCACAGCTTCTGGACATCATGATTTTTCAATTCAGGAACGAAAAAGTTAGTATTCATGGCTCTATACCGATCACCATTGATTATAACGTTCTGGCCATCATCGTTTTTGAAGAAGTACGGACCAATGATACCACCAGCCCTAAAGTGCAACAAACAGTCAGTTCTTCTGGATGTAACGGTGTTTTGACATACACTTGGAAATTATCTTCACTCCAAATGCGGCAGTTTTGTTTGTTGACGTAGCCATTCAACCAGAAGTGCGCTTTATCGCTAAACAAAATTCGCTTATCAAAATCGGAAACAACGGCAATCTCGTTTCAGAAAAAAATTGCACTATTTGCAAGCGTTGTTCAGGCGTGAGTCTATTCATGATGAATTGCCAAACCAAACTGAGAATTAATCACTACTCAGCTGTTAAATCGGTCTCCATCTTCAACAGTAATGCCAACTTTAAGGTCTATACCTCTAAAAAACAGCCGTTATTATGTAACTAGCTTCTTCAGGAGTTTTTTCAGGATATTAATCTACAACAAAATTCTTGAAATGGTGCACACGATAAAGGTTAAAGTTATAATATTCAATTTAGATACAACTGTACACACATACCTAATTACATATAATTTTTGCGCTAATTGCTCTGAAAAAATACAGAGACTTTTTTCCAGGAGTTTCAGTAGAGAATGTTGAAATCGATGTCACACACTTTATGAAACAAGAAACTGATTCTACAAGAAACTCACACTTCACATATACACATATAAAAACCATATCAAATCAAAGCATCATTTCAGTAAACCGAAATTTATAATGACGTATTGAACGATATTTCCTAAAATTCAGCCGAGTGTCTTAAGTTAGATCATACAAAATGTGTGTTAATTCAAGATGAGACCAAGCTGAAAACTCCTGAATGATTGCTCCACAAGCTGATTGGAAGAATAATTTTAGAGTTCTGTTAACGATGACAATTTTTTTGCAGTTCCTTTGAACCTTCATCTCAATATTCCTCGAATTTTTCAAAAGAATAATGATTTTCATGTTGAATAAAAAACATTCTTCGACTACGAAACTCGTATATGGCGTGAACAGGGTTTGAAAATATTCCAAATCGTTTGAGATGTTCGTTAAGCTGGGTCTGAAAAATATTTCAAATCATTTTCGAGATGTTCATTTAACGCAGGTCGATTCAAGTAAATATTTCCTGTAATTACCGAGAAATATTTTCACTCTTATTCATTTTAAGAGATTTCCTCAGCTTGGGGTTGAAGATCACAGAAAAGTAGTGAAAAAGTTCATCAAAAAGTACCAGTATTTGTTTTCGATATACTCTCAAAATGATAACCTCAAATCAGAATGCGATTCTAGTTTTTTAAGGTGTTCACTGCTCTCAAACACAGAAATCAAACGAATTGTTTCTAATAAATTCAAATACCCCAATTTAAATTCTCCAGTGAAGTAGTGTTTGTAACTCAAATAATCGATTCGAGTTAGCATTTTACGAAATCATCAAGTGCTTTCCAGGCAGAGGAACAGATATACCATGAGTAAGATGGATTTCATCAGATCTGGCGATTTTCTTAATTAGCTGTTGGAATTCATGATCACACAAATTTCAACAGGGATATCCTCTATAGTGCCTAAACCACGTTGGATTATTGTGAACCCCATTATGCACTGACTCTTTTTATAATTGGATGCTACTCAGCCATTTTCCAGAATGTGACAAAATTCAAGAAACTGCCTTTACTAATCATGTTATTCTTATGCTAGTCTACAGACAATATCAAATATATATATATATATATATATATATATATATATATATATATATATATATATATATATATATATATATATATATATCCATAACTTTTGGTGTTGAGCAAGTGCAAAGGGTGTTCCTTGAAATTTTTAATATTTGAAAATGTTAAAATCAATTAAACATCTAACTGGCCATTTACAATCGATAGAAATTGAAGTGATCATTGCAGAAGTACGCTGCTTTCTAATTGCAGTTTCAATTTTGGTACAGATGTTCTACATTTTATGAGCGTGTTTCTGTGGTTTATTGCTTCTGAATCTTTAGGTTGAAGAGGTAGTTTTTTTATTTTCTGATAACTAATGGAGAAGCTCATTTTGCTTTTAGTATGCTCCTGAAGAGTTCACTAGTGACGAGATATTCATTTCATTTATCTATACAAACTTCTTCGTATTTCAATTAACTCCTTGTTCGATCAAAATGAAAGAATATTCATCTATCTGACTTTTTCGAGTTTGAATTCGTTAAATTCATTGTAAATCTAAAACTTTCCTGTTAATTCTCAGAATTTTTCTCCACATTTACTTTGGGTTACCAACACAATATGGAGAGTTCTATTCAATTTATATAGATATCATTAACTTGATGAAAGGTCCGTTTTGAATATAAACTTAAATTCAAACACTTGAACTTATGATTTACACTTTATTGACTACATAGCATGACGCGTTTTGTCGATAAAAACAACTTCTTCAGATGCTTACAGAATAATGTATTCTGTCCCATTATTCTGTAAGCATCTAAAGAAGTAGTTTTAACAACGAAACGCGTCATGCTATGTAGTCAATAAAGTGTAAATTATAAGTTCAAGTGTTTGAATTTAAGTTTATATTGAATTATAATGGATTTACATCAAGCAAGCACCAACACTATTATCTATTTGAAAGGTTAGTATCCCGAATTATCAATCTAGCCCATAAGAAAATGTTGTGGAACGTAGAAATTAGTTTGGATATTCGAAATGGTTTAGTATTTTCCAACTGTTCCAAATCTCTGACTTCTACAATTTCAGAATAATTTAATTTCTTTTCTGTCAATCCGCACAGCTGTGATTTAAACAGTTTTATATCTCCAATGGCATAGAAATCAACAAGGCCATTAACACTTCACCGACCCCTATCCCATATAATTAAATTGCCGACCGTTAATGTTGGAAAAATGTTATCAGATCGTTATATCTTTAATTTATTACTCTGGCGTTCTCAATTCGACAAGACAAAAGAAAGGGAGGAAATAACGTCAGGGAAACAGCAGAGAGCAACTGGAACTTTGAGAGTTTCAGTTATATCTGCTTGCGTCGCATGCATCATGAAACACCTCCGGAATCCTCCAGCTTTCATAAATATCAATCGTGGTTTAGGTGTTATCAAAGTCGTCTAACGCGAGTATTAGAGTCACGTAGTAAAAGTTGGATGAAATGTTCTGGTTCGATTTGGGACTGGCTGCAAATCCCTCACAATCTCCGAGATTTCTTGCAATCCAATATTGGAATGCTTGATCCCGGAGTTGAACAAAGCCAATAGCTCCCCTTTCTTCTCACAACTCCGCTATTTATACAAACGGTAGCGTACACGCCGCGGTTGCAAAGTTTTTGTCGAACGGCTATTTTGTAAACAAATTACCGTGAAGATAAAAGTTTTAACGCAAATCCCTTTATCGCCCCGAATGAATAATGCAGACATTTCAACTCCTTGCAAGCTTGTGTTCGAAACAACGATTCTTGCATGGATAAAGAAGTTCTATAGCGTTTCAGCTGAAGGCCGTTACATTAATTTTCTACAAGGTGCTAGAATATCAAAACCGTGATATAAAAGTTGAGAACTGAGAAAATCTTTCATCTAAAAAGTGCAATTTGCTATTTTCTGCATGAAACTGATATTTGTACTACTTCGTGTTATAGGTTACCCTGTCATCGAGTTTGTTGTCCGAAAGTGTTTCATATAACAATCCAGTTCCAGTATTATCAAAACCTGTAAAGTATTTCCTAATCAGTCTTATCTCTCAGAAGCAAATATCAATTATACAACCTTGAAAATCAATTGATCTACACAATGATTGAAATTGGAAAGAGTTTCTCAGAAGACATCATAAGGTGTAAGGCTGCATTTGTTATTTCGAATTTGTGAAAAACAATAATATAAACTCAATAGACGATAAATCAACTCTGTGATAGTTCATATATAAATGAGAGGTAATAAAAAATACTCGTCTGTAAATCACTGACTGAACAATTCTTCATTCGACTAGTTTCTAGAATTTGGTATATTCTGTGGTTCGGTTCCTGGAGGTGGTAGAATATAGAAAATCATTATCAACTCCGTTCTATGTTCGTTATCCATAGAACATATAGTGAACACAGAGGTGGGGATTTCCAAACTATCAGAGATTTAACAGTGGAGAGTGGTTCAGGTCTAACTGGTCATTGAGAAAATCCAAAAACACTCCGAAAATCCAATAATTAAAATCTTCTCAATGACCAGTTGTTCTATTGATAACGAACATAGAACGGAGTTGATATTGATGATCTATATTCTACCACCTCCATGGACCGAACCACAACATATACCAAATTTAGGGTGTATTCTGTGGACCAAACTGATCTGCAAATATTTGAAGGTTGTCTTTGTAATATGTATTCATTCTGACGTAATCTGTTCAATGACGAAAAAGGCGAAACTAGTCGAATAAAGAAGTCAGTGATTTTTGACAAGTACTTTTAATTACCTCTCATTTAACAATAATATAAATCAGAAGGTGACAGAGAAGTAGCAGAATGACAAATTGGTTGAGGCTTTTGCGACAGTCGTTGAACTAGTGTTGTCCTGGTTCGGGTCTAAGCATCGTCGTCGGTTAGAATTTCTTCCTGACGTTTCGCTAGCTCTAGTTCTGAGCTTCTTCAGAGGACGTTCCATTTCTGATTCTTGAAGTAGACTGAGTCTACTACTGAGTGTTTTGATCACCAAGTGTAATTAACGGAAATTCTTGGAGATTATGTTCGTTTATCGAAAAAAGTTCTTGAATCTAAGGATACAGGAATGAAAAGACGGAGTTTTATTTTACAGGTCAATGAATTGTTTTTTTTTTCAATTCAGTGGACCCACAATTTAACAATGGTTTCAAACGGCATTTGAGTAATTTGAGTAATATATGTGCATTACCCAGCATACATCATTATTTAAGCTACTCAAGCGACAGCGGGGCTCGAACCCGAGTTCTACCGTAGCATAGTCGGGTGTTCTGCCGACCACGCCACGAAGATCGGCCGATGAACTGTTATATCTGAATCCACATTTCAAACAGTTCATTTTCCTCGTTTTATGGGCGTATACTCGTAATATTCCTGCCATTACAGGGTGGATTGAGTATGAAATCCGAAGTCAGTATGACTTTCCGTGATGTGTTTGTCGATTATGCCTCCGGATCATTGTTGTTCCAATTCTGTCGATTTATGTCGATGACATTTCGATTAAATCCCATTAATTCTTCCCAAAGCGCACAATAGATATTACTGCATACAGTAACAATTTCAGTATTATACCGTTTATTTATATGGTCGCAAGGATTTTTTCTCAGAATCTGTTGCATCAAGCGGGAAAGCCTTTATTGTTTCTTCCCAAACATGTTTATTTGAATTTGAATGAAAAATGTGTTACTTATCTGACTTATGAGATTCAATCCCTCTTCAACTTCCATATAGTGAGGTACTGAAGTTGATCAAAAGGATGTGAACATGTACAATGTGATTTCTTCACCATCGTTCAAGAGATAAATGTTGGAGATATATTAAAATCGATGCATACCTGACGAAAAAACACGATAAACTGTTTCTTTCTACAAGGAACTCATCAGGTTCTTATGGGAACTGATCACATCCATCGAATAGATACAACTTTTTTAATTTCCAAACTCATTATGAATCCAAAGTGAACACTGTGAAGTATCGAATTCACTCCACAATTCCATCCATGGGAATCAATAGAAATATTTTTCAAATCATGGACACACCAAGCAGCTTTCGAGTCGTAAGAAGTTTTCTGGAGACTTAAATCGTTGCTCCACATGGGTGTAGGTGGCACAGGTGATAAGTTCCTTATGTAGCGGAAAGGTCGTCTTGTACTTTCATTATGTGTGGCATCGATCTCAATATTTATCCTTTGTATTAATGAATGTCCTAGTATATTCATAGATATTCACCTCTCATGGAGCTGTCAACGAGAATTAACCTACCACTTCATTGAACTTATTTAATGTTAATAAGATACATTTGTTTCATTATTATGAATCATCAGTCATATTTCGATTAGGAGTCTCAGTATCGACTAATATGAATGATTTGTGAATCTTGAAACAAAATATATATATATATATATATATACATATTCGTACTATATCTGAAAATTAATGACTATGCTGAAGTATAATCGATTGTGAATTCAATTTTTTATTTCTTGTATCCTCAAATATACATTGAATTAATTGCAATACTATGCATTGTTTTGCTATAATTATAATAATATTTTTATTTAGCACAAGTTATTAAAAAATCATATATACATTCAGGTACAAAATATCTTATTAACAATTATATATTTAAAACGAACTTAGCTAATTCACGCATGAATACCCTGAGGTCACTAACTGTTTTTATGGAGGTAGGCAATTCATTGAATGCTTTGAATCCTTCATAAAATATACAATTTCTAGATTCGGAAAGTTTACAATCTTGCATGTTTAAATTTTCAGCATTTCCCGTATTATAACCGTGCACATCACTAACATTTGTTACATTTTTTTTTACTCTATATGGGTACAATTTGTTCTTAATTTTAAATACAAATGAATATGTAGCAACAAGTATTCTCTGTTCACTTGACATTAGTTCTAAGCAATTTAGCATGCTTTGGACTACTGGAGTTTATTTATAACATTTCAAAATTGATCCATTTTTTAGCTTCTGTAGCTGGTTTTTCCTGTTCTGTAGCTGTTTCTGTAGTTTTTTCCTTACTCAATCCCAATAACAGAGTGGAACCAATAATCAAAATGTGGCATTATTATTGATTTAAAGGGCAATAACTTCAAATATGTCCTCAGATTTTCTCCAATTCTTTTGAGAAAGCTGATTTTCTTGGAGATATCAGACGATATGAGGTCGACATAATCACTGAATCTCAATTTCTCGTCTAACATAACGCCTAAATATTTAACAAGTTTTACCCTTTCAATAATTCGGTTTTCAATTTCTATGTTTTCGTTTTACTATTGACCTTTAGAATTGTAGTCGTACCATAATCTATGAATTTAGACTATTTTACATTCAGCGACAAACTGTTAACGCATAGCCATCCATTTATTGCTGCCAAGTCTCTATTGACCCATTCTGTCACCGTTGGGATATTTTTACAAGTAACACAAATTATTGTATCATCTGAGAACAATCAGCATTTTTTCACATAAAATAATATGGTATACTTATTCGTTACAATATTTGATACAGGGTATCAACTTTGTGAGATCTACTGATTGGTAATTTTGAATTTGTAATATTCACCTTCTGACTTCCTCTGTTTCTTAGTCATATGCTAATTTCAGTTTCTTAAATTGCGGTCATCAATAATAGTGCAGTGTTGAAAATAAGTAGGTGTTGTATGCATAGATAATCCTCTTCTCCAATAACATTTCTAGCTTTTACGACAACAAATCTAATCATTAGAAGATTGAGATCTTTCTTTATTCCCAGTCTCTAGATCGATCTTCAGAATAAGTGATAAGTAAGAATTTAGATCCCAATGAGGACGAGAAAGTATCAAAACTGCGATTAAACTGTCTTCCCTTGTTTCACGATTTTGTTCACTTCTTGTCGATGTTGAAAAGAAATCCAGACAAGAGTAATTGCTGTCTATTCGATAATTCCACCAACTGAGTAAGCAGTTCGTGACTAGAACTGAAAAGGATTTTTCATCATTTGTTCCAAAAACGAAATTTATACCTTGCATAATTTATTGTACATAATTATGGAGACAAATTTTTCATCACTTTGAAAATCAATTAAACTTAACTGGAAATTCTTACTGATAACTTGGTAAAAAATTTTCAGGAACAATAATAAACTAAGAGAAACATCTGGCGCAATACCTTCATACAATCGAGTGCAACAACAATGATCGAGGGTTCAGATAATGTCTTAATCCTCGGAATTCAGTTGGTAAAACACTGTTGAATATATCACATATATATATATATATATATATATATATATATATATATATATATATATATATATATATATATATATATATATATATATATATATACAGGGTGTCTCAAAACGATCCAACTATTTCAAGAGTGAGCGAGAAGCAAACAAGGCGCGGGGGAGGGGTGGCGCGAGCGTCGTTTACTAAAGCTTTTCTTAAATTTTTAGTTGCCTTCATGCCGTACACGGGAGAGCAACGTTCGTTTTGCGTGCGCGCGTATTTCGAGAACAATCGATCACTCATTAGAGTTCGACGGATGTATCGGTTACATTATCGATTGCGTAGGATTGCGGAAACTCCAAGCAATGCAACAATTTTAGCTTCGATCCAGACATTCAATACAACTGGAAACACTATTGGCGAAATCCATCACGGGCGTCCAAGGACAGCAAGAACTCCTGGAAACATTCAGTCAGTTGCAGATTCTGTAAGCCGACAGCCTCGACTCAGCGTTAGAAAGCATGGGTCTCAGCTGGGGTTATCAAGAGCGACAATTCACCGCATAATGCGATCTGATTTACACCTAAAGGCCTATAAAATTCAGATTGTGCAAGCTCTTCATGATAATGATTACGAATTAAGATTGAATTTTGTGAATGTTATGTTAGAGAGATTTAACAATTTCAACAACATTTTTTTAGCGATGAGGCACATTTTCATTTGGACGGATACGTCAATCGTCAAAATTGTCGTTTTTGGGGAGAAACGAATCCACACACATTACATCAGCGCCCGTTGCATAGCCCCAAAGTGACTGTGTGGGTCGCTATGTCAGCGAACTGCATTATTGGGCCGTATTTTTATGAAGACAACAGAGGACATGCAGTGACTGTAACTTCTGCTCGCTATGTGGACATGATACGCAATTTTTGCGGGCCTCAACTGCAACAATGTGGGCATTATAACCGGCTGACATGGTTTCAACAAGATGGGGCCACATCGCACACCACTAACAACTTTTTAGCTGCATTGCACGAGTTGTTCCAAGAAAAGGTGATTTCACGAAGAGGTGATATTGAATGGCCACCGCGGAGCCCTGACGTGACTCCACCTGATTTTTTCTTTTGGGGTTATCTTAAGAGCATAGTCTACGAGAATAATCCACAAAATTTGACACATTTAAGAAACAATATTGAAGAAAAAATCAGGAGTATTCCTCGACCACTTCTTCAAAAAGTTTTTGAAAGTGTACGCAAACGGTTTGAGGAGTGCCGTCAACGTGGTGGCCGTCATTTAAATAATGTAGTGTTTAAAAAGTAAAATTTTGTTCCTTATCTTTTAATTCGTATCAATAAATGTATAGAAAAATAAGTTTACTGTATTTTTTTTCCAACTAAAGTAGTTGGATCGTTTTGAGACACCCTGTATATATATATATATATATATACGGCGCACTCTTGGCCACTAAATTCCACATAAATTGTAGTGAAGCTTTAAAATCCCAAAGTCTATGTTTACCACAATTTCATGTCTGTAAGTTAAAAGCAGATATAATAGATAAAATAGCCTCTTCAAACCATAGTTACTGTCAAATCCTGGAGTCCGTAATTTCGTTTCAGATGTAAATAATCTTTTTAATTGAAGGTTTTCAGATCTTTATTTTGAGTTCATTTATATCTTTGAAATTCACCTATAGTTATACGTTTCATCATCAAAAGTGCTATTTTAGCGTCGAAAATAAGGATTTACATAGATTTCTTAGATGAGAATGGATCAGAAATAAACATTTCGTGTAATAAGAGTGAAAATTGGAATTAAAAGAATTTTATCGATGAAGTCTGCAATAAAGTGAGTTCTTCAGATTTGTACGGAAATTAGAATACTCCCTCTCCCAATATATGAAGAGCAAAATATCATATGCTACAAAAACAGAGATAACGCGAAGAAGTAACGGAAAAATTCTGAGTAACTATCAAAAATCGTTATTTGAAAATAATTATTTTTATGGAAAAATATTAATTTTTCTTATATTGTAGTATAGTGTAGGCGTTTCCTTGATGTAAATCCTTTAAAATTGAATATAATCTTAAATTCAAACACTTGAAATATATTGTGTATCAAATGGTTTTCTGCGAAATTCTTCTAAATTGTTCTGAATAACACCAGAACGTTTACTCAGTCTTAATTCAGACAATCTTGATATTTCAATTGGAATATTTCTTGCATTAGTTGATGAAATACCAAATTTTTTAATTAATATTCGAAATGTTATGTAATAATATATATCATATATTATATATATGATATAATATAATTCAAATATTATATACAATATATGTTGAATATATCAAATGATATATTCGGAGGAAAAGCGGAAATAATATCCTCTTTAAATTCTTCATGCATTTAAATATTTCCACCTAATTAATTCTCTAAATCTTTTAATTGTATCTTTCAACTTAGAGAAAAATATATTGTTATCTTGAAATATTTAAGTACTTCAGACAATCACAGAAGACCCAATTGTATAAACTCGAGAAAACACAGTGTGCAACACCTCCGCAAGATTATATTTTCCAATTCCTTGCTTACTCCATAATGAAGACGAATAAATATTTGAATTAAGCACACGATGTAAACTGTTCTGTGAAATTATCCCGTTAAATCTTTGGTACCACTACTGTGAATTTTCATGGGAAATGTATCAAACGATAAATGACTACAAATTAAGCAGGTGGGCAAAGGTAGAAACATACTGGGTACACAAACATACTGCTACAAATAAATTGGCCCGAAGGAAGATAACCGGGTTGCGGTTTCTAGATTTATTGCACGTTCACCAGCATTTCAAAGCTCCACCATGAAATTTCAGGTAATTCCCGATGTCGATAAATGACTTATGCTTTACTTATAACGATACGATTAATTCTGGAGAGCAAATGGTGCGTTTTGGGCAGAGAATTGTGGAACGATTTTTCGATTCATTCAACAATATATGAACCGATATAATTAATAGATATGTACTGCTCACATTTTCAGCTACTTGTATACAAAGTTTTGAAATACTGAGAACAGATGACGACAAAATTGCAATTAAGTTACCGATAGCAATTCAACGTAAGGAAAAAAATGATAAATGGAATCTCTGCATCGTACTGAATGTTCACAGCGATTTGCTTGAATATAATTTTATTTTTGAATATAAATTGAAGTCGAACACTTGAACTTCTGATTCACACTTTATTGACAACATAGCGTGAAGAGTTTCGTCGTTACAAACGACCTCTTATAAACGACTCATACAAAAAAATAACAATGAAAATATTTTGAAAAATTTTATTTTTGTTATTTGATATTGATGAGTCTGATTATACGAACTGAAGAGAACCATGCATTTAGTTCAGAGATGGAACTATCAAATGAAAAAAACGAATATTTCAAACTCAATCTTCTCTAATCCTTCAGGACTTCAACTTCAGGACTTTTCACTGATGACTTAGCGATGGGATGTCGTGATATTTTCATGAACTTCTGTTGCTTACATATGTCTTAGTTATAAATATTATTTTAGTTTTAGTTGTTTCATTTGTTCACTATATAGTACTGTTGCAATCGATTTTAATTTTATTTTTATTTTTGTTACTAGGGGGTCAACTTTGCTGACCATACGTAACTTTGTAATAGACAATATTTTATTTCATTTTTAGTTATCTGCCTATTGTTCAGTACAATATAAATTTTTTCAATTTAATTTTTTTGTTGTATATATTCGCTATTACTTTCTTTTTTTGCGTTCATTTCTTCTTATTTTTCATTATTTGTGTACAATTTGTTATTTTTTCTCTGTAATTGGATGTATATCTGTTGGGAATAAATGAATTTTTGTCATTTTTATTATTATTACTAACTCATCATTCTTCACAGTTGGTAATCTCTACGTTATTTTTATGATTGCAAAATTGAATACTTTTTGAGAATCTCAGAAATAAATAATCGATGAGGCCGATACTTGATGTAAATCGATAAACATAATAAAACAATTGTTAAACTGATTTACACATATATAAAAAATAATACTGCATGACGTACGTTTCGATTAGATTCACCTTTTTCAAATGCTTTGAGCAGACTAATTCATTAGTCTGCTTATAGAAAAATTAAAAACCAGTTTTTCATTGAAAATTTTGAAAAGTGGAAAATGCTGTAGCTGTACGATTCTCGAACATTCAGAATGACAATGATTATACAGAATTAAGTTATGTGATACTTTAAAGAGTGGCATGTTTCAAATTTTACAAACATTGAAATCATGTTGAATCATGAAATCAGTGGCTTCTAAATTCTTGTGAAAAACGTCACATTGCAAGCAGTATCCCCTGAGTTTAGTATACCTGTCTTAGTATTTGTCGAACATTTTACATTTGTTCATATTGATGATTGATGAGGTCGATAATTGCAGAAAATTAATATGCATGATCAAACAATATTAACAATTTTCTCGTAATTTAATAGAAATATGCATGACACGTTTTGAAGTACTACTTCATTATAAAATGCTAAATTATCTATGAACTGTTAATGCAGTATTCTAAATGCAAAATTCTAAATATAGTTACATTTGTTTATCTGTAAACAAAGAGTTTTTCTCATCTTCAACAAAATGTTTCCTGAACTGAACTTCCACTGGATTAAACCTGGTCGAACAAATTCAATAGAAATATTGGTTAACGTTTCAATAATAATTGATAATTCAATATTGTTGATAATAATAATAATTATCATTTTCATTGAAGAAAGCTCTACTAAATTATACTTCAATATAATCAATGTCAATTTTTCATATAAAAGTAATAGTTGATGATGAACATTATTTGTGTCTGACAGCTTCCCATTCTTTACGGAAACTGTTGGAGACTGGTTGAAATTTTCAAGAATAATAACGTTCGTTATGTAACAAATGTGGACGATTTTTGATATAAATTTGTGATATCTCTGGAGATATACGCCTTATAAAAAGTATAGGCAATAGTTTCTCCGATAGCTAGCATAAATCTCGAATTCGGATCTTGGGAGGACGATAAATTGCACCTGCGATCGCGACCGACTCTCTAAACGGATCACGGAGGGCCATGTTTGGGCCAACGACGGAAAACAGTAGGCGTTGTCTAGGGGTACTTAGTGTGTATGTGAGAATGGGATGGGACGCTTTATCTATGGTCATCAGTGTCGGAGGCCAAGAAAAATAGCTCTTTGCTTTCTTCAGTTCGATATTCTTTCGTATTTTCGACGAACGTGATAAACTCGGCTCTGTGTTTCTGAACTATATCAAGCGACACCGAATTGACCCCCCCTTTTTAAAGAGATTTATTGATGAGGGAGACGAATTTCATGAAATTTTGGAGCGGCTGAATTTTATAATACTGTAAAAATGATGAATATGTGTGTATGATGCAAAAAAAACAGAAAAGATTCAAAAAAACATTCTTCGACTCAGTTCGGGAAATTCAACTCCAACAGAGCAAGAAAATTCTGAATATTATGAGTGCATGTCTCAATTGAGAACAAAATTATTAACTGGAATTTATAGTTAGTAAAAGAGTCGATTTTAGCTATCATTTCTTGAGTTCAGTGAATACCTTCCAGCTTGTTTCAAGCCAGACTATATCTTCAGTTTTTCAGTGTTGTTCGCACTGACTTGACTGTTTTTATCACATGAAACATTAGAATAAACATATTCTATTGAACACTTCAATATGCCTGCAATCCATCACTAATATAATCTAATTACAATAAATAATGTTTAACAGTAGTCAGTACATAATGATTTATGCAGTGACTGTATTTTTTGTCTTGTCGTGGAAAAGAACAATTCTTTTCAATTGCTCAAGGAAATGAAACCGTTGACGTTGAAATTTCATCAGTTAATTTCCTTACGCACGAAGTCTCCTCAAAGCAAAGGTCAATTTTGAATTTTCGCGTGCTGTGCACATTCGATTATCAGAATTTTGTTTGTTATGTTGGTACACATACGTGTCTTATATGTTGAAATTATTAGCCAGTTTGGCATAGTGGTTTGTTTTTGACAACTGAAAAGATTAGCACCGTTCTTTATGTTCTTCGATTCTTCACTTTTGAGAAAAGTGGACCAGAAAATATGAATTTAATTTTGCGTCAAAAATTAATGAAGTGTTCAAGCGCACTTATAATGTCGACTGTGGAATTCGTAGAGTGTACTTCGTCTCAAAGAAGTGATTATAACTGGTTCAAACGCTATACAGAAGGACGAGAAGATGTTGATGACGATGAGCGTCCTAGAGGTGCAACCACGTCAATAAATGAAGAAAACATCGAAACAGTTGAGAAAATGGTCTTCGATAATCGTAGAATCACTCTTTTGGAAGTTGCAGAGGATATTAGCATAGCAATAAACTCATGCTAGGCAATTTTCTCGGATGATTTGGACATGAAACGTGTGATAGCGAAGTTTGTTCCGACATTGCTAAATATTGAGCGAAAGCAACGTTGCATTATTAACGATCAAAACTTCCTGAATGACGCCAACGACGATCCAGATTTGCTCAGAAAGGTCCTAACTGGTGACGAAACGTGTGTACATGGTTATGACGTTGAAACCAAGGCCCAATGATCCCAATGGATTCGGCCAGAAGAGTCAAGTTCGATGGAATGTGAAGGTTTTCTTACTTTTTTTTCAATTACAACGGCGTGGTACTACATGAGTTCTTTCCAACAGGTCATACGATTAAAAAGGAACACTACGAAGAAGTTTTGCAACGTTTGCATGAATCCATACGATAAGCTCAAACGATTGGAATTGGGGAAAAATTATGGATTCCGCACCACGATAATGTACCAATCGAACATCATTGCTTGTTCGTAATTTTTTGACCAAAACAACACCATAATCATGCCTCATCCACCGTATTCACCAGATTTGGCTTCCTTTCCTATTCCCAAAACTGAAGCGAGAAATGAAAGGAAAATGTTCCGTCACAATTGATGAGATGAAGTCGGAATGGAAGGACGAGCTGAAGGCCATACCGAAAAGTGCATTTCAGAAGTCCTTCGATGATTGGAAGAAGCACTAGCATAAGTGCATTTTATTTGAAAAGGATAAGTTTGAAGGGGACAAACTGGATATTGATGAATAAATAAATACTTCTCGAACAAACCTCGTATATTACGTTTAAAAATTCTCCAAAAGTAGGTAAACTCATTTTACTAATGACAAGGATGAGTTCATCATTTATAGGTTTATAAAATACCAAATAACGAAAAGTTTCTCCATTATTAGATAGGTCGATACTGTAGTGAAATTTATAGATATATTATAAGCTCTCGTTTTCAGACAACAATTTCTTTATATTGAAACCAGGAATTTGTATTAATTTAAATGAATACTTGAATAATAATAATGAATAGCACGAGTAGTCGAAATAGGATTACCAATAAATTGAGAATATAAGATTCTCTATTATTCGAAATGAGAGGCAGGAAAAAAATGAGAATTACACACTTGAAACCTTAAGTCAACACCAGACCTATAAATTGTGGTTTATTGGTTCATTGTGTTGTACATTGGGTAGTTGATATTGATCCAATACTTTTAAAAGATACAGCCAAACTTCAAAAAATTTTCAAGTATTAATTTTGCCAAGTTTATCTATATATTTTCATTTCTTCATGAAGAGTCCTCCACGATAATATTCAGCAGATAAATTGGATCAATGATGTTTGGAACATATACAGAATGTGCGATTGAATTCTATTTTGGCACATCTCGGAAACACGATTATTTTATGAATCTTGTTATTTTGAAAAACAAATGAAAGAACGATCAATGGACAAGATTTTTAGAGGTGAAGAGATTCTTATCTTCGAACATATCTTGTTGAATCGTTCCTCAATTTACAATGATCATGTGAATGAATTTTTCCACTCCATTTAAAGTTCAATAATTAAATGAGTTCACCATGGCAGAAACTTGCCTGTTCTTAAGAAAGTTCTGGTATGTTTGGGGATATTACATAGTAGGTTTATAATATATGGACTAATATGAACAACCGGATGAAGAATCAATCAAAATAATTGAGTACTCGATATATTTCAACAGAATTTATGATTCTATGTTTAAAAATAATCTGTTGAGTACAAAACAATTTGGTTTTATCAAAAATGTTGAAACTGAAGATGCTCTGAGTTTCATTTAAAAAAAAAATAAAATTGAAAAATTTACACGCTTGACTTAGTTTCACTGAATATCTTAAAAACTTCACATATGTTTCGGGTGGTAAACTCATTATCAAGAGTAAACAATATTAATGAGTATCATTGTATACTCTTGATAATGGGATAAACACCTGAAACATAAGTACAGTCTTCAAAATATGCAGTGAAAATTGAGTCAAGTGTGTTAATTTTTTATTTTATAGTTTTCAACATAATGTTTCACTAAGAGATAAGTGAAACCTCCGTGTCATTCAACAAAAAAGATATAAAAGCACTTTGATGGAAGCTCCTCTACTACGATAACGTTATTGTATCTTGCCAAACCTTTCGACGCAGTTAATCATGATATCTTGTTGGGAAAAATGTATGCATATGGCATCAGAGGAAAGGCGCAAGTTTTGATCAAAAATAATTTAAATAATAGAATGCAAAAAGTGAGATTGGACCAATGTGAAAGCAATGTTTAAATTATAAATACAGGAGTATCACAAAGAACAATTTTGGGACCTCCACTTTTCATAATATATGTTAGTGATCTTTAAACGAGCATGCCAAATAATACCATAATGTCCTATGGTCATGATACAGCATTGGTGGCTACTGGAAATAATTGGAGAGAAGTTATAAATAATATGAATAAATATATTGGGACAGTGTCGGAATGGCAAAAAAAAACAAACTAACACTAAATGTTGATAAAACAGTATACATTAACTTCGGAAATTATTGTGATAGTGTGTCAAAAAATTTGGTATTGAACATAAATAATAATAGACTAAACAGAGTGAATAGTTGTAAATACCTGGGTATTATATCTGAATGTAATATGGGATGGAATGAACATATTAATTATATAGTGAAAAAAATAAAATACTTAATTTTCATCTTTTATAACATATCCAGTCATTTAGTAACAAAAGTATCAATTATGATATATTATGCTCCCTTTTATAGCAGTATAAGCCACGGCATAACTGGATGGGTAGGAGCCTATAAAAACAATCTAGATCATCTAAAAAAAATACAGAATAGATTATTAAAATTACTTTTTGAAAATGAGTTTGTTGAAAAAAAACCCATGACTGTTATATACATCACCGGTTTTCTCAGAAAAGTCTTCAGTATTACTATAATGATCTTATAAATATTTATATGGACTGATTTAGTGAAACTAGGAATCAAATTACCTTTGCCAAGGGTATATAGGACTGCAAGCGACAAGAGTTGTTGCATAAAAGAAAAGAAAAATTTCGAACAATTTCCAAATAATTTGAAAGATTTATATATAATTAAAAAATCATCTAAAGAGAAATTAAAAGAATTGTTATACGAAATAATACTGTTATGAATTAAACTGAATATTATGTATAGAGAATGAAAAGAATGTTTTATTTAATATTATTGGTGACAGTTTTACTGCCATCAACTATTACATATGTTTATTACCAATATATAGAAAACCAAATGGATTGAAAATGAAAAAAAAATTAGTGTAAGACAGGTATTTTATGAATGAGTGATATGTGGCTGGAAGATTTTCTGTTTGTTGGTGCACACGATAAACTAACAATTATTTTTATAGTGTTATTATTATTAAATTGATAGTTCTTCCGGTACAAAGCAATCGTTCTCTATTTATCACAAACTGTCACACACGGATACAGTAATTCATAAGAGTTCGGTTAACCAAATACAACAAAAAATGTCATCATTTAATAGTGTGGTTCATAGACTTGTTAACCCTCCGCTTTCGAACGTTGATTTCAATGAAGAAAAAATCTTAATTATGCAAATAGCCTCAAACAATGAATACCAACCCGAAATAATAAACAACTTAATAAACAAAAAACTTTTCAAAAGAGCGGATCAGAAGTTTTTCCTCTTATTGAAGAAAAGCCAATATATAGTGTTTCAACATATATGGGGACACCTAGTTTGAAATTAAAATCACTTTTAGCAAGCTATAAGATCAATATTTCTTTTCGGACCACTAAAAACATTGGTAAAATAATCAAAAATAATAAATCAAAAATTAATGAAAATCAAATGTGGGGTTTACAAAATTAAATGTGGCAGTTGTGAAAAATCTTATATAGGAAGAACTTTCAGAAATTTCCAAATTAGATTATCGGAACATAAACGTAGTTTTGATAAACAGAGAACAGATTCCCATTATTCTAATCATTTATAAGAAGAAAGCCATATATTCAGTTCAGAATTTGAAATATTTAATAAGGAGAATAAAGGTTCCAAGCTAAATTTTCTAGAATTATAACATATTAATAAATTCGAAAATTCGGGTCTTTTACTCAATAGTCAGTTAGAGGTTAACACTAGCCCTCTACTTAATATGTTCAGTAAGAATATTTCAGTTAGCAGATCAGATTGATTACCTAAGTTTCAGTTGATTTACATTAAATTTTATGTTTCATGTTAAAACAAAATTGAATTTCCTTCATTTGTACTTAGAAATCTTAGTTGTATATTTGTATATTTCTTACATTTCGTTGGAATATCTGACCTAAGAAATTCATTTTCTGTGTTTATCTTCAGGTATACGATCCTTTTTATAAATATCATTGTATTCTATGGTCCCCACTCTAAATTAGTCATAGAACCTACCTGGTATGTTCTGTGAAAATAGCTTTAAGTACTGACTTTGTAAAATTACACATAGTATTGATCCAGCATTTGTTAAAGAAGTAGTACTTCGAAACGTCGTCATGCGTATTTTATATTGAGAAAATTTTAAATATTGCTGTATTATATTTATTATTATTATTTTTTTTTTTCAAACCAGACCTGCGAACAGGAAGTATTATTTGCCTCTGCAGGATTTGCGGCGTTGTTTCTGTTCTTTTATTTTGTTTGATAATTGTACCTGAAATTGCCTGTAAATGTTTTTATGTAACTCTGGATTTATGTAACTCTGGATGAATAAATGAATATATGATACTCGAACTCATATTCAGTAAATTTGAGAATACAGTAATATACTTTTGGCCCAAGAAAACGCACTTCACTTCGGAGGACTGCAATAAGAGAATTATTGTTATCTCGAAACAGTTGAAAATTATTGAAAATTTGTAGTGTCAAAAATAGATGTATGGGTATAATATTATTTGAAAGAACCAATTGATTTACTTTGTTGATTTCCATAAAGGGGACTGTAAATTAAATATGAGGAAAATATGGCTATTTATCATTACTGTATCCTAACTTCCACAGCAGTTATATGTCCTCGAGTACGGAAATGTTCCCAACAATTATTTCATTGAACCCATCTTTCTCACAGATCAATTCAGCAAGTATTTATCAATTATTCATCTCATTTGTTCTGATGTCACCGCAGCAAGATAATGTACAAATGTTATTTGCTCTTGCGAAAATATAACAGCAGAAGAAACTATGTATTGTTCTCCAGGTAATTCTTGGCAGCACTCAGCAGCTAGAGCACGAATGATTTAATCTCAGGAGAGATCCAGTCAGATGTCAGAATGTCGAAATCGTTTGCGTTGTACGTTTTACAACAATAGAATCGCGACGTGTCTGAAAAGTAAAACTTATATGTGTTCCTCTGTCACAAGGGATGTCGGTGTGACACTGCAGTGTAAAAATGTTTATCTCTGGGAACACATACGTAATTTATCAAACGTTGGCCCTACTGCGGATAGTTTTATCGCAGACTGGTGACAGAGGTAATACAGAGAATCAAACCAAGCCTATATGTGAAATGATTTTTAATCTATTAGGTGCATTACTAGATTTCGTTTCAAAGCTTGGGCTCAATAGTATTTAAAATTCAATTTGTTTCAAATTTTTATATCCTCAATTATGAGAATGGCTTTTTTCAATCAAAGCAATTTTGTACTGAACCTGCAATTGAAGTGCATCGTTTCGAATATTAGGTATATTCTGTTCTGAAAATGTTAGATATATAGCTGCTTATGAATAATGAAATAGAAATTCATTATCTGTTGAAAGTTTAGGTACTACAAAATATTTATAAATCAACCATGGTTGTTATCTCAGAATGATGTTTATGAATTATCATTCCATCTCAACTTTGGTGTTGATAGCTACCTATTACTTAAATAGGAAGTCTTACTTAACTCATGTTCACTATGCCGATGATACTAACCTTTTAGTAGTCGCTGAAAATTGGCCGAGAATTAAGGATCTGTCATGTGAACTCATGGAATATACAGTCGATTGGTTTTGTAATAATGATATGCTGATAAACAAAAACAAAACTTATAATGTTTTATTCTCTTTAAAATAAAATTGAATGATACCAGCTATAAAATTTCGTCCCATACAAAATTTTTGGGTTTGAATATAGACAAGTCTTTGTCATTGGCTGTCCACATAGATGCGTTAGGCACCAAAATTGCACAATCTATTTACGGTCTGCGAATCATGGCAAGGTACTTGCCTCCACGTGTGCTTAAAATGGTATATATGGTTTCATGGTTCGGGAAATATTACATCTCTTTTTATCCTGCAGAAGAATGCGATTCGCATCATCAACAAACTTGGTTTCAGGCAGTCATGTAGGGGATGGTTTGAAGAGAGTGGTGTACTCACCCTCCCAGCTGTGTATATACAAGAGTATCTTTTATTTCTTCACAAGAATAAAGATCTTTTTGTGAAGTATAAACCTCAAAGAAGTAGACATAACATTCGGAACGTCAATTATTTGTATCCGGGATGCTCACTTTCGTCAACCCAGAAGCAGCCAGAATAAAGATGTGTAGAATTCTTTAACAGACTTCCAACGGCTATACAGATGATTGAAGAACACAAGACATTCAAGAGACATATATTTAGATTATTACTTGAGTTGGAACCTTATACAATTGGTGATTTCTAACTCCATTATTTAAAGTGACACTATTTCTTTTAATGTTCTTGCTATGTAAGAGATTTTGTAGCAGAAGGTTATTATGAAATAAAGATTATTATTATTATTATTATTATTAGAGTACTAATTTTGTACAATCTGCATGTCAAATAACTCTTTGATCCAATACTAGCTGCTCCGTCGAAATTTGTACGCCCATTTATTTTTCTCTGAACTTTTTTCAAAAAGCCGGAGAGACATGTTCTGCTATTTGGGATAAACTATTTTGCATTTAACATTTATCCCATTTTAAGCCGGGGACTGACTTCCTTAACAAGGGAGTGCAATACTACCTGTTGATTGAAATCATTCGAATTATCGAAAAATTTCTATATTAACACGTTTGATGTATTGAAAGTATTGAAAAACCTGAATGTATTGTAAAACCTGTCTGTTGTATACTTCAACGGCATGTTCATAATTTCGTAGCAAGTACTCGTCCCATATATCTCATAGTTAATTTCGATTCCAACGAACCGTTCAACTTATTCCGAGCTATTATATTTTTGACTAGCTGCATTGCCAGATCTACAATCTAAATTAGTTCATCTAATAGTCAGCATTTTTAAAAACCAAATTTCAACTGTAAATTAAAGAAAATTATGTATTCTTCTTTATATTCAGATATACCACGTGCTATGTTAGTTACGTGTATGTTAGTCTATTTAAACTTACCTGAATTTTATAATAAATTGAAGTTTTAACATTAGATGTGATAGCTCTGAACTAATGTGATATGTGGTAAGATATTAAGTTGTTTTACAATCCCTTTTTGAAATTTGATAATAATTTGTTACTTATATTATTGATAGAGTTATTTCTAAATTTTATAATTTAGATGCAATTTTAAAAAAAAAATTTCCAGAAAATACAAACACAACAAAAAAAAATAGTGAAATCTGTCCAGCCGTTCACGCGTGATGGTGTGACCAAGGTGAATAGGGATTCATTTTTGTATATATAGATAAATATTATATTATCTGAGAAAAAAAATTATATTATATGGTTGTTATGTATTCTTAATCAAGTATTCTTGAATTTTCTAATTTTCCGCGAAAGTTTTCGAATTTTTGTTTTCATATATTCTCCTGACAATACGAAACACAACAACAAAAATGGTGAAATACGTCCAGCCGTTCAAGCGTAATGACGTGACCAAGGAAACGAGGGATACACTTATATATATATATATATATATATATATATATATATATATATATATATATATATATATATATATATATATATATATATATATATATATATATATATATATATATATATATATATATATATATATATATATATATATATAATGAAAGGAAATGAAATTTTTTTGTGCTTATGGCACGGAATTAAATATTAAAGAAAATGAACATTAGAACATTCATTTGAAAAATTCCAATTTACCAAAGAAAGTTATAGTCGAGCTAGATATGTGAACGTGTACGATGTGATGACTCCATTAAACCCCAAGGGATAAATGTTAGAGAAATGCTGAAATCGATGCCACACCTGATGAGACATATATGTTTCGTTCTGCAAGGAACTCGTCAGTCGCACCACGTCCATCGAAGTGAGGCAACGATTTCTACCCCCAAGCATCTTCTTGTGACTCCAAGTGGGAGACCGTAGAGTAATGAATACTCCATTTTTCTCCATTAATCCATATATATATAATATATATATATATATATATATATATATATATATATATATATATATATATATATATATATATATATATATATATATATATATATATATATATATATATATATATATATATATATATATATATATATATATATATATATATATATATATATATATATATATATATATATATATATATATATATATATATATATATATATATATATTTCATCAACCTTTGTCTGTCCACTGCAGAACGAAGGTCTCCCTGTTCTTTGCCAAAATTCCCTATCGGCAGTCTCTCTCTTCCAGAAAACGCCCAGCAAATCCACAAGTTCCTTATCCCATCGATCGTGGAGGCGCTTTCTTGGTCTTACCTGTCTCTGGGCTACTAATCACCAACCACAGCTGATCAACGATCATCTCTTGTTCGGCCCAGATGGCCTGCCTATTTCCACTTAGACCATTTTACACACTCCACGAAATCCTCCACCTTTGTTTTACCTCTTATCCAGTTGCAGCGTATTGTATCTCGTATGGTTAGGCCCATCATGTACCTTTCTCTACTCCGCTGAGTTGTTCGAAGCTTCTAGACGTGAGCAGATTGCAGTATCCAAATTTCGCTGGCGTAGATGATCGCTTGTAATACGCATTGGTCAAACACTTTGCTTCTTACTATATATATATATATATATATATATATATATATATATATATATATATATATATATATATATATATATATATATATATATATATATATATATATATATATATATATATATATATATATATATATATATATATATATATATATATATATATATATATATATATATATATATATATATATATATATATATATATATATATATATATATATATATATATATATATATATATATTTCTTTATATATTTCTTGTCTTGTTCCATTAGCTCGTGGTCAAATAAAATAACCGAATCAGGTATTAACGAATGTTGTATATAACGACGTATTCCGAAACTCTATCACGAGATCGTTCACGAGTAAAATACATAGACTAACCTATAACTCGAAAAACTGAATAACAGTACTCAAAATCGAAACTTTGATCCACTGAAGTCTATGGTACGATAACGTGAGCAAAGTTTGTGTAAAGTATACCAATTTAATTATAATTATTCACTCAAATCTCATGAAATGTTTCAATTTATTGTCAACATAATTCGAATTTTTCTGGAATATTTTGGAAACGATGGATCTTTCATGAAAATTCTCGAGTAGTTATAGTATGCAAAATCGTACTATTTGACACCAACTGCTCTGGAATAACTCAATGGTTATTTTTATTAGTAGTATGTACTTCTTCAGCATATTCTTTCGGTTAATCAATATGAAGGCGATATAAGTGTTAGGAGTATTTCAGTAGGAAGGTAATATCCCCATTCTAAATCTTTCAGTCTTAGTTAGAAGATACACCTTCAGTGGTTCTCACTTCGAATGTTGCAATATCTGCTTGCGAAAGATACCGTCTGATCAGTTTCACCGCGTGATATATAATCAGAACTATTGAAATTTTTGCGTTTGAGCTCTAATCTCATACAACGTGGTCGGGAAAAATGCCAGTTTCCCTAGATCCCTTCATGAGCACGTTTCCTTGTTTAGGCGGTGGTGTATATCCTTAGAACGTGTCTATTCTTGGTGATGGAGTTCATGAAAAATATGTAACGATTAGACGTTTATTATGAACTGAAGCTGCAAATATTTTTTTTGGTCAGCCATTTAAGAACGGCAACATATTGCTTTTATATAACGAATGTTAAAAATATTATGAAAAAAGACATTAAAAAATAATTAATAAAATAAAGTAGCATATAAAAATACTAACGCTGGGAGAAAAGTCTGCAGTTCGTATAATTTTCGAGTTGTTATATTTTCACATTGATTCATTCAATAATTTCATTCCTCAATTCGTAATTTGTAGGAATTTATTCAATATTTATCCACTATCGTCTTTCATTTTCAGGAGGAAATGTTGTTTTTTGCATAATTTCGTTGATTTCACTTGTAGTTCATTCAAGTATCTCACCTATACTGTCGATTATATCCTCCGAATCGTTAGCGCCCCAATATATCTACTGCAGTATCTGAAAGAAGTGCCGGGAATGATCCCTGGAATCTCTGCCTTGTATTTAATGCAATAGGAATGTTTTTATAGGCGAACAATGCAACTGACGCTTCGTTTTTTCTCGATGTTTTTCTTCATTTTACTTTTTCGTCTTCGACTTATCAGGCTGGTAAGCCAAACTACTTCATCTATCCGAACATTTTCAGATAGATAATGTTCAGAAAATTTAAACTCCTGTCGTGTTTCTGTAAATTGATTTCTATGGATTACTTGTTTTCTCTTTGTGATAGAAAACGACTCTCATAATTTCAATATCATTCTTAGTTCATGTATCTTAACATGCGTTCGATGAAATGTGCCTTTGTATGAATTACGATGAACTTGATGAAAAATATAATAAAGCTTATCGGATCAATGGGACATGAACAGTTCCCTGCAACACTTAGCAGTCATGATTCTATAAATGAACTGTCATGAACCTATTCTGTCTGTTATTTAGATGCTATAAATCTGAAGAGGATAGAGGGAAATTTTTTCAAGTCTTATTCCACAAAAATATAACATGAATAATAATACATTAAAATGATACTCAGGTATCGGTTTCGGACATGCGTTCATCTTCAGACCAAAAATAGGACTAACTGAATGAGAAAATAACTGAAATAGAACTGTTTATTTTTTCGTAATCTTCAAAGTTATACAATTATTCTCAATGACTCCTGAATCGAAGGCAGTATTTGCATATTCAAAATCCCCTCGAATCTACAGTTGAATCAACGTTTTGGCGTTGATGGTCTTCATCAAAGCTTATTATTTTTCACATATCAATCACAAATTTCCGAAAATTCTTGGAGAGGCAAATACCTGTCATTGTTCGAAGGTCCTTAACAGTAAATGTCATGTGTATTTCAAAATACCTACACGAAGTGGCAGTCAACTTCTGGAACTTTTCAATTGCTACAGGTGTAATTATTTCTAATTCGAGCATAATTGCAAATATATTTCATTTTGTGTCGATTTGTTGCTTTCGCAGAATTTATTCAATATAAGATAATTTCAATGAGAGGTAATCATAAAAACTTGTCTAAAAATCACTGACTGAACAATTCTTTATTCGACTAGTTTCGCCTTTTACAGCATTATCAAGAATGTTCAGTCAGTGATTTTTAGAAAAGTTTTTATTATTACCTCTCATTTAAATATGAACTATCACAGAGCAGATTCATCGTCCATTGAATTTAAGATAATTTCTATAGAAATAAGAAACTTTTCTCTCCCAAGGTGTTGCAAAACTCAAAACTGATTCTATTTCTGCTGCTGTAACGGTTGAGGAACATCAGGTCGTAATTGTTAAAAATTCATCAAAATCAAGTTGTTGTTTACTTCATTAGGGTAAACTAATTATCGCAGCACTAATCGTAAAGGATTAATAATCGCTGGCAGTCTAAATGTCGTTTGAACTTGATTAATTGATTTTTATATCATGGTTGTACGTAAGCAAAAGCTTTTCCTGGAAAATTATCCGTGACAGAGTGTATTGTGCAATTGTAACAAACATTGTTCGATTAGTGCCTCGTAAATTCCTCACAGCGAATTTACAAAAGATTTTTGTAATTGGCTTTGTGAAACACGTACAAAGCAAAGGGAAGTAAAGCTCCATTAATAATTATCACGAAACCTTTAATTATAGCCCTCGGCAGATTTTCTTGTGTGTTGCCAGAGTTCAAAGGAATCACTTCCTAATGGAAACAGTACGATATTTCACAAACAAGTTGTTCGAACAGAAAGGAACACTGGAAGAGTGGTGATATAACATATCTAATGATTTGATATTGAACTCCACAAAATTGAAGGGAGTTAAATGATATATATATATATATATATATATATATATATATATATATATATATATATATATATATATATATATATATATATATATATATATATATATATATATATATATATATGAACGAATATACATTGATTTCGGTACACAATTATTGGTTACAGTGCTTCCTTCTTGATACGTATAACAAACACTTCAATTCAAGACCACCGTTTCTGTACTACAACCGAAAACATCTTCGAATATGCAAATTGGTATCAAAATGATGGGTAATAAGAAATCATTATAAAAGGGCTGTACCCGAAATTGAAGCGGATACGTTTGAACGTCGTTATGACGACGATGATGAAATATTGCGAATATTGTTGTAGATTTAGCATCTAATTCAGATTGACTTGTGAGCTGATTATACCCAAATGAATATCTTAAAGTACCATAGAGAAGTTGTTCTACCTACTCAAGTTGAAATCAATCAAGTTCCGGCTGTAATGTTCCAAATCTTAAGCTAATCGGAAACAACTTATGATATAGAACTCTCAGTAGGAACAGTATAATGACCAAATACGCTCCCGGGTATCAGGTGGTGGGATGTTCGTTTCTTAAAGTCTTCCTGTCAGTAAGAAGCTCGCATTAAACTGTAATCAGAGCTATATAGGTTTCTGATCTACGCTTTTTGAACAATAATGACTACAATTACTTTTCATTCTCTGATGATTTATATATACTCGTAACTATCACCATCAGGTTTGATTTATTCTGAGATAACTTTGAATTTAAGTCATTTCACTGCATGGTGAATTCAAGAAAACTCCCCGAATTGTATTATAGTAGTAGAGCCCAGACAAGGTTTCTGGGATTTACGAGAGCGCTGCAGATCGATATGCCAAGGAACAACTGTTACCCGGTGAAGTACTTACTCCAAATATGAGTCTCATATATATGGTCACTCGTCAAAGGGTGAAGCATCAGATAAGGGAGAAACATTGGTCACCAGAAATTCTTGAGCGCGTCAGATCCAGGTTTTTGTATTGAGACTGATTTCATTCAATGCTGAGAAGTGTATATATATAGATAGATACTTTATTTCTGTTGAATGAAAAAACATTGTAGAAAACGTCATATAAAAAAAATAGGAGAAAAATATGAAAAAAGAGAAGAAAATATACGGGCTTACAAACCAGAACGAATTCAATGAATAAATTTAATTAATCAAATAAACATTACTCTAACAAAAACTCATTGAGACTGTAATAACATTTAACAACTAAAAATTTACTTATCTAGATCTGAAACTAGGTACCGAAATAGCGTCCTTAATTTTGGTGCCGATTTTATTATATATTTTCAGATCCATATACACTGGTTATCTCCTTCCAATTTTGAATTTATAGTTCGGCATAACATGATTATCTGTATTTTTTGTTTCATACTGGTATGGGTCACTATGTCTAATAAATTGTTTTTGACTTTTGCGGATTAGTTTAGCTACCTCCAGTATAAACATGGAATTAGGAGTAATTATATTCTAGGTAGTAATTATATTATAGGTAGGAGTAAGGACCTAAAAGCAAGAGCTCCCTTTGGGAGGTCCAGCTAGACACCTAATTATTCTCTTCTGACATAAAAACACGTTACTGTTTCTTGATGATGCACCCCAAAAAACAGTGCCATAAGAAATCCTAGAACCTTATATGTGTATGGTATACACATATAAGCTGCTTCAATGTCAATTCATTGCTCATTGCCATAAGAAAGCCGAGAACACACATCCACTGTTTTATCGAAAAATTGCGTTCAGTGATGAGGCTCATTTCTGGCTTAACGGATATGTAAATAAACAGAACTGTCGCATCTGGAGTGATGAACAGCCACAATCCATATAAGAGTTACCGATGAATTCTGAAAAAACGTGGTTGTGATTATGGGCTGGTGGCATCATCGGACCATTTTTCTTCAGAAACGTTACCGTCAACGGCGAACGATATCGAGCCATGATACGCAACTTTGTATTGCCCCAGTTGGCCGAGTTGAACTTGGTTGACATGTGGTTTCATCAAGATGGTGCCACGTGCCACACGGCTCGTGAAACAATGGACATGATGAAGGATGAATTTGGTGGGGAGCTTATCTCTCGAAATGGCCCTGTGAATTGGCCGCAAAGATCATGCGATTTGACGCCTCTGGATCGTTTCTTGTGGGGTTATGTAAAGTCGTTAGTGTATGCGGACAAGCCGAACACGATTGAAGCCTTACAGGATAACATAACATGCGTAATTCGTGGGATACAGGCCAAAATGCTCGAAAAAGTGACGCAAAATTGGACCCTCTGAATGGGCCATTTGATGCGAATCCGCGGACAATATTTACATAACGTTATCTTTAACATATAAACGCCAATATCCACTTTATCAATTTCGATGAAAATTTCGAATGTATAATGCAAATTGAGAGTTTTTATTCAATTCGATTTAAAAAAACTATGCTTGAAAATCACCCATTGTTTCACAACTTACTGAACGCTGTCACATAAATTCAATTACATTCTGCGCATAAAGTATCTTCAATACACCACAGATATACTCAATAACTCCGAAATAAATCCTCTCGCGTTTCATGGCCCCTGTACATTACAATTGTCGAGTTGATACATTTGAAGTGAATCGATTTTCATCAGGAGATACAGATACATGCTTAACTGACCCTGGAGATAGAATTTCAATCGATTAGTGGGGACGAATACCCTATCATTATGAGAGCGGGCTTTTGTTGTTTCCATTCCTGAATACAGACGCATTTAGTGGAGAATAGCAGGGAGAAAGTTACAAATTTCACAACGGAAATGAGAAAATATTGAGTTTCCCATTATAACTCATTCTCCTGTCCCCTTTTCTTATTATTATATCTGAGAATAATAGTATCGTTTGGGAGAGGTCGCAATAAATTCTAATATTGAGTTGACAACTTAAATGTGACCTTAAAATTTTCCCCCGTGTTCAAGTGATATCGAATATTCCTCATTTATGATTTAGATATTTCAGACATTAGGAATGAGAACGTTTGATAGTAGTCTAAGTACTGAATGACCTTTTTTAGCAGGCATTGGAGGCACGTTGAAAATTTGTTAAATACCTTTTTTGTATTATCTAAACATAATGCCGACGCCTGGCTACAAAGTTGTGAATATTGGACGAACTATATACATTAGATATTTCAATTTCAGAATAAAAAAATTTAATGAGGCAGTTTTTATTTGGAAATATTCGAATTGAATATATTTGGAAACGAAAAGTATGGAAGCCAGATATTTTGAGGGGTTCAATATCTAGCCAGACATTCCTAAGGTTAATTTTTCGAAAAATCCGAAAAACATATTCGAGACATTTCAAGAAAATGTCATAATATTCTTTCTCATGCAATTGAAATTATTTCAATTCATTTTTGAAATAAGTTCATGGACGAAACATTGAAAAATTGATTTATTGCCTTTTGAAGATATTTTATTTTGAATGTTTTCAGCAATAACAAGCTTCTTTTAATATGAAAAACTTTATTTTTGTTGACGTTTCGTTCTTTATCACAACTTTGTCAAAACTAATGAATAATTAAATTTATGAATTACTATAGATATCCAAATGTCAAATTTTTCATTTTAATTTTTAATTCAAACTCATTTTTCTAAAAAATAAGTTTGGCACTTTGATATCTATAGTAATTCATAAATTCAATTATTCATTAGTTTTGACAAAGTTGTGATATACAACGAAACGTCAACAAAAATAAAGTTTTCCATATTGAAAGAAGCCTGTTGTTCATGGGCCTAACCATACGAGATAGAATACGCTGCAGCTGGATAAGAGGTCAAACAAAAGTGGAGGATGTCGTGGAGTGTGTGAAAAGGTCAAAGTGGAAAAAGGCAGGCCATCTAGCCCGAACAAGAGATGAGGGTTGGTTAGCTGTGGTTGGTGATTTGGAGCCAAGAGACAGGGTAAAACCAAGAAAGCGCTCTCACGATCTCACGATCGACGGGATAAGGAGCTTTTGGATTGGCTGGGCGTTGCCTGGAATATAGAGACTGCCGATAGGGAATCTTGCAAAGACAGGGGAAGGCCTTCGTTCTGCAGTAGTCTGACACTAGAGGTTGATGGTGATGATCATGATATAATCGTTTACTTATATCCCTTGGACTTAGCTGGATGAAAAATGAGCTCATTGAATAGCACGCTTTTATATTCTCGAACATACCGAAATATCAAATAACCTGAAACATTTTTCTGTTCCTTCTATAATCGCAATTTCAGAAAAATATGGCTGGGCTATCCACAACTTTGTGACCAGAAACCGGCATTGTGTTTAGATAACACACAAATATATTGAACAAATTTTCATGGTGCCTCAAACTATCATTGCTACTAATTTGATGGCATATCAAAAAGATTCAACGTAAGTTCATTAATGCTCTTAATTTCCATAACAGAATCGGTCATGGATTCTCATATGAGAGTAATGTGAAACTTTATATGTTAGAATGTTTGAGTTTGAGACGTGAGTACTTGGATTAAAGTTTCCCCACAAATCACTTAATGGCTCAATAGATTCTGCTGCATGTACGAGCCTTATAAACTTTAATTCTTCTCCATATGTAGTAAGAAATCGCACATAACTCTGGTTGTTCGGCAGAACAAAACAAATTATATGTTGAATTGACCCATCTATAGATCTCTGAATAGGTTAAACTTGATAAGTATAGGGACCAACTTGGATATTTTCTCTTCGTCTCTCTTCATAACTTTTGAGAAACATTTGAGAAAGAGATTATTTAAAAGTCGATAATGATCAGTTTTTATATAGTTATCCTTTCATGATAATTAGGAAAATTTGTTCATTTTACAATAGCGCTGAAATTGATAGCAGAAGTAAACAAGCAGCAATGCAATTGACAGTTCTTAGAACATTTGGAACACAAATTGGCACAACGATTTTATCAACGAAAAGAAATCGTGCAGATCTCGCGGGTAAAATGATTTCATGACAGCAAATGACAGTTGTTGTCACTGCTGCATAAGTTTGTCTTAATCTTTCCTTTACAAAATGACTCTATCCGTTTTGGCAAAGTGCCAGTTCACTATCAACAAAAATGTACTATAAGAGTTCATTTTGCGGAGGAGAAAGTTATATAATTTGCTTTCAAAACTAACTGCTTCCTACATTTGGGAATCATATTTTGTGATGGCTCGAAAGCATTTCTCTCTATCAGCTGAAAAGTAAGCTCTGTAATTGGTTTTGTTGACGTTTTGGTTGTAGTAATCATTGTCAATAGATGGCTTGTAGGCTTGCAAGAATACGAGTGAAAGAGTATAATCATTATTCTTGTTATTCGTGAATGAATATGACGAATGACTATTTTCTCGCTAAGATAATAATCACAGAACCTCCAAGCATCTCAGTCAGATAATACAAAACAGTTTTTTCGTGTTTCTGCACGGAATTATAAGCATAAACCTATCAAAGTGAATTTAAACAGGTCGAGCTGAAAAATATTCGGATGCTTTTCATTCCGCCAGCGAGTAAATAGACTTAAAGTAACAATGTAGCACTGCTGATGATAATGTAATTTACGTTCAGTGTCTCCATTTAAAACAAGAGGAACAGAAAAGGAAGACAAATTACCCTAATTTAACGTGTTCAGGTAATCGGAATTGCGATGGGTCTATGCCAAGGCTCGATGCTTCCCGATTTATTTATTATTCAGTCGGAATAGTCCGGGATACTGACCTGATTTTAAATGGACTTGGTCGGCTGTGGAACTCAAGATAGATTCTAATTTGATTTGTTACGTAATTTAATAGTCCAAATTCAACAACTTCAATCAATTCTTATGAAACAGACGAACGAATGCTGGGGCTTAACAATCTATTTCCATTTGAAATCTAAACGAAATATTTGTTGCGCTTTGCAGTTATATAATGCTATCATCTTCCAGGGTTTGTCAATGTTGATTGTAACTAAACTGATAAGAAGTTGAATGCATTTCATAAAATCCAATGGACTAAAATAGGATGAATGTTAGCCAATATATTATTTAAACAATTATTATTTAAATCATTGAAAAAAGCATTCAACTCGACAAGACGAAGGTTAGTGACTTCAGATCAGTCGAATAAAAAATGAATGTATTCTCTAGAGAAGTCACAAATGTGGAAGGATAACTCATCACTGATACTCGTGACACGGTGAGACCGGTAATCTTTGCTTCTTCGAATGATATCCCACTATATAAAACAAAATCGTGTTATTCACACCATTTATATATATATATATATATATATATATATATATATATATATATATATATATATACATATATTTTCCAAATTGGTTTTATTGCCTGCTCAATATAATGATTTTCATATTTTCAGCATCAACAGGCTATTTGTAATGCAAAAATTGTTATTTTTGTTGAGGTTTATTTTTTTATCGCAAATTAGTCGAAATTTTAAAGATATGTAATGAATTGAACAAGATTCACGCGGGAGAAAGCATAAACAAATATAGAATCATCAGTACAGCTCTTATTGGTAGCAGTCGTTGACACGTATTTCGAGCAGGAATACTTCCTTTGCAGGAATCTTCTTTTGTAGTCATTTTCTATCAACTCCAGGTTCGTATACCTTGAAATTGACTACGACGTTCTGAAGAAAACCGACAAGCTCAAAACAAGTGTCAACGGCTGCTTTCAATTGGATAAGCGATATATTCTGGTTTTCAGATACCGAATACCGATACTGATACCGAATACCTATACCGATAATTCTAGTTTTTTTCATGTTTTCTTGCGCGTTAAGTTTCTTTCATTTGTCGTTCACGTTTTCTGTTGAAAATTCCGTGAAGGATAAATAGCCAGGAAAGTACATGTGGAAGTTTTTTCTCCCATCTCCAGGTTCATACAACTTGACCTTGGCTACGGTGTTCTGAAGAGAGCCAATAAGCTCGAAACACGTGTCAACGGTTGTTTCCAATGGCAGGATATATCGATAATGCTGCTTTTGTTGCTACACATGAGGTACAAACACATCTTTGATAAGATTTGTTTCGAAATTCGGGACATATATTGTATATTGTAGAATATTTCAGGCAGTAATGACGATTTCTCGAGAGGAAGTGAGCGTCATCATTGACTGAGGCGGCTTGTCTTCATTTGTTTTCCTTTGTCATGATAAATTGCATCTGTACAAATTAAATCGAAATGTTACTCTCATTTGAACGTTTTATGGATGAAAGATTTTTTCCGCGAATTTTTCATTTTATGTCAATTCCATTCATATATATGTATAGGCATTCTGAAAAATGTTCTATAATTGTGATAGGTACTACTTTCAAGCTAAGTCTCATTTCTATTCGAATTTATCCAACTCTTTGCCTCGAGTAATTTAGACTGGATTCGAGGCTCTTCTTGCATTATTCGATAATGTAAAAATTTTCGAAAATCAGTTGAAAACTGAATAATATAATGGACGAACGAAAGTGAACACATTGGATTATAATTAAGGAAAATTGAACGAAAACCCATGAAAACATTGGTGTGCCAATGAATCTAACACTCCCAATTCAGTTATTTCGCAAATTTGTAATAATTCCTGCACCACTATGGGTACACCACCGTCATGAATAACACGAAACCAACAACCGAGTAATCAAATTTTGTTATGGAAATGCAATCGCAATCCATAGGATCCACTGTTGCTAGTTTTGGCGACAAAGTTAATCAAGATCCAATTCATACCAAATTGATGAAGTATATGGATTACGACCTTGAAACTGAAATTTTACTGACTTTGCATAGCTTATATGGAATAATATCTTGGTTGTGAATACAAGATGCACTGCAAGATTGAAAAGTTTCAAATATTCTATGTTCTTGTTAGTACGGCGTGGATGCTTTAAATTTCTTTGACAGGTATTTGTTGTCTTATGTCCTCTTTACCATTTCATGGCATTAAAATTTTTCATCGCCTTCCTTAAACGGTAAATCCCCTCGAATTATATATGGACACTAATATTAAGTTTAGTGTAAATTAAGGCAGTTTTTTTCTGGTGTCGGCAGGCATACATACATACTTGTGATTACTTTTTGTTAACACTGACTTGTCCAACACAATTGTAATTATTTAATAGTGTTGGCGTTTACTTGATGTAAATCCATTATAATTGAATGTAAACTTAAATTCAAACACTTGAACTCACACTTTACACACTACATAGCATGACGCGTTTCGTCGTTACAAACGACTTCTTGAGATGCTTACAGGATAATAACAACATTTTGAGAAACACAGGCATAAATATCAGCAAATTTTGGGATTCTATGACTTTGGTTTCATCTGAGATATTCCATTCTGATATAATTTCTATTACCTGAAAAGGTTTAACAAGGGTGAATTGTTTAATTATATCTGTTCATTGAGCAAATTTCCAGAATTTTTAAGCCGATTTATTTCCACTACTTCCCAATAATCTAACTGACTACTTCCCACTATATTGTGTAAAATTTTGAAATTCGTATCAAAAGTATGGTTTTCTGTTAATAAATGGTTAGCATAATTCGAATTACTTTTATTATGAGTGAAGCTATATTCATGTTCCTGTATTCTAGTACCGAAATTTCTACTAGTTTTACCTATATATATATATATATATATATATATATATATATATATATATATATATATATATATATATATATATATATATATATATATATATATATATATATATATATATATATATATATATATATATATATATATATATATATATATATATATACCTGGACATGTTCCACAATTCAATTGGTAAACACCTGATTTGTTTTCTCTTATTGTGTCTTGATGAATTATTTTTCGATTTAAATGAAATATTAAAATTATGTTTACTTAGAAAGGTTTTGACTTTTCGACTGACGGTTTCAAAGTATGTTAAACTATTGTATTCACGATTTCTATCCCACTGATAAGGAAATACTAAACGTAGAGTTTTCCGATAGAGCTTTTTGTCAAGATTTTTTGACACTAGTTCGCTTTCATAATTATTATTAACCGCAATCTGTTTGATGATATTCAGTTCTTTATTGAAATTTTCTTCTGATAAGGGTATATTGGTTAATCTGTGTATCATACTTTGAAACGCTGCCATATTATGTGTATATGACTGGCATGAGGAGTTATGGATTATGGTAAACAATTTACCCTTGTTAAACCTTTTCAGGTAATAGAGATTATATGTCAGAATGGAATATCTCAGGTTAAAACAAATTCATAGAATCCCAAAATACCCTGATATCTCTACCTGAGTTTTTCAAAATGTTGTTATTATTCTGTAAGCATCTGAAGAAGTCGTTTGTAACGACAAAACGCGTCATGCTATGTAGTAAATAAAGTGTAAATCATAAGTTGAAGTGTTTGAATTTAAGTTTATATTCAACAATTGTAATTGTCTGAGAATGAATTAATAACATTATTAAAGCATTAATCCATTTGGCCGATACTTAATGAAAATCTAAATACATAATTTCAATGAAACTACATAGATTTCTGATTTACAGTATAATTAGTTTGAAACATGACAGTATTGTATCGCCAACTTACAGAATAATTCTGTAAGCATCTGAAGAAGTCGTTTGTAACGACACGAAACGCGTCATGCTATGTAGTCTAATATATATATATATATATATATATATATATATATATATATATATATATATATATATATATATATATATATATATATATATATATATATATATTCCAATGCATCTTTTGGATTTCGAATTGTAAACTTCACAATCAATTATCTAGGAAGAATTATGACACATGGCTAGAGATTTCATTTCTGATAAAATTTATAATATGAAAAAGTTCAAGGAAATTAAAAGGTGAAGGTTTGTTTTTGAAAATTGAGAAACTGTAATTTCTTGTTGAATATAGTAGTTATCTTCATGCTATATTGATGCCTCTGATGTAAAATATTTTGTTACAAAGACCTTCAAATATCTCCATCTGATTTCTATTTTGTACCAAGTAACGTTCAACTTACACATGACTTATCCTCTCCAGCAAGGAAACTGTGTCTTCTACGAGAGTTCACATCATCAGCATATGCATACTTAAACATTTAATCCATCCGGTGTATTCTCCAGACACGACCGAGACAAATTCGCATCCTTAATAGCAGAGTTTTCTTGATAATAAAGTGTTGTCTGAGGAAATCTGCATAGGAAAATCATTGCACTAAATTGCAAAGTTTTGAAGACTCGAGATCTTTAATTTTAATTTGCCCAGGGGATGTAATTCATTATTATGCATGAGCTCCAGGTTCCCAGCTGGGGAAAGGATGGTCTGCATGCAGAACAGAAGTTTGTGTAACGCATAGATCAGAGCCAGAGGTGGCGCCGACACCGCTAAAACCATAAGAATATTTAAAGGGTGTCTTATATACGACAATTAGTTTCGCGATTCTGTTGTCTATTTCAAGAAAAGCTACTTCATCCCGTCGTCTGGTTTCCTTCAACTATAATGGAAATACCAGAAATTCAAAAGGTTTTGAACTGGTTTGAAATTTTCACAAAATAATCATGCGAAAGAATTATCAACTTCAAGTGAATGTGGTTTAATTCATCATGGTAGAACACAAACGATTTTATTTTTTTTTACGTCTGTAAGAATAGAATGAAGTGATTTATGAAGTTACTGGCTACTGAAACATCGGTGACAGAACCTCCTTCTTGAAATTTGATTTGAAAACTAGAGTACAAAAACGCCTAGGACACATTCTCTCATTCTTCACAGATAATACAATTAATTTCGTTTCTTCTAGGATTTTCGCGAATACTGTCATTCAGAAGTGAACAAAATGATTTAGTACAACGAGAATTAATTGAACGAACTATGATATATCATTATTTTTTCAATGTATTTTTTCAAAGTATTCGTAGAAAATAGCAGTACGAGAAAATGAGTCTTGAAACATGAAGTATCTTCAGTGAATATTCTCAAGGATTATTTAAATAAAATTAAGTAGTTCTCTGATTTTCACTATAATTGATTTAGAAACATGACAATATCGTTTCGCCAACACAAATTAGGCTTCATCAGATGTTGATGCCTAACTGAGCTATTACATTGTGGGCTGCTAAAGTGTATAGAAATGACCATAAAACACTGTTTTTTTGTAGGGGAATGGCTATAAAACATATTTCTTCTGAATTGTGGGGAATGACTATAGATACCCAGGTATCTATGAGTTGATTTGCGGTACTTGTTCCAAAGTATATATTGGTCAAACTAGCAGGAATTTCAGAATTAGAATATCTGAACACCAAAGATGCTTTGCAAAAAATAAAACCGATTCTACGTTTCCAACACATTTTTTAGAAGAGAACCATGTCTTCGACAACAACTTCAAAATATTGCATACAGAATGTAAAGGTTATAAACTAACCCTGTGAAAAGCCATGAAAATTAATGAGAGAAAGAAATCGAACAGTTTATTAAATGATCAAGCTAAAATCGATAATTCTCCCTTATTAAATTTATTCCAGTAAAAGGCAATCGAAGAAAAGTATCCTATGGTCATTTACCACAATTCAGAAGAAATATGTTCTTCTGTGTTGACGAAACGATATTATCCTGTTTTCGAATTAATTATAGTGAAAATTAGATAACTACTCAATTTTATTTGAATTATGTAAATAGATTTTCATCAAGTATCAGTAATATAATTTGTGGATGAAATTTTCGACCGCAAAACCTTCTCATTTTGTACAACAAGAACAGAATTTCTGATAAGTCATTGTATGAAGACATCCTTTTTTCATTCCATTAATGTATCTGCTTTCAATGGAAAATACTTCGAAACAAACAAGAGGATCGAAAAATTTCTCAGCTCATACAAATAACTGAAATAATTTTCTGTATTATGCTTTGTGTTTTGTATACTTTGACATTGCTCAGGAGACTCGTTTCAATTGGAACCCAAAATATGTGAACAGAACTGTGTTCATTGCCTTGTATTTGACATTGGCGGTATGCCTTTTGTGAATGTTGGCACACATCCTCCGAAATCTATAAAAATAAACGCGAGTGCTTGATTCTTCGAAAAATTTTCTCACCGTGAATCAACTTCTTGTGAATTACCGTTCACATGAATCTCAACCAGAAGCTTGAGTGATATATCAAGGCCATATCTATATACATAAACATGAATGCCTACTTCTAATTCCTATACAAAACACTTATTCCCTTCGTCACAGCATTAAGCTTGATTGGCCGATCCCATTTGGCAAATTTTTTTTTCGTTTTGCTAGCTATCGTCACTAAAAGATTTTTATGAAAAAAAATTGAAAACACTACGTAGAAAATCAGAAAATTTGATTATGGTTAAGTATTCGGCTCAATGTTCGTGATTTTTACCATTATGAGAACGTTCTCCTGATCACAAAGCACAACAGAAAAAATTTGCGCAATTTGTATTATATTCATGAAACTCTATACATAACAGTAGACCTACAATTTAATACCGATTCCAAATGGTCAAAGGGGTTGTAATCAATGTACATCACTGAACAATTATCATAATTGAAATACTCAAATCATAGATGAACACAAACACCCTTGCCTACAACGGGGCACGAACCCGAATCCTACCACACCAAAGTCAGGTATTTTCCCAACTAATCCAAAGAAGACGGCCAGATAATCGTGATATGTACGAGTATGTTACCATTTTATCTCTATGATTTAAACTGTATTATTTTCTTGAGATATTGAGTAATATTAAATATGATTATTATCGTTATATAATTGTTAGTATCATTGGATTTTAAAAGAGCTTTCGAAACGTTATGTAGATCATTATTATTGAAAAAATTAATAAACTTGGCTTTGAGGGAGTAGTAAATGATTGGTTTCGATCGCGAACACAAAACGTTCGCGTTCAAAAGTTTAATAGCATGATGTCGGATTGCACGAATGTGGATGTAGGCGTACCTCAAGGAACTGTCTTCGGTCCGTTGTTGTTCTTCTTATATATAAACGATATTTTCTCTCATATGAAAAAATGTTCTATACGTTTATTCGCTGATGACACTATGCTACGAATACGAAAAGACCTGTCGACATAACTATGTGAAATTATTGATGTTCAAGTCAATAATAATGCCACATTAATAAAATTGCTCCCCATTTTTATTTGGTTTGACTAAAGACAAAATTCAACAATTACAAAAGTTACAGAATAGAGCCATTCGAAAAATTTTAGAGCCCAATGGGTATACCCCTGTTAAAATTATACTGTACTCTTCGGAACTAATGTCTGTTAAACAACGAATACTCCTTGATTCATATATATTCATATTTGAAATAAAAAATCAGTTGCTTCCATGTAATGTAATTAAAAATGTAGCATATGTCAGTGATGTGCATGGGTATAAGGCTAGAAATGCTGATAGTTTTCATATCCACAGTAGTCAGCTCTCTAAATCTAAAAATAGCATATACTATGGAGGATTTGAGGCTTACAATAAATAACCAAATATATTGAAACCTAGTACTAGTAATGAGATATTCGAGCGTGATCGAAGAAAGTATATTTTAAATAATAATAAAAATAATTTCTTTATTTCAATTAAGAGAATTACACAGAAATTATGAACTCCCTGAAATGAAAATTGCGTCTAAATGACGCAATATATGATAGTTCTAAAGCATCGCTGAATAGGAATTGCCGTACATGTACACGGCAATAGTCAAAGAACTCCCCAATATTATAGGGTTCGTTGACAACAAGCAGCTTGAATACACTCGACTTGTATTTATTCAACTTTATTATAATATATATTATATTATAATATATACATTATAATACCTTACGCATGACCTCTCTGGTCCTTTCTCTGTATGAGTAAGGCGATTCTTAGGGTACTTCAGGAAAGTTGTTCTGATGTTATACGCACTGGTAGTATTTTGTTCAAACTGTTGGTAATTTTTGAAATCAAAAAGAAGACTTTCCTGTATATGAATGGCTGTAGCTGTAAGTATGCTCATTTCTTTAAACTTGCTTGTTCAGGAAGCATCTTATTTCAATCTTAAAATGATACGCAGCGCTCTTTTCTGTAGAACGTTGACACTTTTCACAAAGCTACTATTTCCATAGAACATAGAACCATATCGAAGTTTTTATTCGAATACTGCAAGATAAACCACCTTCAATGTGGACCAATTAAAATACTTCTCCAATACTTTCAGAGAGAAGCAGACAGAACTCAGATTGGGACACAGCTATGTTATGTGTGCATCCCATTTCATAGATTCATCAACATATATGTCAAGAAATTTGGATGAGTTTTGAGTTTCAATGACCCGACACTTCGTTTCAAACAGTTAAGGCGTTGTAATATTGGAGTGACTTGTCTTGAAGAAAGTTGCAGTAGTTTTTTCATCATTCATATGTCGTTGATTAGAGCTGAACCAGCGCTGAGCTAGCTGAATTGTGATATCAACGACTTCCGTCAAATTCAGCACGTCATCACTTCTTGCTACAAGGCTCGTGTCATCTGCATAATTTTGGACAGAGATATGTTTGCTGCTCAAACCAACACTCGGGTCATTTATGAAAATAATGAAGATTGAAGGTCCCTGTATTGAATCCTCGGGTACTCCCAGATGTATTGATACTCTTTTCGGCAATGCCTGTTTTACTCCATCCCTTAAAAAAATAAAAAATAATGAGATAGGTATGTAATTCAAAATTGACTTAGCTTCAGCTAAAAAAATATTATTAATATTTTTATTATTATGGAATCGTCTGCATATTGTCTTCATTACCTTTCAATTGTCCCACTGAATTGAAACAAATAATCATACAATGCCAATACCTGACTTGCTACAGAACGTGAATATCTCTGTTTTCCTGAACCCTTGAATATCCCTTCAGAAGTTGACCACAATTTTCTATTATTAATACAGAACGTCATCTCATGGGAATTCTAGTTGGAATCATTGCCAGCGGCATCCGTCCCTCTAAGAAATGACCCGGTAAATTCCCCTTATTCGAGCCGTCTTTAGGGAATAAGAGATTCAGGCTTTGCCACCGTCAAGTAGAGGTTCGTTTTCCGCTGCTTATTTCCGGGACCATAGGGTGTATAATTAAATTTAGTTATTTCGATTCGAGTGATATCGGCTACACCAACATGCCAGGCAGAAAGTAGAACTTGATTTCCCAATGCTTCTACAAAACATCCAATAAATGAAATTTTGAAATGTTTGGTAGATTTGAGGATGATGCCTTGACATAAACGACACTGATTCGATCGTAAAATTCATTTTGATTTATTTTTATATGAAGTATGACACCATTCTATTACTGCCAGGAAATTTGATATGGCTCAACCAATATTTGTCAATAAATGATGCATTATTTCGCGCCTCTCTACCATCTCAAATGCAGAAGATCAATGTTCACGTCTTGGTATTATTTTTAAGATTTCTGCAATGGACGAACCTATATTTGGGTCACAGACTCAATGAGTTTCATTTATGGTATCTGAAGGGTGTCACAAAGACAATCTATTATGAAAGTTCACGAATTTTCGAAAAACTTGTGATCTAGGAATATTACGATTTGGCTAATTTTCACTTCCATTATGAGGTTGTTAACCAAACCTCGAATAAAACCTAGTTGAGAATTTGCTCTACTATTAGAAAAAAACTCGATATTTGGTATTCCTATTAACTTTATAGGAATTCCATTAATTTTGGGAATTCCTAACGAATAAATGATTACCTCCATATGAGGAACAGTTCAGAACATTTCAGTGAATAAATGATTCAGTGATTGGTTCAATAATTGTTGAATGTGTATTAGAGAGATTCATGTTCGTCATTCCTCTAGGTTTGGAAAGAAAAACGTGGGTGATATATTCGCACTAGCTACGGAGGGGCAATTACGGATTATGGAATGAGTGGATGATCGCCTACACGCTGTAAGCGTTGGCACGAGAAGAAGAAGATTCCTTTAGAAGTATGATACATTGTTCATTTTATCGAAATTAGGCTTCTCTTCCAAGAGTTTGGAAGTTCGGAGAGCAAATGAACATCCTTGTCTAATGTTCCTAAGTTAGAGAACATGGGTCAGTTGAATCTTGCATGAATAGAGCTATAAGCCCAGACGGAACATTGATGTTCCGTCTGGACGTGTGAACAATTTTCTCAACCGCCTTTGCCCCAAATTGGTCGTATCAAATTCAGCCACTAAACGTTGAATAGTAGTAGTGGGTTGTCATCAAATTTTCGACGGGCAAAACGCAACCTTTTTTCTAAGGACGAAAACAGTGGCAGAAAACGGTCGTTTCGTCTAGGAACGAAATTTCGAAATTTTTTATTGAATTCAACGAGCAATTCCGTCTAGTGCAAATGTTGCAGGCTACATTTGAAAGCAATATAGAAACTTAATTTAATTAATTCAAATGATTAGTAACTCCATTCAGTTCATCCAAAAAGGTTGCAAAGTACTGCAACATTTAACCTCGTGTCACGACGAACTCAAAGAAAATAGTTGCAGAAAACGGTCGTTGTAGCAAATGGCAACTGGTTTGAAAACCAAACTGAAGAAGAGTGCAGCGTTCGCAGTGGTTGAACGTTACTGGAACAGTTTTCTCTTGGAACCTTCTCTTTAAAGGTGCGAGTAGGGATGCGATGAGCACAAATGTTATTCCCTCCCTCACTCAAACTCATTGCGAATGTGAAAGTTTCTGCGCTGTCGTCGTCATATCAAATGATCACTGGTCGTTGCCACTTACTTCTTTGAAAAACGTATTTGAAGACTGCTTTGCGTATCGTAGACTGTTTGAATCTGACAAAAATGATCTCCTACGTCCTCCACTAGTTCAAAAATCTACTATTTAGGACCACCACATCAACCGTGAAATTAAACCAATGCGCGTTACGTTTTCCGTAAAAAACTCATTTCGATAATGAAGTTTTCTCAATTGCTCCTGGTATTCAATCGTGTTACTTGCCATTATGACTTGGCATATTTAACTGAACGATAAACAAAATTTTGACGGATATTACCGAAATATTAGAGCAGTATTTGAACCTATTTTATTCATATTATTCATGACCGATCTGGCTGCGCAGTTGTCCCGATTCTTGGTAACATTAGTTGCCTATGATTATCGGTGATTGATTCTGACAGGAATTTTAAGTAACTTCTGGAGGTATGTGAATGTATCCTGAACATTTTGTAAATTGGTATCGATTGACTAGTTTGATGGTGAACGTTGATGAAACTGTATGTTTTCATTTTTGTCTGAAAATTAACAGAATAACCATTAATGTTGAATATGGAGATTATCCTATCTCATCATCTGAATCATCTGCGTTTTTTCTAATATAAGTTGACAGAAATAAGAGATGATCAACTCACATGAACGTTTTATGTAGAATATTAGGGAAACTATTCATTTTGCTACTTCTATTATTAAGAATATTGTATCAAGATAATAGGTCATGAATGTGTATTAAATGTGTTTATTTTATTGATATCTTGTGAATATATGAATTATTATATTCTGCTGTGGGGCTGCACTACAGAAATAAATAGCAAGCCAAAAATTCGTTTGATATTCTATTTTCATCGACCAATATCCTGTGAGCTCATCTTCTTTGAAAATAACCATCTCATTTCACCTTGTTTATGTATTCGGAGATTTTCATTATGTGTTAAGAAAATGAGATATGCTTATCAAATTGAATGGTAATCATGAGTGTTCGACAAGTAACAATGATGTGCTTATTATTTACGAGTATATATGAATATGAGTACTCCCCTTTTATCGGAATACCGAAATCTTCAACAATTCAATATCGAATTCGAAATGACTAAAGGCTCATTTGTTCAAGAGTCAAATCATTGTTGTTAACAAAGGTGTACAAAGGCAGTGTGCGGTAGAGCAGGTGCTCTGTTGATTTGAATGTAGTTAATAGTGTATGAATCAATGTTTTCATTATATGTTTGTTTTTTCATTATAATTTATCCTACATAATATTGAATTTTCTTGGAACATAGTTCAAGGTTATTTTACATTTTCAAATGTCGTTGTATACTATTGTGAATTTGGCATGAAATTTACAATCTTCATCAGTAAATGAAGTTGTTATTACTGCGTTATCATTATAAATGTAATAAAACAATATGAGAATTTTTCGCAATAAGTATTATTATTATTCATCTCATATCATTCTCATTAACAAGAATAATATTTTTTTTAATATTTTTTTATTTAATAGTGTTGGCGTTTACTTGATGTAAATCCATTATAATTGAATATAACTTAAATTCAAACACTTGAACTTATGATTTACACTTTATTGACTACATAGCATGCCCTTTGCTTATTCTATGTTGCTCGATGCCATGTAGTAAATCATAAGTTCAAGTGTTTGAATTTAAGTTATATTCAACAAGAATAATTATCAAAATTTATGTGAGAAATTATACAAATTTTGAGAAACAATCATTATTTCTCTCATGAACTTGTTCATGTAAAATATTGTTCACTTCTTATTATATATTCTTCCAACGGAACTTACTTGTAGAGTATTCTGTAAATGGCCGATCGATGAAAAATTCAAATTTCAGCGTAATATCGATAAACAAACAACCCCTTTACTATGAGTTTCTTCAGAAGGATTAGACGAGATTTGCCGCTTTCCATCTTGTTATTATTGCCTGCTGAAGAAACTTCTAAGAATTCTGTCAGACTCCAATATTACTTTTATACAAACACCGGGTCGCATAACGGTAGATTGAGCTAACACATATGAAGGAATTGCTCAGTTTGTTAAGACCCTGAGGATTAAAATACGTTGAGTCGGTTCAAGTGTACCGCCAATATTGCAATCGGAATTCAGTAATCCACTTTTCTTTCAAGGAATAATGTATGTTCCGTTGTTGTTCTGTAGACAACAGTTAACACAACTTATTTGGAAGTGGGTTGCACAGTACCGTAACGAGGAAAAGGGTTAGTTGGGTTGAACGAGAACTCGTAATGAATTTTCATGATAACAAGCATGTACTCAATCATCTGACAGTTCAGTATGGAATCCCATTCATATATTTAGGAAAGGGTATTCAATTGAATTGAACAAATGTTCGAGAATAATTTCTCCAAAAACGAATATTTTTTACATTGACCTGATATATATGAAATCATATGGAAATTATCAGTGAACAAATATCAGTGAAAAAATGAAGTTTGTGATAATGAACCACACTAAAATGTTCTCGTTTGTAATATTGGTTACAATTATGTAATGTCATTTGTCGTACACAAAATTCAATACAATAGGTATGTATATATATATATATATATATATATATATATATATATATATATATATATATATATATATATAAGTACATATATAATAGGAGTAAAATTATCGACCGTATTATAAATTCAGAAATGTATTACTGTTTCAGGATGCAGTCTGTGATAAATAAAAAATTCGTTTTATATTCTTTATATTTCGTCCATCTTTATTGAATTCATCAGTAGAACCGAAAATAACATCAAAAGATGGACAAGTTAAACGACATTACATTTATTAATAATAATAAATTGTACTCACAAAACATAATGTTAGTCACCTATATAAAATAAATAAAAAATTTTGGGGTGCTTTTTTGGTCAGCACGATCTGAATAAGACGAACGTAAATATATATCATATGGCACAAATGAACGAACATATGGTTTTAGTGCTCCACAAAGATCAACAAGCAATAAATATTTTACAATATCAACCACAAATTCGATCTTATATGAACTTCTAGAAAACATGAAACATAATAAGACAATTGTTAAACTGATTTACACATATATTAAAAAGAATACTGCATGACGTACGTTTCGATGAGATTCACCTTTTTCAAATGCTACGTGCAGACTAAAGTATACCTACTCCTACTCCTAGACTAAAATATACCTACTCCTACAGAAAGCTATATTTAGAATCTTTTGAAGAAAACAACAATTTATGTTACTCAATTGTCCCGTATCGGAGTTGTATTTCAGAATGTTATCTTTCTTGTTTATATGATAAATTTCGAAGAACAATCTGCTGCTATAGTTGGTCTCACGTTCCAATACTTTTACCCTAGATAAGTCAACGCAGTGACTTGTTTTTTGATGGTTGTCTACCACAGCACAAGTATTTATTCCAAGCCGACAGTCACTTTTATGTTGTAATAATCACTGTTTAAAATACTGTGATGACTTGTGATACTTGTGACAGTCTTTGCGAGGAAGTTCGTAAATAACGTTACTGTTGTATACTAGGTGTGTTTCATCTTCAATTTTGGAGAAAAGATCATAATTACTTAGGATATTGTACTCCGCGAATGTTGAATGTGGAAAATTTTTTAAAGTGGAAATTATTCCGTTATTCACAAATATATCGAATAATTTCTTCAAATGTTGTTTTGAAAAGGATGCACATCTAATACGTGTAACCCTATTTTTCATTATGATCATCGTGTTGTATTTCTGCTTGGTGGGGTGATATGAGTAAATGAATCCACTAATTAATGATATATATATATATATATATAATATATATATATATATATATATATATATATAATATATATATATATATATATATATATATATATATATATATATATGATATATATATATATATATTTATATATATATATATATATATATATATATATATATATATATATTTATATATATATATATAATATGTGATTTACGTCGATGATTCCTAAAATGTTACGGAGAAGCGCTATACGATAATCCTGAAAATTTTGTGATTGCATAGCTGTCTTAGATCTATCGATCTAATGATATTCATCGTTGTGACGTCAGTGCTTGTATCAATAAGTGTTGATAATTTTCGAACCTGGAATACGATATACTGTATCTTATTATATTTTTGCGTTCACTCTTGCTTTAAGATTATTTTTGCATCACAAATTTTTGTGCAAATTTTCAGACGGTCTGGAATGACAACATTAGTGATATCTCTATTCCTCATCATCCTCCAGTGGACACTTAGCTATTCTTCATTATCGGAAAGTCCTTTTTACCACTTTTCGAGTTGGGAAACAAAAAATAGTCCGATAGCGCAAAATCCGGATAATTAAGAGCATTTGGGAGCAAGTCGAATATCAATTAGTTGACTTGGACATCGCGATAACAGAGCTGTTACAGGGTGCATTGTCATGATGAAACAACACATTCTTCCTAGACAGATATGGCCGTTTTTTCTTGATTCCACCAAAAAAACATTGAAAAAAGGTCGCATAATACTGTCTATCGATTGTTTCATTTTTTTTGGGGGTAATTAACATATTTCTTTGACATACTAAAAACTGAGACCATGACCTTCTCCGCTGATAAAACTGCTTTCATCTTCTATCGAGTCTATTCTCCAGTGTACAGTCCATTGTAATGACTGTTCCTTAGTTTAAGGGGTGAAATGGTCGATCCAAGTTTCATCCATTGACATGAATCAACGCAAAGAAGCAGCGTTATTTCTCTGAAGCAGCGCCAAACACTCAGTCAAAACATAATCTCAACTCCGTTTTTGGCTCCATCATCACCAAAGGTTGGTACCGTGTATGTAATATGTACTGCATTTCTTGAAATGCCTTCGATGTGGGATAACTCACGCACTTTCCGTCAACGGCCATTCAACACTATTTTGTGGAATTTTTTCAACATTTCTGGTGCTGTTTCTTCATTTGGACGACCTTGCTATGTTCGTATTCACAGCTTGTACAACCTCGTACATATGAACATTCATACTGGTTCTACTCTATGTCTCTATTCATGTTGAAGAGACTTCTCGAGTCAATCTTGTCCGATATAACATTGTGATGTTTTTATTGTTTCGTTCTCTTTTATTGTAATAAAAAAGTATTAATTGAATATAAACTGAAATTCAAACACTTGAACCTATGATTTACGCTTTATTGACAACAAAGCATGACGCGTTTCGTCGTTACAAACGACTTCTTCAGGTGCTAACAGAATACTGACTACGCATCTATGCGTCGAAACGCGTCATGTTTAAAAATTTAAATAAATGTTGTCAACAATTTGTTGACGACATAAATTAAAGAATCAAGTGTTTTGAATTTCAGTTTATTGTCAATTATAATGGATTTGAATCTAGTAAACACCAGCACTATTCAATATTAGAAAGTGTTCAATTTTTTTCTCTCTTCTTATTAATTATTACCCACTTATTACTTATTACTTTGTCAATCATTTATAACTCATACAACGACATCATTAATCATAATAGATACTATTGTACTCATGAATAGGTGTATTTATTTGTGTTATGTAGTACTTGTTTTTTTTAAGGTCTCTGATTGGACTTGCGTGTTCAATTAATTATTAATAATAAATATTAATATTGTCAAATTATTTTTGTTTATGGATAGTATTTCTGCCTCCGAATCGATAATAACAAGGGACTGAACTCTCTTATTGGCATGATTCATATAATTTCATTATATGTAAGACTGACACTGAACATTTTTTCGCATTGTTTAACAATATCGTTCGGTTTTGTCATGTCATGAATTTATTTCAAACCTCAAAGACACTATCTTTCAAATATTTTGTGAATAACTGAATGAAAAATTTATGAAATAACAAGTCAGAATATGCCATGAAAAATCTTGATCGTCCTTTGCATATGAAAATTTTCTGTGTAATGAAGAAACATTACATCGTTATAGAAGTTCCATTAGGAACATTCTATATTGAAATAATGAAGCCTCATTTTCAAATATATGTTCAGGTCCAGTTTAAGAGTTTCATATTAAATGTTTTATTTATACAAGAAAGAGGATATTACTTCTATTCGAGTTGAATTCGTATGTATATTCGCTTTGGGGCAACTCAGCAGCGGGTATGCCCTTTTCAATTTGAAAATGAAGACATGTATGTTCTACGGAGAAAGAATATTATACACCACCTTTGCTTTTGCGAATCTAAATTCTGATATTCAGCTTATTCTGGAATCAGATCCTGAGGGAATATACTCTGAAGTATTTCGCGCTGAAACTCATGTTGCACAAATTGCTTCTTTTTCTGTTATTTTAACTCCAACTGTTTTTCCAATGATGCTGAAATACAAATATGATGGAATAACAAAATTCAAACAAAAATATGCAGATAATTTGTTCGTTTTTCGATTATGTACAGATAAAAAATTATCCCATATTTCACTATAATTATGAAAATTTACCGACGTATACCAACCTGCTTTTCCACTGACCCAATTATGAAATTAGATTTTGGAAATGAGTACTTATTCAGTTTTGAAAAGCCGTATTGTTTGAATAAGTTCTAAAATGAAGTATACATCTGAAATAATTCAGATTGAAAATGATTTAATTTATCGAATAGAACATCATGCATTTGATTGATAATTTGCTGATATCTTCATTTGATATGAATCACATAAATAGACTTGACTTAGATTCATAGAATTGTTTCGAAATCTCGACCATTGTTTTGCTGTGTTTCCCATTTTTGAAAGTCAAATTGATCATAGATTCTTAAAATGAATATTTTTGTGTTTCCTATCTTCACTTGCTGTAAATACGAAGTGCGATGAATATCCGAGTAATGAGTATCCGAGCAATAATGATAACCAATGACTTACCCAATATTGAAACAGTTTTCAACATTTCGACTTCCCTCAGAAATTTTTGACTAGATTGGTTGCACCCATTGCTACACATACAAACAAAGGTTTTTGAGGATTATATTGATATATATATATATATATATATATATATATATATATATATATATATATATATATATATATATATATGTTTTGTGCTTATGGCACCAAATGAAATATTTGAGGAAATGAACACTAGAACATATAAATGTTAGAGAAATATAGAAATCGATACCACACCTGATTGGAGTGCGAGACATATATGTTTCGTTCTGCAAGGAACTCGTCAGTCACACCACGTCCATCGAAGTGAGGCAACGATTTCAACCTCCAAGTATATCCTTGTGACTCCAACTGGAAGACCGTAGAGTAATGAATACTACACAATTCCATTTATAGATTGAAATCATAACCTCACTTCGATAGACGTGTTGCGACTGACGACTTCCCTGCAAAAAAAATATATGTCTCGCACTTCCATCAGGTGTGGCATCATTTTCAATATTTCTCTAACATGTATCTCTTGAAGGATAATGGAGACATCACACGATATACGTTCACATATCTAGCTCTACTATAACATTCTCTTGGTTAATTTGAATTTTTCAAATGAATGTTCTAGTGTTTATTTTCTCAAATATCTCATTCAGTGCCATAAGCACAAAAAAATTCAATTTCCTCAAAAATATCGCCGAAGAGGCCCCTGAAATACGGGAATAAACGCGAGCGTACTACTAACGCAACCAATTGACATTTGAAAGCATCGTATGATGATATTTGTCAAATAGACATTGCAATTCAATAGATACCTACGGGTAGAGAAGATATGTGAAATTTCGATGTTTGTGTGTCTGAAATCTGAGAGGTGTTTTCTACTGATTCCTTTAGATGAAATTGTGGAGTATTCATAACTCTACGGTCTTCTACTTGGAGTTACAAGAAGATATTTGGTGGTTGAAATCGTTGCCTCACTTCGATGGACGTGGTGCGACTGACGAGTTCCTAGCAGAACGAAACATATATGTCTCGCACTTCCATCAGGTGTGGCATCGATTTCAATATTTCTCTAACATATATTCCTTGAAGGATAATGGAGACGTCACATCGTACTCGTTCACATATCTAGCTCTACTATAACATTCTCTTGGTTAATTTGAATTTTTCAAATTAATGTTCTAGTGTTCATTTTCTCATATATATATATATATATATATATATATATATATATATATATATATATATATATATATATATATATATATATATATATATATATATATATATATATATATATATATATATATATATATATATATATATATATATATATATATATATTTTGAAAGTTTTTAGCATTAACAGGCTTTTTAATATGAAAAAGTTTATTTCTGTTGACGTTTCGTTGTTATATTACAACTTTGTCAAAACTAATGAATAATTGAATTTATGAGTTACTATGGATATCAAATGTCAAACTTAATTTTTTGAAAAATCAAATTAGTTTTTTTTTGTATATTCACTTATTGATTTTCAATATTTGATTTTTCAAAAAATTAAGTTTGACATTTGATATCCATAGTAACTCAAATTCAATTATTCATTAGTTTTGACAAAGTTGTAATATAACAACGAAACGTCAACAGAAATAAACTTTTCATATTAAAAAGCCTGTTAATGCTGAAAACTTTCAAAATAATTACCTCAAACAGGCAATAAATCAATTTCAAGATATATATATATATATATATATATATATATATATATATATATATATATATATATATATATATATATATATATATATATATATATATATATATATGTATATATATACATATATATATATATATATATATATATATATATATCATTTTGAATGTTTTTAGCAATAACAGGTTTTTTTTAATATGAAAAACTTTATTCTCGTCGACGTTTCGTTGTATATCACAACTTTGTCAAAACTAATGAATTAAATTGATTTATCATTTTATTCAATTATTGTTGACACAGTTGTGATATACAACGAAACGTCAACGAGAAGAAAGTGTTTCATATTAAAAGAAGCCTGTTTTTGCTGAAAACTTTCGAAATAAACTATCTGAAACAGGAAATAAATCGATTTTAACATTTATATATATATATATATATATATATATATATATATATATATATATATATATAAATATAATATATATATAAATAAATCAATTTCAAGATATATATATATATATATATATATATATATATATATATATATATATATATATATATATATATATAAGGAAATTAAGTTTTTGGGCTCATGGCATTGAATGAAATATTTAAGAAAATGAACACTAGAACATTCATTCGAAAAATTCAAATCAACCCAGAGAATGTTATAGTAGAGCTAGATATGTGAACGTGTATCCTGTGATGTCTCCATTATCCTTCAAGAGATACATGTTAGAGAAATATTGAAAATGATGCCACACCTGATGGAAGTGCGAGACATATATTTTTCGTTCTGCAGGGAAGTCGTCAGTCGCAACACGTCCATCGAAGTGAGGCAATGATTTCAATTCCTAAGCATCTTTTTATGACACCAGGTGCAGTACCGTAAGGTAATGAATACTTCACAAGACCATCTACAGGAACTTACTAACGCATAGATTGAGTTAGTAGTACGCTCGCAACTGTTCCTGTATTTCAGTGGCCTATTCGGCGATATTTCAAGGAAATGAAGATTAAGAAATGATTGTTAAAGAAATATGGAAATCGATGTCATATCTAAAAATTTATATTATATATTAAATATACCTATATTATTATAGCTCTACTATAACATTTTTTTGGTTAATTTCAATTTTTCGAATGAATGTTCTAGTGTTATATATATATATATATATATATATATATATATATATATATATATATATATATATATTCAAATTGATTTATTGCCTGTTCAAGATAGTTTGTTTGTAGCAATAAGAGGCTTATTTAAATGTTAAAAACTTAATTTTTGTTCAAATAATTAGTTTTCACGGAGTTGTGATATACAACGAAACGTCATCGAAAATGAAGTCGAACATTCAATATGCGAATTCAATGTGCGAATGAAATGGAAGTCACGAACAGATTGGCTGGACTTATGTTGTTTCTCGTCTTCAGATCGCTCGAAATGAGTGGTATGAATGACTCTATTCAGTATTTATGAACTGAAACATCAATTCAGTAATAATTACTCGTATTTTCAAAACGCGAGCAGCTGAAGGAGCATTTGCTCCTTCAGAAAAAGAGATAAACTAGAAATAGCAGCAATAAAGACGTTTCAATAAATTTCAGTGAGAAAAATTAGGTTTTTATTTTCCTATGAGCATTTCGTGATAAAACGCACTATACTTGAGGCAGTTTCGGTACTATATTTTCAGCGTTGAGGAAATTGGGTTTATCGTCATCATTTCTAATGCTGGCGAAGGAGCCACCAAAGATTCAGATCGATAACTTCTGTATGATGTAGGACATTCTTCACCTGGGTATACAGGTACTCTCTTTGATTTGAGAGAAATTACAACCTGACATTGCGATTATTTTGTAATTATCAATGTAAAAACAATATTCGAAGAGTGACCCCAATTCCTTTCACTTTTTTTCTTCGATCTCTTTTTAGATATCACACTTTTTCATTCACTATTCAACGAACTGCTCAATCAAAAATTCGGATTGTCCACATTCGTGTAGGTTTCACTGTAGGGTTCTGTTCAACAGTACCAGATACAACATTTGAGATACCTCAATGAGTTCGAATTTGATAAAGGATAATTTCATCAGTTAAATGATTGCCTTTAAATTTGAATAACCAAATTTTATAACATAATATTCGACATAAAAGTATAGGAAAAAGGAATTCATCAATTATTCCCAGTGAATATCTTCTTACCTTTTCAGTGAACATATCTTTTGGGTCTGTCCTTAGCTTAGTTAGTAGAACACCCGACTATGGTGCGGTAGAACTCGGGTTCGAGCTCTGGTGAAGGCATGGGTGTTTGTGTCTGTCTATGAGTTGAGAAGTTCAAATAATGATATATGCTGGGTAATGTACAGTGATTACAAACCCATTGGCCGTTCGGGACCGGTGTTAAACTGTAGGTCTATTGAATTGAAAAAATAAACATATATTTCACATATGACTTCGTATACCAACCTTCAATCCCCATTGGGTTTGATATGTTTCTGTGAATGTGTTTCTGTGAACATCGTCCTAACAAATGTGAGCTCTCCTTAGTTCATAATAGTAATAACACAAAGAACTCCAACGCCCGTGTCAGTTCAAAATAAAACGCTAAAACCCAATGATGTAACTCATTACATCATTAATTTCTTCATTATATTATGAATTTATTCAGTTGGTTGTAATGGAATTAGGTATATCATATTTTTTTGCAAAATACACGACTTTTCGTCTATTCTTCAGATAATTGGGAATAAACATAAATTCACAATTTGCATATTCTTTCTCCATGAATTCTTATATAAATCGGTTTGAAACTTGCAACTCGCCATTTCCTCATAGTTTAACAAAAGTCCTATATAACGATATATGATACTTCATTAAGACTTCCGTATTTTGGATATAATACGATGTCCTTGCAATTTGTGCGCTAAGCATCTATAATTGGCTTACGAATTCATTGGGTGTTTTTGTTATTCTCTTCGAAAAATTGTCAATTTACTCTGAAATGTGAATGCAGGATTCCTCGTTTTTTTGAGGTAGAGATAATGAGGACTCCTTTATTGAATCACAATGGATTTATTTTCCAGGGTTCTAAAGAAGTGTAACATCGTTTTTATCATTTCAGTATTTCATTGGGACATATGTGAAAAGTTCAATAAAAAAACTCATTCACTAATAATAAATGAACAGAAAGAATGGAAGAACTTCATTCAGAAGTATCAATATAGAATTGGGGTTTAACACTCACAATTTCAAACAGACTTCGAATTTCGAAGTTATGAACCCAATTCCGAAGAAAGTGACTTCACCGAATATTGATTCATGAATCATATAAACATATATTTCTTCATACATACTCACATATAACGTACATATGGATAATGACCAAATTAAAACGTTGGTGAATATATGCATAAATCGCGGAACGTTCTTCAAGCGGTATTGTTACTAATATCTGTAGGTTGATTTGATAATTCAACTGTGTTAAAGATATTTATTTGAGTTGAGTCTTGCTTTTTCTCTATTCAATGTGAGACATGATGAAGAAGCAATAGATAAAAAAGGGACTATATTGAAAAAATACCCACATTGGCAAAATCATATTGATTGTTCGATAATTGTTTTGGAGTGTTACTCCATTTTCAGAATGTACAACATTTTTGTCAAGTTAAATACAATTGTTGAGCACTTATTATGATTTTGTCAAAGTAACCCAAATGTTTTTTATTTATTATATAGAACAATATTTCACCACGAGGTCAGCGTATATTCAATCAACTGAAAAAACGATTTCTCCTACTTATAGTGAAAATATTCAGAAGTATTACTCTCAACTGAATGAGCGTTTTCTATATTTTTAATGATTCGCCTATTACAAAACTCTATTAAAGTGGATTGCAGTTTTCAGCATTTAATTGAAATATTTGGTAAAATTCGGAAGTTGTAGAACTATAAAAACGTTCCGCGTATGGTGATTTGATTTTCATCTCTATTCATCTTAATTTTCTTAACAACTCTAAGTATTCTTTTCAACCATTTGCGAAATTATTTTCTGGTTTCTAATTTTTTTGTTCAATTGTTCCACAATTCCAAAGTATTGCCAAATGTATTATAGAAAAAGTTTTCTGATGAATTGAAAACTCACGTTCAGAATTTTCAAGATTTTGAACAGATTTATATAGTGAGAATAAGGGAAATATTTCATAATAATGTATTAGGCAATAAATAGGTTAATGCAACTATAGCGAATATCATGGGTTCACCATACTCGCATGAGTGTTTTAGCTAGTAAGCAGCTTCAGTTTATGTATAAATACGGTATATTTTCTTGATAAAATCAGTTCTACATCAGTAGTCATTTCATTCACCTGACAAAAAGTAGGCAGATTGAGGCCTTGTGAGCACCGAAACTCTTTCATACTGATTTCCAGGAATCTGGAGAATTGGGCCCTGAATTAGTTGTTCATCAGTCGGCACTTAATTCCCTGACAAGGAGTAGGTAGATTGAGGCCTTGTCAGGGGGACATTTTTTTGTGGGGAAATAGCACTCCACATTTCTAAACAACACAATAAAGTAAATACTTCTCGTAATATTCAATTATTCATTGATGATGAGAATAGACCAACCCCTTAAAGATTGAAATTAGTTTGTTTCGATTACCAGAACGTCGTTGTTATATCACATTTGCCGGGATGTTCTAGATAACACAGATATGGCTTCAGATAATCTCGTAACACTTTCCTCCTCTTAGTTTTGATCGTCCTAATCAAAGTCACAAGTTTCTACTATGCTCCCTTCGAAGTATTTCGCCAACCTATCCAAATGTACAACTTTCGGCTTCGACCTTGGTGTGCGTTGGATTCTGTAAACGACGTCATTCATTCGTTTCATAACCTTACAGGCTCCTTTCCAGGCCTGTGTCAATTTAGGGGATAAACCGTTCTTCCATTGTGGGTTCTACAACCACGCCAAGTCCCCTTCTTTAAATCCGACTGAATTTGCTTTTAGATCGTATCTATTTCACTCGGTTAGTGCTTGCTTCAATCTTATCTCGAACGAGTTCATGTATCTTATTCAAATGCAATCACAGCTCATCTGCATATGTGCCCGCTTCCAAGCGTACTTTTTCGGGAATACCAAACAATCACAAAGAAAAAGATCACATGGCAATCGCAATTCTCTTCCAAAAAGTACTTTCGCCGGAGTGCGACAAAAGGAACTTGATTGACAAAAGAAACTATTCCTATCGCGGCGGCCATTTCATAGGTAAGGAATCAAATTGAAGAACGAGTACAGAGATAGTGGCACATAAACATCTCCATTTATATTAGGGTCCACTGATGTGGGCGCTTTCCTTCATGGTGAGAATAGAATTATACGATCGTCAGGAAATTTGTGGGACATTGCCTCCGAACTCCACCTCTGTGAATATTACCGCCATAGAACCACCGCCACAGGCCTTTTAATTCAAAAAGGCTTCCTACAGTGTACAATCTGTCTGCTACATAATATCTGCGATGAGTGAAAGTTCTTCTGCAAGAGAATGTGGAAGGAATGAGGCTTGCAATCGGTATGATGATTATAACTTCTCACTCAGTTGTTAACTAAAGGAGGCAACAATGATCTCACGTCGAATTGAGATAATAACTTATTAATAATGGTGTGATTTAAATCGATAACCTTCGTTGAGAATCAATTTTCAAAGAAGTTTTCATCAATTGTGAAAGTACTGAGAAATTGAATTCTGTAACATTTCGCAAATCAGTGAAATTTTCCAGCACATTTGGATATGCCGGTATTTCTCGATAAGGCTGATTATTTCTTGATGATGTTGTGTAGATCGACGGCAAACAAGCTATTTGTCGATTTGCCAACTGAGTCACTTAGCCATATCAAGATATAACTAGACGTATATAACTTCCGTTTCCCTACCCTTGTGATACTATTTGGTCTTTATATACGAACAGTTTATTTGCGTGCGAAAAGGATGGAGGGATATGAGAAATTGGAATGCGTAATAATGTAACGAAACAGTGATTAATATAATAACAGAAAGGATTATTCTGCAAGTTAATTACTCTAGAGAGCTGCATAACTCTTGTTCAGGTTTATAACGTTCTGCCTTTTAAAATGTTAGCGAAAACACAGGCTAGTTATAACATTTAAGTGGCATATATAAATTCTTCCAATTTATGAGCAAAATAGACAGTAAAACTAGATAATTTCATTCAGAATTTCTATTGAAAATATTTTGATTCTAAGATCACAAAAAAATTGAGATTGAAAATCTTTTTTACCTTGAATCCCGATTTCTTCCTTCTAGATCAAAATTTTTTTTTGATCTGACTCCCAGCTATTGTACTATTTCCAGATTGATCGTGATTTTGAGAATTCAGGTACAGAGAATCATCAGTGATTTCGTGGAATTTTCAACTTGTAACTCCAGGAGATACAGTGAAACCTCAACTAAAACCTCTGAGGAATGTGGTGACACATTAATTTGAAACTGCAGGGTATGTGCACTTACAGGCGCACTCAAAATTTCGAAAGATAAAAGGTATTAAAAAAAAGGCATTTCGATCTACAATTATTTCATTCGTTGCAGTCTTGGCAAATATTCATTTAACCTGTGTAAGGTTTTTTAAAAGGTTACAAGCTCAAATTACTCGCAAACTATAATCTAATACCGTTTTCTCAGATTCCCAGGATTACAATCCCAGCAAATCCAGCATAGCAACAGCGGCTTCAATTCGTTGATAAAATAAATGAAATCCGATGATAAATGTTAAAACATCAAGATTGGACGAATATAGATTGTTCATTTCTGTGACATGTAATTGTACTGGTATTGGATGATATTCATATAAATATCAAGCTGATTTCAAGTTTGACTTCAAGGAGCCCAATATTACATTATTCACTGGAATATGAGGAATTTATTCCAATATTCTGAAATAAAAAATCACCATTTTTGAGGAATGTAATGAATTGATTATTTCATTATGTAAAATTATGCATGATATATATATATATATATATATATATATATATATATATATATATATATATATATATATATATATATATATATATTTTTTTTTGAATATTTATCTGATTCGTGAACCATTTTGTTCATATTGTAAAAATTCGATTCTTGGTTTTTTTGGTTCAATTAAAACAAAATGATGTTAAATATTTTTCCAATTAAGTTTCGGTTATTATTTCAACTTTTATTCAATTGATACATGAATTGAAAATGTATAATCTTTGTTTGGGCAACAAAATTGACAAGATAGATTTGGAAATTGGAATACTATTGTTTCACTTATATAATTGTATCACGAGAACCTAAGATGAAAAATATTATTATTATTATTAAATATTCTATTGAAATATTCGTATTTTTCAATGGGATATTTGTCATGGAGCAGAGCTAGTTTCATTCATCATATATTGATTGTTGAACACACTGATTTTATGACTTCGTTCTAAAACTAAAAGTAAATTGTATCATAAATGTGGAACTCATACATGCAGTATTCAATTGAATTGAATATCGATTGCTTTTTATGTACGTAACGATTTTGAATTCAACAACTTTTTTTTTATGACGGAAAATCAATGAAAACTACAAAACTTTGTGAATTACTTACCTGTGGCTGCTTGAAACTCATTCCTCGATAAACAGACACATTGATATATGTTCCAGTCGTCATTTCATCGATTGCCAAAATGATATAATTTATATCAGCAAAAGAAAATTAATACATACATTATCTGGTTTAAAGAAAAGACAACTCTTGACTGATTTTAATTCTGAAGAGAAAATATATATCATTCACCTCACGAAACCTTTAACTTCACGAGAACGTGAACGTGAACTTCACGACCTTTATTGTCGTGAAGTACACGACAATAAAAAAAAGGTAAGTGCATTTTGGATTGTGTATCCAAATAATAATATTAAGAAAAATTTCCAAAAACCAAAATTATTTTTTTTATTTGGAGAACTTTTTCTTTACGCTTCAAGCGCTTTTTTCCTGAATGTTTAGGACGATTTTCACCAAAGAAGGATACGCAATAATTTACTTCATTTCGGACAATTCAAAAGAGGTGTGGGGTCGTAGTAATGGTATTGCATTATTCATTTGTTGCAAAATGCTCAATTTCATAGTAAAATTAATTCTTTTCTTGATATACCCACAATTAATGCTGCACCTCCTTTGCTCTGCTATGATTAGATCAAGTGAGCAGCGTTAACATCTCAAACAACGCAATCGAGAATCAGGTTTCAAGACTATATACGAGTATATATATATATATATATATATATATATATATATATATATATATATATATATATATATATATATATATATGAAATTGAAGATTATCGGCATATCCCGCAGATTGGTAGCAGCCATTGACACGTGTTTCGAGCTCATTGGCTTTAAGTTTTAGTTGTAGGAACCTGGAGGTGAGAAACACAAGACGAAAAACTAGGAAAAGCAAACAACCTCTGGAGAAAGTCGCATCATTTTAGGCTACGCGTATGTTCTTTCCGGTTTGGGAAATTTGGAAACTGCTTTGACCTTTGAGGTAACTATTGTTGCGACTTCCTTCAAAGGTTGTCTGTTTTTCTTAGTTTTTCTTATTGTGTTTTTCACCTCCTGGTTCCTACAGGTAGAATTTGGCTACACCGTTCTGAGGAGAACCAATAAGCTCGAAACACGTGTCAACGGCTGCTACCAATCTGCGGGATATGCCAATAATCTTCAATTTCATTTTAATTTTCTTCCGCATCAAATATTATTTATATATTTTCCAACGTCTCGGCTTAGAGCATCCTTTGAAGGATGAATAGTCACCTCACGGACAAAGCAGTTTCTAAATTTCCCAATCCGGAAAGAAAAAACGCGTAGCCTAAAATGTTGCCACTTCCTTCAGGGGTTGTCTGTTTTTCTTCTAGTGTTTTTCACCTCCAGGTTCCTACTACTAGAACTTGGCTACGCCGTTCTGAGGAGAGCCAATAAGCTCGAAACACGTGTCAACGGTTGCTACCAATCTGCGGGATATGCCAATAATCTTCGATTTCATTTTATTTTTCTTCCGCAATAAATATCATTTATATATATTATATACATATATATATATATATATATATATATATATATATATATATATATATATATATATATATATATATATATATATATATATTATATATATTTATATATAAATTTTGGTTGTTGAATTTGATTATGTATGATATTTCTTGAGATTTGTAATTTTTCCCATTCGTACAGTATTCCTTTTGATAAATGAAATCGTAACCAAAATATGCAAGCCCATGAAACACATGTGAAAATAGGGAAACTTAATTCGCACTGGTTTCAGAGAACAAGGCATAGCTATCGACACGATGGTAGTTCTCGCAAGCTTTCAAGAACGAACCATTTGAAGTAGAGAGTTTCAAAGCCGAACGAGCCTGAGTATGCCGTAGGCAAATTTGCAAAATCCGACAATTCTCATTATCATTCCAATTCAATTCCAATTTAATTCATTCTAATTTCATCGTCCTCTACATTAGACAAACTTCGTGCGTTATCGAATCTCAGACATTTTTCAAGTTCGTTTTGAATTTTTCGATATCTATATTTTTGTATACGTACACTATAGAACATAGTTTGGAAGATAATTGAATATTAGTGATTACGAGTATATAGGAGTCACTAAGACTCACTAACTCAATACATGTCTGGTAATGAAAGTCATTTCTGGTAATCAGTGATGGCTGAGGTAAACAGCACCAACATTTCAAAAGGAAGAAATATTTTAATTTGTTATATCATCAGTTACAAAACTCTGAAATCATTTCAAAGAATATTTGGAATCTATTGAAAAACGCCAAAATTTTATTCCCACCCTTCCTGAATGAAAAATATACTTTATATGTTTTTATTTGTGGAAAATAAAGCTTGTAACATTAAAAATATCCTGTAATTGCTAAAAATATAAGAAACGTAACTATCTGCAACAGGCAATAAATTAATCTCAAAGAAAATAAATAAATTATTTTATAACAGATTGAAATTCCTTCAACTGAGACAATATTTGTTTGTTCCAGACTACATAAATGGGACGAAAAGAATTGTTGTGATTTTTTCATGAGATTTAAATATAATTTGAAATCATTTCCCAAATTTTTGTGACTGACGAATTGACAAAAATTGATCTATTTTCTTACCCTCTTTAAAAATTTAGGATAATTTACTTCTTTTTATTCTGGCACAATACAATTTTAATACAATTATACTGGCTCTGTCACTATATTGAAAAGAAAATGTTAACGTTTTGTGGTTGAGAAGAACACAATAATGTGATAGAATAACTGAATTATCGTGAAGTTGATTGAATGTTCGTTGTTTCTGAATGGTGAAAAATTCTTTAGTATAATGAATAAAAACAATTGGCTTGGTTTCACAAAATTTACAATGAATACTCGACAATTGTTTCGGGGTGTAATCTACTCAATTTTCAAAGGTTTGACACTTTAAAATTTTGTTCAACTTTTGAAAATGTTGTTAACACCCCGAAACAATTATCAAGTATTTATTATAAATTTTGTGAAACCAAGCCAAATGTTTTTATTCAATATATTCAATTATTATGTTTGATATTTCAATTATTTCATCGGTATTTTGATTATTATTCCCGTTCTATATTTGTTATTTCGTGGAAGAATGCCAATTCTACTCTGACCAGAGTTGGGGTATCGCAGGTTTGATATGCTTCTTCCGATAAACAAATATTTGTGCCTCAATTTTAACAAAATAAGATCGATATCTAGAAAACCGTTTTTATTTGATTATATTGATAATGTAACATTTATATTCTCTACTTGAAATAATATTTCAAACTGATAGTTGTCCATGCTATATAACATCTTCTAATACAAGAATAACTTCAATGAGCATTATTCTTCTCTTCTGCAAACATTTCGACACTATAAAGCTGAAGCACCTTTCGAAAATCCTTTACAGGAGGCTCCCGAACCAGTAATTAACCGATTCACATAATTACTTTCTGTTTCCATATGTACATATATATATACATCAAGTCAGTCTCACAAACCGGATATGTTTCATCACACCGCCTGGGTCGATGTATTTTCTCATTTCCTGTTTAGATGGATCACCTCAGCACAGACCGCATCATCCAGAGGGACGATGTGCTGATAAACAAGTTGCTTGCGCTGGAAGATGCTGTGCCGCTGAACGCTCCTGGTGGGTCCTTTATGTGTGGAGGACTATTGGAGGGAAGGGAGAAGTCGTCGTCATAGTCGTATTCTGCAATAAAAAACTCATGTTTAACATTTTCGTTCAACATATATTAAAGAATTTTGTGTGTGAATGATATCAAGTTATTTGACATTATTGAAGGTTCACATTTTCTATCAAATTATGATCTACCTGCAGCGACTAGTCACGTACTACCAAGGAGAATGCATCAAACGATAGATAAGTCACAATCGAATTATCATAATCGAAAATCCAAAATCCGACAAGTTTGTCCTAGAAAACTGTTGTGGTTTCCAGACTCTCTTGCTTAGACTGTGAAATATATACTGGAAAAACAAATCGCCTCCCTTTAGACCGGATTGCATCTTATAAGGGTAACATCGTGTGCTTCACAGCAAACCAGGTTGAAGATAGGAAACAAAACATAGACTTTGAGAATCCAGAGATCTAAGACTGCACCAAGCATGAATAATTGAAAAGATATTCAAGGGTAGAGCTGTATATATGCCTCACTCATTGTATCTGACAAATCTAGTAGAAACCCTAACGATAACATACCACCAAATATTGAGAGGAAAATAATTGAAATAACGACCAGCTGATATCACCCTTCCCAGGTCGATATAATAGTCTAGTTCTAGTCCTTTTGTAATAAAATTGAATGTTTCAAGACAATCATTTGAATGTCAACAGAATAATTTTCTCTGTGTTCTGACCTGGACTGCCTCTTCTGACAATGAAGATGTGAGGTTGTGACAGATGTGAAGTTTTTGAATTTTCGATTGGTGGTTATTTAGTTAATTATGGCCACCTCGAGTATATGGAATTTGAATTTCAAATTTCCTTTCATTGTAAAACTATTTTGATAGTAGACTCAATGTATTTTTGAGATTTTCGTAGACAAATCCGATAACAGTATTAATTTGGAGTCAACAGCTGTAAAAACAGCAATACCGTTAGGTAACCTTTTGTGAGTGAACATCTCTGAGCAGTGACTCAAAGTTGTGACCACTGTCTTTTCGTCTTTGAGCTTCTGATGAAGGATAACAAATTTCTAAGAGTTTGAATGAACAGTAAACTAATCATTGAGTAGCACTAGAGTAATGCTATTCCAAAGAAAATCTTGGTTATTATCTAGACTGTACTGATATTTTACATTTATATATATATATATATATATATATATATATATATATATATATATATATATATATATATATATATATATATATATATATATTATATATATATATATATATATATATATATATATATATATATATATATATATATATATATATGAAACTGATTTATAGCCTGCTTAACATATTTTATTTTGAATGTTTTCAGCAATAACAGGCTCTTTTTAATATGAAAAACTTTATTTTTGTTAACCTTTCGTTGTATATCACAACTTTGTCAAAACTAATGAATAATTGAATTTATGAGTTACTATAGATATCAAAATGTGAAACTTATTTTTAGAAAAATCAAATTAGTTTCTTTTTATCTTCACTTATTGATTTTCATTATCAGAAGAATATTTCTGGCTCAGCCTTCGCTTCGGAAGGTTTAGAAGGGTTTAGTCTTCTTCACCATGAGGAAACCCCTGAAAAACTCATGGTAAGCCAGATGATTCTAATAATTGTGATTTATATATACATATATATAATTAAATATAGTTTTGTATACTTATCCAGAATATGTATATTGTTGGTTTATGTGTGTGAAACTGAAGGTAGATCTGAAAAAAAGGAGTTTTGAGATGTAATGTTTGGTTATTGCTGTGTGTTTATTTTATGAGTGTTATTTGTGAGGTTTATCAAGTTGTTGTGAATATAATTAGGATGTTCAATGTCTGTTCTTTCATTTACTGTGTTTTCTAAATTTTTACGAATGTGTAACATTTCTAAAATTTCTCTACATTTCTTATTTTTCTAAAAAATACGTTCGACATTTTGATATCTATAGTAACTCATAAATTCAATTATTCATTAGTTTTGACAAAATTGTGATATACAACGAAACGTTAACAAAAATAAAGTTTCATATCAAAAGAAGCCTGTTATTGCTGAAAACATTCAATATATATATATATATATATATATATATATATATATATATATATATATATATATATATATATATATTTATATTTATATTATATGTTTTGTTTTGTTTCGTGTTTTTAATCAACATCCAAGTTTGAACATCTATAGCTTGAACTACACCGCTCTAATGATAGTCAATTAGCTTGAAACATATGTAAACGGCTGTCACAAAAGAGAACAAAAATGAAATTGCAGGTAAATACCGCAAATTTCTTCGTTTCTATTTTCATACCTGTATAAGCTCTTTTAAATTTATCTTATTGTCGGTACAAAATCTCCAGAAGGTATGAATATCGTGTCACAGGTAGGCATTGATAAAGTCTTCAAAATACAACTCCAATCAAAGATACTCAATTAAAACCACAAAAATGTCGATTCCTCAAATGGAGTTTTGTGTTTTGCTTTGTTTCGTGCTTTTAATCAACATCCAAGTTTGAAAATCTATAACTTGAACTACGCCGTTCTGATGATAGCCAATTACTTCGAGAAATATCTAAACGGCTGTCACAAAAAAACATAAATGAAATTGATATATATATAGAATGATATATATATATATATATATATATATATATATATATATATATATATATATATGTATATATATACATACTCAAGATATTCGAAATATACCATTGCTGATACTTGAAGAAAATTAATATTCATAATAAAACAATGGTATTTTAATTCTCTCATATATTAAATGATACTCGTTAATTTCAACACCTGAAGAAGATTGTTGTACTTTGTTTGTTTGATTGTGTTCGCATTTCGAAACACGCGTCATTCCATTCATTAAATATATGAGAAAATCGAAAGTACTATGTGTTACTGACCAGGAAATTTTTCAGATTTTTCGGACAATAATATAACCGCATCTATATATTCATTTTATTCGTTTACTCTCACAATATGCGGAACATGTTTAGTAAAGAAGCACCGAATCTTTCAAATTGAATTATATTCGATCCCTTTTCAGGGTGATTTAATCGCTGCAAACGGCCTTTTCAATTCTCTGTCGAGAGAAATTCTACGAAAACTGGCTCTCAATGAATTCGAAATATAGAAACTTCGTCAAATTCAACACAGCGAGGAATTATTCATGTTTCAATCTGTACGTGTAACAAAGTTTGTAATTGGTATTTCTTATTTACGTAAGGCCTCTCTGCGAAAAGCTCCTGAAATTTTAAAAACTTTGTCCAATACAAATGAAGAAATAATGTTAAATAAAAGAACCACGCCGCAGATATATTTTCACCTCTGTTTCTTTCTTCTTATTTGAAGATAATGAACTGATTTAATGAAATCGGCTTGTGTACAAAAATGTGCGGAGTTCGTAGGATAGTTGAATATAATTTCAATTCGTCAGTTGTGAGACTGGGGCCTAGAAACTCTGAAGTAAAAAACGGCTATTGCGTCTACCATATCTCGACATGTTAATCATAAAATTTTATCACTTTTTCTGGAAAACTGAACCTTAAGTAGGTATTCATTTCAAACCTCGAAAATTTTTCAATTATAAAATGGCTTTTCTCGAACTTGCTCCGAGTCTTATGCGTTTTCAAATTTTGGAATTCGAAACCATATCACACTTTTCGCAGTATGCTTACGAGGGTTGGGTAAAAAGTTTCCAGCCTGACCAAGAAATCTATGTTTGAAATTTTTTTTTGCTCTATTTTTGAACTTAATCTCCCTCAACTTCTGAAGTTTTTTAATTTAGTTATACCAGTTTTGAACGTAGATTTGTCGAGCTCCTCAAAATACTTATTTATAGTTTCGATAACTTCTTCGTCAATCACAGATCTTTTACCGCCAAGCAATTTTTTGAGGTTAGGAAACATGTAATAGTCGTTAGGGGCTAAGTCATGAGAGAAAGGAGAATGCTGCATTAATTCAATCTTCAATTCGTGGAATGTGGACATGGAAATGACATTGAATGTGGACAAGACAAAAATAGACAAATGTGTTATAGATATGAAACAAAATTAATTTCTTCGCCAAATGAGTTCGTTAAATTTGCACCTCCTCCTTCAAACGTTACAATAAGTCTACGCAGCATTGACTAGTGATAATCTTACCCTTACCAAGAAAATGCATTTTCAATGTATACAATTCCTCTCGCATCCCAAAAAACAGTAGCCATAAACTTGTTTGCCTAATACTGTTCTTTCTTTTTTTGGAATTGGTTCCCGTTCCAAACACTGTTTCAGTGTTCTTCATTTTCAGTAGTGTAGTGGTGAACCCAAGTCGCCTAAACAGTTATGAATCGACGCAAAAAATGTGCTCTCAAACGCAAACTTACGTAGCGATTTAACTGAAACTTCACATACAATCCCATCAGGAATGGTTCTGTAGAACGCCACTTCAAAATAGATCCAGTGTCGCCAACTCTTGGCCAGGCTAGAAACTTTTCACCCCACCCTCGTATACCTCATTCAATCCACTGTTCCGCAGATATATGTAAAACTTAACTGTAAAACTCTCATGAAACGAACACATAATTTTGCATGATTTGTTTCGTAAGCAGACCTGTTGATTGGTTATCTCGTTATTTGAAAATTTTACTGAGAGATGGAAATCTTCTTTCATAAACTCTTATGTCAAATACAATGGAACACTTGAAAATTGAAACTTTCCAAGGCAAATTGACAACTATATTTCAAAGTCAAGTAGATCGCATTCGAGGCATCAGATTCAAATACGAAAAAATTTAATGGAACCAATTCACAGTATATTGGATACTTTTTTCGTTGTTTTATTTGAATTTTAATTCTCCCGCATTTTATGAGTATATTTTTATACCCGGCATCTGTGAAAATTATATTCCGAAATATCCTGCGTAATGTGAATTCAAAGATGTTCTTCTTTCGATGAAGCTTGGAATTATTCATTATTGAGTACGGTATTGCTCGAAAGAAAATATTTTTATAGCAATCCACATGCTCATCGCTCGATTCAATAACGGAAAATAATTCACAAGTTATTTTTGTAATTTTTCTTTAAATGCTGAAATTTCTCACAAACAACCGTGAGTGAGTTCAATCAATAATTCCCAACGAAATTCGCAAGAGCGAATCAGATAAACCGAGGAAATTATTCAGGAAAGAAAATCCCAAATTTTCATTTTTCAATTAGAAAAAACAGAGGGGGAATATGTTACAAAACATATGTTTTTAGCCACCTTTTAGCATATTCAGGAAGGGTATAAGCTCTTGACAATACTTTAGCTACCCGAATTATATGTCGAGTAAATTCAATACTTCTCAAGAAGCCAGGCATTTAAAGAGTGACCGTTTCGTTTTTCTTCATTTATCTATGTTGGTGAATTGACTCCATTTAGATTGCAACAACATAATCATATGAATTCACTGGATATGCTCGTATATTTTTTGCATATATATATTAATTTTTGCAAATGACGATCTTTCAATTGATTGGAAAGTTGAGAAGTATATTTCGAGAAATAAAAGTCATTTGAGAAATTCAAAGCCCAGAGTCTTCATTCTATTCAAATTTGTTTCTTCTGCTTAATAAATGAAATATCTGTACATTACTTACATTCTTCATCAGAAACCAAACTGAAAAAATGAGATTGAATTCTCGCTTAACTCTTGGTGAAACATAATTGAATATTAAAATAAATTAAACTCTTGGCTTTATGTTTCACGATTTATTTAACAATATGTATAGTCAACATGTTTCGAGCGTTAGCTCATTTTCAAGACTAAACTACTATAAGAAACGTACAACAAATTTATATCTACAAAATGGATGTGAGTAGGGAGGATAGTTGAAAATCTACTTGTTCATTTACAATTTCTTCTTTTCTCTTCCAAGAACTGCTAATTTCAATTGCCTCCAGAAGGTCTGAACGTTTACCTTTAATACCTGAGTGTAGGCATTTAGTTTTATCAAAATCTATGAAATGATTAGAGCTAATACAATGTTCTGAGAATCCAGTTTCATTAACATTGTACAAAATCGACCTTTTATGTTCGTCAACCCGAGTTTTTATTTTTCTACCTTATTGGCCGATATAAAATGCTGGACATTCATTACAAAAAATCTCATAAATACCGCTTTCGTCTTCAACATTTGTCTTTTCTTTATTATTTACTAAAAGTGACTTGATATTCCTTTTGTTGGAACAAATGGTTTTTATTTCTGTCTTCTTCAATCTTTCGCAAATTTTTTCACTCAGATGAGGTATGAAATTAATGAAATGATATTTTTGTTTGTTTTTAATAATTTGAGATGGATAAATTGAGTTTAAAAGAATTAAAAGAAAGCAACGAAAAATTCTTTTAAACTCAATTTATCCATCTCAAATTATTAAAAACAAACAAAAATATCATTTCATTAATTTCATACCTCATCTGAGTGAAAAAATTTGCGAAAGATTGAAGAAGAGAGAAATAAAAACCATTTGTTCCAACAAAAGGAATATCAAGTCACTTTTAGTAAATAATAAAGAAAAGACAAATGTTAAAGACAAAAGCGGTATTTATAAGATTTTTTGTAATGAATGTCCAGCATTTTATATCGGCCAAACAGGTAGAAAAATAGAAACTCGGGTTGACGAACATAAAAGGTCGATTTTGTACAATGTTAATAAAGATGGATTCTCAGAACATTGTATTAGCTCTAATCACTTCATAGATTTTGATAAAACTAAATGCCTACACTCAGGTATTAAAGGTAAACGTTTAGACCTTCTGGAGGAAATTGAAATTAGCAGTTCTTGGAAGAGAAAAGAAGAAATTGTAAATGAACAAGTAGATTTTCAACTATCCTCCCTACTCACATCCACTTTGAAGATTAAATTTGTTGTTACGTTTCTTATAGTAGTTTAGTCTTGAAAATGAGCTAACGCTCGAAACATGTTGACTATACATATTGTTAAATAAATCGTGAAACATTAAGCCAAGAGTTTAATTTATTTTAATAAACTGAAAAAACGTTTGGAGTCCCTAAACTATATAGGCTGATTCCATTCTCATATATTTTCCTGGTACCAATAAAGAACAAAATATATACTGATCGCTTGAAACGATTTCAACAGACTGATATATGTATATTATGAAGATTTGGAAAAATTTATATGGGAATTTCATCGAAGCCAAAAAAATCAACGGAAAAGCTCTATGATTTTTGTCGCTACATACGTTTGTAAACCATTCGCGGCAAAACAACTCTATGGAATTGGATTGAAATGCCAGCAGTACATTTCCAGAGGACCAACTCAAAATAGAAACGCCATAATGATCTCTTCTCGAGCCGAGAGAATCTCATATTCCGTTAGAAATAACAGCTTGAAATGAATTATCTGTTTAATAATTGATGAGGCCGATACTTGATGTAAATCGATAAACATAATAAAACAATTGTTAAACTGATTTACACATATATATTAAAAATAATACTGCATGACGTACGTTTCGATGAGATTCGCCTTTTTCAAATGCTACGTGCAGACTAATGACAATTTCTCGAATACATACAATATATAAACTTAAATACAAAGAAAACAGGTAGTTAACAGATACAAGGGATGAATTCATACTGAACTACTATATAAGAAACTAAGTAATTCAAGCCCCCTTCTCAATATTTTCAAAATTACTTAGTTTACTATATAGTAGTTCAGTATGAATTCATCCCTTCTACCTGTTATCTACCTGTTTTCTTTGTATTTAAGTTTATATATTGTATGTATTCGAGAAATTGTCATTAGTCTGCACGTAGCATTTGAAAAAGGTGAATCTCATCGAAACGTACGTCATGCAGTATTATTTTTAATATATATGTGTAAATCAGTTTAACAATTGTTTTATTAAAATTATCTGTTTCATATTGATTTGAATTAGAATATTTTAGGTTAAAAAAAACGACCTCAATAAGTATATAACTTGTTGTGAAATTAAGTCGATAGTATAACTTGGCTGGAAGTGTTGAATAATGTACTGAAATATTTTGGAGCAGAGTGAATTAATGTTACTTAGGGTATTCAATCGAGTTACTCAACTGTATATGAGAACGAATAGATTATCAAATGCCTTAAAAGCGCTTACGTGTAGGCTGTAAGATTCCGAATTGAGACGATTAAAATAATGTCTCATGAATCTCAAAGTTTTCAAGGAATTTCTATGTACTAAGTATGTAATTTCTGCAGAATAGGTAAGTGGAACTGAAATACATCGTCTATTATAGGCTGTTGAAATTGAGCTACAGCAAGTCCTATAACTTTCTGATTTCTAATGGTTTTTTTTACTTGATGTTGAGTATATTCAAAATCCCAGCATAATTCATATTTACAAAATTATTCTAAACCTCTCACTGATTATAAACTCTCAACTCAGTCGCTTAAACTCAGAAATGTAAGGTTTGATGCAATTTCCTTGAATTTGCATAAAGCAATAGAAACGATATGAAACTGCATTGTTACCAAGGAAAATGAGAGTTTCTCCAAGATATTGTGAAATAATTTATAACATCTAAATTTCTAAGATAAATGAATGGTTTTTTCTGATCAAACTATTTCAAGTGAACTAGGGCATATAAACATCAGAACCGATACTACTATAGACTTTGGTTTTTATTTCAACTTGGTTGCATCACATTAAAATTTAATAATTGATGACGCCGATACTTGATGTAAATCGATAAACATAATAAAACTATTGTTAAACTGATTTACACATATATTAAAAATAATACTGCATGACGTACGTTACGATGAGATTCACCTTTTTCAAATGCTACGTGCAGACTAATGCAGACTACGTGCAGACTAGGATTATTCTGCACGTGGCATTTGAAAAAGGTGAATCTCATCGGAACGTACGTCATGCAGTATTATTTTTAATAACATTGTACCCAGGAAAATGAATTTAACAAGTGAAGTTATGTATGAAAAATTACAATATTCTCCTGTTGTGTACTTTTGACTAGAGTGCGTAGATTTGAATACAAAGTGCCAACCCATGTATAAACTGTAGTCTTGAATAGTTTCATGGATTTCATGGTTCTCTATATTCATACTATGTAAAAGAAGCTAAATTTGATCTATAAATTCTCATTAACAGTCTATAATTTCAGTCTGTGTCCCAATTCACATCGCACAAAACAATGGATATTATTATTGTTTCGTCGATAATATTTCAAGGAAAAGATTATATAATAAAGCCATTTCTCAAGTATATCCTAAAGTAAGAGACAGTCTAAAAAATTTCAGAACATTAACGTATTTAAGCAACCCCATATCATAAATCTCGAAGTATTTATCTGATATAACTTTAACGATAGCTTTCAAAACTCCAAACACCGTGGGCAGGTTGTCACATCAGAAATGCTAAAGATGAAATTTTGCCTGAAGATAAATGCCCATGGTATATGTTGGTCAAACTGGCAGGAATTTCAGACTAAGAATATCTTAACACCAAAGATGCTTTGAAAAGGTTGAAACCAATTCGACGTATACAACATATCTTAGAGAAGAGAACCACGTCAACAACAACTTCAAAATATTGCATACGTAACGAAAATATTATGAACTAACCTTGTTAGAATCCATGTGACCTAATAAGAAAAAGAAATCGAATAATTCACTAAATGATCAACTTTCAATCCATAATGCTCCTTTATAAAATTCATTCCAGTAAAATGAAATCGAAGAGAAGTATTCTATGGTCATTCCCCATAACTCAGAAGGAATACGTTTTATGGTCATTCTCCTACTTCAGAAGAAAAGTGTTATATGGTCCTGCACACACTTCAGGATATATGCTGGCAGTCCGCTATGTACGAGCTCGTATTAGCACAGTTCATCATCTACACCTGATGACGCCACTGTGTTGGCGAAACAATATTGGTATGTTTTAACTTAATTATAGTGGAAATCAGAAAACTACATTTAGTTTTATTTAAATTACTCTGAAGTAATTCATAATTCATAAAATCAATATTTTTATCATTTGAAAATATATTCGAAAAATATTCATGAAAAAACAATCATTCTTTCAAATCCTCCTCTCAGCTACCAGTATAATAATTTAAAAGCAGGCTATTTGGCATAACGTCTCATTCAATTACTGAAGTGATTAATAAGAGAAATCGTATTTGATTTTTTTTGGGAACTTGAGTCCAGTTATTTTTTCGGCATCAAGCCATTGCTATTAACAGCAATTATTTCTAAGTATAATAGTATCAATATATGAAACAATAATCCATTCCGTACAGTTCATCATTTCCTTTTTATTTCGATATCAAAATTTAGCGTTCTAGGTGGTACCATTAATTTTTTACTACCCCTTCACTGAAAGACGAGGTCGAAAAGGTAATATCTTTGAACAAAATTTTCTATTCTGTGTATGCCGGATTCTACCACTCATTTTAATGAAAATTATATAAGAACAGGTTTCCACCACTACTTACAGCGACGTAAAAAGTTTAGAGCATCTTTCGAAACATATTAAGTGCGTAATTGGTGACATTTTTATGGTTTACAGCACCAACGCTATAAAGGTTATGGTCAAAAATGAAACGTTCTTTACAACCAGAGGCGTCTGCTTTATGATATTTAGGGTCAACATTTGAAGCGAATTTTGTAAGCAATCGAAGATGTCGGCATAGAAACATTAATAATACAGAAAAGAGTTCCATTCCGCCAGTTTTCTTTTTCAGGACATAATATTACAATATTCATATATTCTCCTGAATGAAAGTATATGTTTCAGAGAAGTACGTTTATATGTTTCCTTTGGACGATATTTTTCAAGAAATTGGCATCTTGAGGGACTACATTGCTTAAGCGACTTTAAACAGTATCTTGTGTATTGCTTCGAAGCACATAACATTTATAAAATGGAGTAGGCCACTGAAATTTTAAAATTTCATTATGAGGATGAACCATTGCTAGAAAAAATATTGAGCACAACGCTTTGCCTTGTTAAGAGGAGTTGGGTTATGTAGTCTCCTAATTATATTGTCGAACCTCTATTGTCTCTAGATCAAATTCCAAATTCTGAAACAAACTATGATCAATTGAAGAATCAAATGATTAAACCTTATTCGGTTTAAACGGATTAAACTGAATAAGATCAAAATTGTGAAAAATTGAAAAGATTGATTAATTATTAATCTTTTTCAGTTCAATCTGTTGAATTTCAGCAATATAATTTTCTATTAATCATAGTTTTTTTCGGAATTTGAAATTAAATGTATAGACAGAGGAAGTCCGACACTATAAACAAGGAGACTCTGCCTTACATAGACGGCTCTCAATCTATTTTCTCTCAATCTATCAGTAGAATCAGTTCATTCAGAAACCATCTAGAAACTTTCTTTGAGCAAAAAACTCCAGCGTTTTTCAGAAAGTACCGCATGCTGATCTCCTGTTGTTCGAACTATCAAGTTAGTCAACAAACTCTTCAAGAGTAAACATCTTTTGTGATATTACTCAGATTTTGGTCAACGACCATATAATCAAAACTGCCAACGTTGGCCAAAGTAGGTGACAATATATTCATAAGAAGTAACAGTCCGAATTCTTAGCATTCCAACTTTTCAGATAATTGATGAAAACTACTTAATGAAAATCGACTCTATCGATCACGTTTATTATGGGAATATAATTAAATTGATGATTGATGGGGCCGATATTTGGAGAAAATTAATATCCATAATGAAACAATATTTAGAATTTCCTCATAATTTCAATACAAATACGCATGACGACGTCTCGAAGTACCTACTACTTTTTTATCAAATGCTGAAGAAGTAGTACTTCGAAACGTCGTAATGCGTATTTGTATTAAAATCGTGTTTTAATAGATATAAAACAAATTGCTTTGCGAGTGTCCTCAGCTAGACCTCAATGATACCTTTCTGAAATACAGTGAAAACAGTTAGAATGCTTCCATGAAATTTGTGGATTTTGGGCTACTTATAAATTATCAGGAGTTTTGCATCCTGATATGCAATTGAACCAAGGCTCAACGGATAACTTTCGAACCTATTGGAAATTCAACGAATAAATTATATTTTTATTATCAGATCCAAACGACAAAGTAAATAATTCAGATTTGTGAATTAGTTGCACTTTCACCCACATTGCCTAAGCCAACTTAGAAAAAGGCCTTTTGGAGAATTTTTCACTTCCATAGAACGTGATTCGAATATTTCTTCTCAGAAAGCATTGTTCATTCATTGAAGAGTAACCAATTTCTGAGTTACAAATCAGAAGACTTCAAAGACATATGTGAGGGAGTTTTTTGAAATATGAAATTTATATTATCAGTTGTTAGTTGATGATTTTCATATCAAGAATGTAGTGCATAATGAAGTGTGTCATTTTCGACTAATGTAGTGTACTGTATACTGCAATACTTCATCAATAATTTTCATTAAATTTCTGTTCGCTTCAAGGTGTATTCATGCCAATAATTTTCGTGGTAACATAGGTTTTTTACATATCTGCTCCTATTGTATCCAACCGCTGGGTACTCTGCCGTACACTTGTATCAAAGTGTCATTTCAAAAGTGTTTTGCCAACATGTGCACCATGTTTATATGCATTTTATACTGGATTCTGTCTTTCAATGAAAATTCCATTTGAAAATTGTTATTCCAAAGAAAATTTGGCTGTAAATATGCGAAACTTAATTTGTGGATATCGTTTCCCCTCAAATGGTACCTTTGTGAAAATTTTCAAGGGAATAATCTTCATTCATTGGCGGTGTGGAAGTTTTTTTGGGCTATTTATGTTTTCAAGTAAAATAGTATGGGAGTAAAAATTCAGTACTGCCGACGAGTGGAAATTATTTCGATTCGGTAGCCTGATTTTGTGCATTTTTCATTTTATTCATTATATATATATACATATATATATATATATATATATATATATATATATATATATATATATATATATATATATATATATATATATATATATATATATATATATATATATATATATATATATATATATATATATATATATATATATATTAAGTAAAAAGAAGAAACTTACGTTGAAAACATACACATTTTTTTTTATATAACAGCCGTTTACATATGTTTCAAGGTTATTGCCTATCGTCAGAACGGCGTAGTTCAAGTTAAAGATGAAAGTACTTGAAGAGATATATAAAAAATTTATATATAAAACACGAAACACAGTTTCGTACAAGTTTTATACACCCAAAACATTTGGGAAGAGTCAACACAACGTTGCAGACGACAATGAAATACCGTCCGGCTATTATGAGACTTTTATAGTTTCTGGAACTACCCAGATAATCTTAACAATAAAATAATTATTCTAAGAATTCTATTCAATGCAGGCAAACTAAAATTAAGTAAAAGAAGAAACTTACGTTGAAAACCTACACATTTTTTTATATAACAGCCGTTTACATATGTTTCAAGGTTATTGCCTATCGTCAGAACGGCGTAGTTCAAGTTAAAGATGAAAGTACTTGAAGAGATATATAAAAAATTAATATATAAAACACGAAACACAGTTTCGTACAAGTTTTATACACCCAAAACATTTGGGAAGAGTCAACACAACGTTGCAGACGACAATGAAATACCGTCCGGCTATTATGAGACTTTTATAGTTTCTGGAACTACCCAGATAATCTTAACAATAAAATAATTATTCTAAGAATTCTATTCAATGCAGGCAAACTAAAATTAAGTAAAAGAAGAAACTTACGTTGAAAACCTACACATTTTTTTATATAACAGCCGTTTACATATGTTTCAAGGTTATTGCCTATCGTCAGAACGGCGTAGTTCAAGTTAAAGATGAAAGTACTTGAAGAGATATATAAAAAATTAATATATAAAACACGAAACACAGTTTCGTACAAGTTTTATACACCCAAAACATTTGGGAAGAGTCAACACAACGTTGCAGACGACAATGAAATACCGTCCGGCTATTATGAGACTTTTATAGTTTCTGGAACTACCCAGATAATCTTAACAATAAAATAATTATTCTAAGAATTCTATTCAATGCAGGCAAACTAAAATTAAGTAAAAGAAGAAACTTACGTTGAAAACCTACACATTTTTTTATATAACAGCCGTTTACATATGTTTCAAGGTTATTGCCTATCGTCAGAACGGCGTAGTTCAAGTTAAAGATGAAAGTACTTGAAGAGATATATAAAAAATTAATATATAAAACACGAAACACAGTTTCGTACAAGTTTTATACACCCAAAACATTTGGGAAGAGTCAACACAACGTTGCAGACGACAATGAAATACCGTCCGGCTATTATGAGACTTTTATAGTTTCTGGAACTACCCAGATAATCTTAACAATAAAATAATTATTCTAAGAATTCTATTCAATGCAGGCAAACTAAAATTAAGTAAAAGAAGAAACTTACGTTGAAAACCTACACATTTTTTTATATAACAGCCGTTTACATATGTTTCAAGGTTATTGCCTATCGTCAGAACGGCGTAGTTCAAGTTAAAGATGAAAGTACTTGAAGAGATATATAAAAAATTAATATATAAAACACGAAACACAGTTTCGTACAAGTTTTATACACCCAAAACATTTGGGAAGAGTCAACACAACGTTGCAGACGACAATGAAATACCGTCCGGCTATTATGAGACTTTTATAGTTTCTGGAACTACCCAGATAATCTTAACAATAAAATAATTATTCTAAGAATTCTATTCAATGCAGGCAAACTAAAATTAAGTAAAAGAAGAAACTTACGTTGAAAACCTACACATTTTTTTATATAACAGCCGTTTACATATGTTTCAAGGTTATTGCCTATCGTCAGAACGGCGTAGTTCAAGTTAAAGATGAAAGTACTTGAAGAGATATATAAAAAATTAATATATAAAACACGAAACACAGTTTCGTACAAGTTTTATACACCCAAAACATTTGGGAAGAGTCAACACAACGTTGCAGACGACAATGAAATACCGTCCGGCTATTATGAGACTTTTATAGTTTCTGGAACTACCCAGATAATCTTAACAATAAAATAATTATTCTAAGAATTCTATTCAATGCAGGCAAACTAAAATTAAGTAAAAGAAGAAACTTACGTTGAAAACCTACACATTTTTATATAACAGCCGTTTACATATGTTTCAAGGTTATTGCCTATCGTCAGAACGGCGTAGTTCAAGTTAAAGATGAAAGTACTTGAAGAGATATATAAAAAATTAATATATAAAACACGAAACACAGTTTCGTACAAGTTTTATACACCCAAAACATTTGGGAAGAGTCAACACAACGTTGCAGACGACAATGAAATACCGTCCGGCTATTATGAGACTTTTATAGTTTCTGGAACTACCCAGATAATCTTAACAATAAAATAATTATTCTAAGAATTCTATTCAATGCAGGCAAACTAAAATTAAGTAAAAGAAGAAACTTACGTTGAAAACCTACACATTTTTTTATATAACAGCCGTTTACATATGTTTCAAGGTTATTGCCTATCGTCAGAACGGCGTAGTTCAAGTTAAAGATGAAAGTACTTGAAGAGATATATAAAAAATTAATATATAAAACACGAAACACAGTTTCGTACAAGTTTTATACACCCAAAACATTTGGGAAGAGTCAACACAACGTTGCAGACGACAATGAAATACCGTCCGGCTATTATGAGACTTTTATAGTTTCTGGAACTACCCAGATAATCTTAACAATAAAATAATTATTCTAAGAATTCTATTCAATGCAGGCAAACTAAAATTAAGTAAAAGAAGAAACTTACGTTGAAAACCTACACATTTTTTTATATAACAGCCGTTTACATATGTTTCAAGGTTATTGCCTATCGTCAGAACGGCGTAGTTCAAGTTAAAGATGAAAGTACTTGAAGAGATATATAAAAAATTAATATATAAAACACGAAACACAGTTTCGTACAAGTTTTTTGGGTGTATAAAACTTGTACGAAACTGTGTTTCGTGTTTTATATATTAATTTTTTATATATCTCTTCAAGTACTTTCATCTTTAACTTGAACTACGCCGTTCTGACGATAGGCAATAACCTTGAAACATATGTAAACGGCTGTTATATAAAAAAATGTGTAGGTTTTCAACGTAAGTTTCTTCTTTTACTTAATTTTAGTTTGCCTGCATTGAATAGAATTCTTAGAATAATTATTTTATTGTTAAGATTATCTGGGTAGTTCCAGAAACTATAAAAGTCTCATAATAGCCGGACGGTATTTCATTGTCGTCTGCAACGTTGTGTTGACTCTTCCCAAATGTTTTGGGTGTATAAAACTTGTACGAAACTGTGTTTCGTGTTTTATATATTAATTTTTTATATATCTCTTCAAGTACTTTCATCTTTAACTTGAACTACGCCGTTCTGACGATAGGCAATAACCTTGAAACATATGTAAACGGCTGTTATATAAAAAAATGTGTAGGTTTTCAACGTAAGTTTCTTCTTTTACTTAATTTTAGTTTGCCTGCATTGAATAGAATTCTTAGAATAATTATTTTATTGTTAAGATTATCTGGGTAGTTCCAGAAACTATAAAAGTCTCATAATAGCCGGACGGTATTTCATTGTCGTCTGCAACGTTGTGTTGACTCTTCCCAAATGTTTTGGGTGTATAAAACTTGTACGAAACTGTGTTTCGTGTTTTATATATTAATTTTTTATATATCTCTTCAAGTACTTTCATCTTTAACTTGAACTACGCCGTTCTGACGATAGGCAATAACCTTGAAACATATGTAAACGGCTGTTATATAAAAAAATGTGTAGGTTTTCAACGTAAGTTTCTTCTTTTACTTAATTTTAGTTTGCCTGCATTGAATAGAATTCTTAGAATAATTATTTTATTGTTAAGATTATCTGGGTAGTTCCAGAAACTATAAAAGTCTCATAATAGCCGGACGGTATTTCATTGTCGTCTGCAACGTTGTGTTGACTCTTCCCAAATGTTTTGGGTGTATAAAACTTGTACGAAACTGTGTTTCGTGTTTTATATATTAATTTTTTATATATCTCTTCAAGTACTTTCATCTTTAACTTGAACTACGCCGTTCTGACGATAGGCAATAACCTTGAAACATATGTAAACGGCTGTTATATAAAAAATGTGTAGGTTTTCAACGTAAGTTTCTTCTTTTTACTTAATTTTAGTTTGCCTGCATTGAATAGAATTCTTAGAATAATTATTTTATATATATATATATATATATATATATATATATATATATATATATATATATATATATATATATATATATATATATATATATATATAAAGGGGGAAAGATTTGGGTTCTCAGGAGTTGCTCTTAAATTGGTAATATATACAAATAAATTTTAGGATTTTAGTGACAAAAACAATCGATATATGACATAATTTCAGAAAAGTCGGAATATGAACATCCGAATCAAAGTATTAATTGATGAACCACACTAAGAGAAAATATATTCTACAATGAAATTCTCAGGGAGCTGTCTACACAATTGTTGTCAACGAGAACGAACCCATCACTTTCAAGAGTGAATATTAAGAGCGTTTCGGAAAGTTCATCGATCTTGTTCAATGATAATAGGATGCAATTGTTTCATCATTATTAATAATCATCAGTCCATATTTAATCAATCAATCAAGAATCGATGACTTTCGAAACGAACATAGGTCCTATACCGTGTGAAATATTCACTTAAACTCCCTCTATCGGAGAAAGGACGTATAAACTCTCCCTGCCGCTCAAGATTCCTACTCATGACAACAAGAGTGAGAGTAGAAGGCTTTGTAGATATTTCTTTCGAGCACTACAGAAAATTGTCCGCAATGTGTACGAATGATCCCATGACTAAACGCTCCAGATCATGCCCTAGCGGGCAAAAGAGTAGCTAGTTTCAAGATTCACAAGTCATTCAATACTAGTAAATACTGAAACTCTTAATCAAAGTATCGAAATATTTCGAATGAAATTCTCAGGGAGCTGTCTACACAATTGTTGTCAACGAGAACGAACCCATCACTTTCAAGAGTGAATATTAAGAGCGTTTCGAAAAGTTCATCGATCTTGTTGAATGATAATAGGATACAATTGTTTCATCATTATTATGAATCATCAGTCCATATTCAATCAATCAATCAAGAATCGATGACTTTCAAAACGAACATTCCAAATTGAGGACAATTTTACCGAGTGAAATATTCACTTCGGTTCCCTCTATCGGAGAAAGGACGCATAAACTCTCTCTGCCGTTCAAGATTCCTACTCATGACAACAAGAGTGAGAGTAGAAGGCTTTGTAGATATTTCATTCGAGCACTATATATATATATATATATATATATATATATATATATATATATATATATATATATATATATATACATATATTTCTTGAAATTGATTTATTGCCTGATTAAGATATTTTATTTTGAAAGTTTTTAGCAATAACAGGCTTTTATTTGTAATTTTTTTTCATTTTTTATTTTCATTAGTTTTGACGAAGTTGTAATATAACAATGAAACGTCAACAAAAATAAACTTTTTCATATCAAATAAAAGCCTGTTATTGCCAAAAACTTTCAAAATAAAATAAATATATATATATATATATATATATATATATATATATATATATATATATATATATATATATATATATATATATATATATATAAAAATTGGTTGTAATTCGTGGAGATAACATCCGTATAAAGTCTTGCATTCACGTATGGTCCACTTACAATAATTATATCGATTTTTATCAATGTCACCTTTAAAACGTCTGACGTCAAACCTTGCATAAGTCCCATCTTTTAGTTGTTGAATGAGGCAGCAAATTTAACTTCACAGAATGTGATGGGTATATCCATCCTCATAATCGAAAGAATGGTACCCGAGAATTAGACGTCATTTATCAGAAGAGACATATTAATCTAGGATTAAAGCAGATATTGAAAGAGGCGTATTGAAACAGTACGTATCATATCTAATTCAACAAAACATTCGTGAATGCTCTTTTTCGAATATTGAGTACTTGCTCAATTGAAAAAGATTCTATATAATATTTGAAGGAAATATTTTCTTCAAAATTGAATGTACGAATATTTTGAAATATGTTGGATTAATTATCCTATCAATTATATAAAATTAGAACAAAAATAGCCGTCATCGATATATAGCTATATTTGCATTTGAACAGTTTACGAAATATTCAAGAATTTAATCAGTATTCACTCATATAAATTCAATTTTACAAATATTTTATAACAAATTTGATAACTTTCAATTGGTATATTACTCACTTGAAATTAATAGTTCATTCAATATTGATTGATCGATATTGAATGAACAACAATGACTATGTGTCCAAATAACAAGAATAAATGGATTTATATGCGGTACAGGACATTTACTTCGATTTCATTGAGTAAGGTATTTGAGCCATTTATAATTCCTGTTGTTTCCTGTTATGAAGTGAGTGGTTTTTCAGTTAATAATGCGATTTTGGCGATTAATTTCAGGTCGGACTGAAGCACTTAGCTGAGTGAAAAGAGATACGCGAATGAATTTTAATAAACGAGAAATTCAAAATGAAATTTTTTCTCGGTATTGGGCAATATACTGTTTGTCTCATAATATGAAATGTACTCAATAGTGTTATTCAAATGAGGCAATAAAAGCTTGGCTTATTTTACAATTTTTTGTTGGATGTATTCAATTTGAAGCTCATTTTGTTCGAAATTTAAACATGAAACTTTGAAATTGCTTCAACAATTAGAGCTCTTCTCCTACAAAATCGAACGCTGGAATATTCTAGTTATTCTCTGTTATTATAGATCGAAAAAAAATTGGGATCTGTTGGAAATTTATCAAACACGAATGAAACAGAATTAAGGAACACAATGATGATGAAACAAACTTCAAAGAAAAAGCTCTCAAAGAAAAGGAAACATGATTCCTCATGATTGCCTGTTCATATGATCATAGATCCTCAAGAACAAAAGCTCTCAAAGAAAACATTCTTTGCCAGCTTTTGTTTTTCAGGAACAAAATGGAGGTAAACGCGTTTGAAAATATATTAGTATTGCTTCATTCACCTCATATTCGCGAAGTTTTTCAGTTGCATTCTACATACAAAGTTACTGAATCTGATACAAAGTTTCAGTAGGAAAATGACAGTAAGTAACAATTTTTTCATTTATTCTTGTACGATTTTGAATAAACGAGTGTACTTCTCGGAAAAGCTCTTCAATATTTTCAATCGAACTACGCAGTAAGATCTCGAATTTCACGAAGTAATGAATCCGTTCAGTTGAATAGAAGTGTGATGAGTACGAATCTTGTAGCACCCTGTCACATATATCCGACAAACAGCAGAAAGTTCAATGCAAGGGATAATATAATGAACCAATTTACGTCAAACAAGTCACGCCATGGTCTGGTATTGTGCTGGAAATGTGGCATCTGATAGTGGAGTAGTTGCCAATTAGTTGAATGCAATCAACAAGTCCATTATAAGCCACGTTCGACTTTAACAGGTATTGATCACATGGATTCAATAAATTCTAAATAGCGGATAAAACTAGATTTCTTTTATTTCTGCAATTTAGTTATCACTGACACTCAGTAGTTCGGATTATCACCGCAGGATTTACTCACCTTTGTGTTTATACTGAAATGTTGTGGTTTGGAGAGGTGCTTTCAAAGTGGTGGGGGCAGCAATTTCTGGAACGAATAAAAGTACTTTTAACAGAAAAAGTTTTGAAAGAATAATTTTCAAAGTGGAAATCAAAAATTGGCTTGGTTGAGAAATTTTCAAAAATTCAGTACCTAAATATGACATTGTATGTGAAATAGTGATACTTTTTCGATGGATAATTCAATTTCGAAAAATATATTCCAGAATAAAACACATAACTGCATGCATTGATTATGAAACCGATATAAATCATTATTGATGCGGAGACTGTTATAATTATAGATCAAGTGAAAATAGCGGAAACTTAGAATATCTTGAAATTTGTTTCAGTTGATTGAGTCATTCTTTTCCGCATTATCACAGAAGTTTCGTAGAGCTTCTTTAAGAACGCAGTCTTCAATATTGGCTTTTTGGCATATTTATCGAGACACTGTTTGTAATAAATTGAAGGATGAAATTTCGAAAATACACTGAAATTTTCAACATAAAAAACTGCTGTTAAAATGTCGGAATTGAAGTTTCTTGTTACTTGTTTGGTTACTTGTTACAACCGTGAACATCTTGCATAAGTTGCTGATATTTATCAGAAAAGCAATACGCAAAGTTCATATATATATATATATATATATATATATATATATATATATATATATATATATATATATATATATATATATATATATATATATATATATATATATATACCAAGGTGGGGTGAAAAGTTTCCGGCCTGACCAAGAAAAACGATATTTTAAATTCATTCATCAATTTGTTTTTCAACATAATCTTCATCAACCCTGATACATTTCTCATAACGGTGTCCTAATTCAGTTATAACTCTTTCAAACATAAATTTCGAAAACTTCTCAGTTGCTCTGGTATCTTTTATCGCCAAACCATTTTTTGAGGTAAGGAAACAGGTAATAGTTACTGCAGGCTGAGTCTGGAGAAAAGGGAGGATGCGGCATTAATTTAAACTTCAAATCGTGGATTTTGGACATGGAAACCATCGACGAATGCGCTGATGCGTTATCGTGAGAAAAAACTTTTTTTCTTCGCCAAATGACGTCATAATTTGCAGGTCGTCCTTTCAAAAGTTGCAATTAGTCTGCGTAGTATTGACTAGTGATAGTCTTACTCTGTTCAAGATAATCAATGTATATAATTGATCTCGCATCCCAAAAACCAGTATTGTTTTTTCTTTCTTTGTAATTGGTTCCCATACCAATCATTGTTTTACTGCTCTTTATTTTCAGCAGATGAAAATAAAGAGTCTCATCGACAGTTTCGAATCGACGCAATAATTCAAAAACAACAGAAGCGTCTCGCGCAATGTGCTTTTAAATGCAAACTAACGAAGCGATTGGGCTGAAATTTTACATACAACTCACTAGAAATGGTACTGTAGGACGCCACTCTAAAAGTAGACCTAGTTGCGCCATCTCTTGTTCAGGACGGAAACCTTTCACCCTACCCACATATATATATATATATATATATATATATATATATATATATATATATATATATATATATATATATATATATATATTAGCATACTAATATATTCTTGAGTGTTTTCTTTTTTTGTTAATATTCATGTCAAACGCGACGTTCATTGCATTAACAAAGATAACATTCCTTGTTAAAATTTTCCTACTAAGGGTAACTTTGTCAAAATCTGTGACATAGCATGACGTGTTTCGTCATTACCAACGACTTTTTCAGATGCTAACAAAATACTGACTGTCAGTAAGCATCTGAAGAAGTTCTTTGAAACTACGAAATGCGTGATGCTAGTTGTCATTAAAGTGTGAATCAAAAGCTCAAGTGTTTGAATTTAAGTTTATATTTAGTTAAAATGGAAGAGAATCAAGTGAACGCCAACATTATTCAATAAAAAAATGAAAGTTTCTTTCTGGTTTTTTTATATTTCGACTTCCTATTCAACTTCAAGCTTGTCGCAGATTAAAATTTTTCTTGAAGAAACTTGTATTCTAATTTATTGACAATGTCAATAAGCTGCATTATCCAATCCTGTAAAATATATCAAGGGGTGATTTTTTAAAAGGCATAGAGCTTCAATTTGGCATTAATGTTGAAGATGGCGACCGATTCAACAGCTGAGAAGTGATTTATTCTCAGTTTGGTTAGGCAATTCATCATAAATAAACTAACGCCTGAACAATGCTTGCAAATAGTGTAATTTTCTTTCGAAAATAATGGTTCTGTGCGCAATACGTATAGCGCACTACGTCCATTTTATCGTCGACAAAATCGTCTATCAGAGCAGTTAATTCGAAAAATCATGAAACGTTTCCGCACCACGTTTACTGTTATTGATAACTCTCATCCCCAGAGACGCCGTAGTACAGAAGAAGCTATTGCTACTGTAGACCGTAGCATTGAGGAAGACGCAAATGAGTCCATCCGCCATCGAGCACAGGAATTGGATCTGTGTCCATCCACTTTATGGAAGATTTTGCGGAAGGATCTTGGTTTGCGTGCCTACAAAATCCAACGCGTGCAAGAATTGAAGCCAAACGATCATCAAGCAAGGCGCATATTCGTCGAATGGTTCCAAAACGTGATTGCTGTTGTTCCCGATTTTCATGAGCGAATTTTGTTCAGCGATGAAGCGCACTTCTGGTCGAATGGCTACGTCAACAAACAAAACTGTCGCATTTGAGTGAAGATAATCCTCAAGTGTAAGTCAAAAAACACCGTTACATCCAGAAAAATTGACTGTTTGGTGCGCTTTATGGGCTGGTGAAATTATTGGCCCGTACTCCTTCTAAAACGATGATGGCCAGAATGTTAAAGTCAATGGTGATCGATATAGACCCATGAATACTAACTTTTTCATTCCTGAATTGACAACCATGATGTCCAGGAGCTGTGGTTTCAACAAGACGGAGCAGCATGTCACACACCTTGTGCTACAATCAATTTATTGAAAGACACGTTTGGTGACCGCCTAATTTCACGCTTTGCACCTGTGAGTTGGCCTCCAAGTTCTTGAGATTTAACACCGCTAGACTATTTTCTGTGGGGTCATGTAAAGTCATTGGTCTATGCGGATAAGCCACAAACGCTTGACCATTTGGAAGACAATATTCGCCGTGTTATTGCCGACATACGGCCATAAATGTTGTGAAAAATCATCGAAAATTGGACGTCCAGATTGGATTAGATCATAGCCAGTCGTGGCGGTCATAAGCCAGATGTCATATTTAGAATATAATGCCACAAAATTATCTCTGGAATAAAAAAAATTCTAGTCAATCGAATGATTGATCGTTGTTTTATTGCAATTTAAATTTCTATACCTCTAAAAAAACACCCACTATAATATGTATTTGAAATTCATTCAATGATACGATACACATATTTTATTTTCCGAGGAGCAAAAAACATGAAGAATTTCACTGATCCATTAAGAAAAGTACTAATCCATTTTTTCAATTTTATCATCGAATTATGCATTTTACTGATCAGCTGAAACTGCCGAAATAATTGTTCGAACGTGTGGTGTATTCAAATAACAATAGAGGAGCATGGTTCGATTATAGTGAAGAACCAAAATGAAGCAGAGAATCAAACGGATAAATGAAATGCCGCTTTAATACCAGGATTCCGCCATGATGATCCTCTCGTCCAACACGAATTCAACATCGGTAAAAAGAGCTACAACTAATTCCCCGTCCCATACAAAAAAGAACGAACGAAAAAGGGACAGAACTGTGGCAACTAACAACGTAAACGAGAAGTTAATCACACGGCATTCTAATTAACGAATTTTCCGTTTGTAGCTGTGCATTACGCGTAAAAGTACTCCGGAACACAAAGTAACAAAGTTAAATAAGTTTGTTGTAAATAAATAGATGTAATCATTTTCGGCGTAGGTGAAGCATAGAATATTAAAGAGTGAGTTTGGAAGAAGAGTTCCGAGAGCGAATGTTCTACAGAATTTCTAGTACATTTCAACATAGAACGAGAGTATTCTCATGAATAACTGAGTTTGCTTCTCTATTTCTTCAAGTATTAATTGGTTTGTCATGTAATATTATCAACACTCAACGAATTCTACTCTTATGTCAGGAAAATAATGGACAGAAAAACAAAATTAAAGATATCCAATGTAATTGAAAACAAGTATCTTCTATTATTTCTGAGATGTTATTTTATATCTTCGGAATTTGGTTTATTCATTAAAATGCTTCGATTTTTTCATGATAATTTCAGCTATGATTTTCATGACAAATCAAAATGAAATAATGTGTACCGCTTTATCACAAGTACCTTTGATAATATAAAGTACAGGAAGTTCGCTAGTTGATTTGCGTCTAAGAATATGTTTTAAATTTCTCCCACAATAACAACTTTATCAACAACATAATATAATCCTTTGAATTCAATTTCGGTTTTTCGAAGGGAACTGAAGAAAAACCGAAACCGAACTGAGAAAATAAAGATAACAGTTTTTTCCTCAGTAGACAGTAAAAATTTCGAAGCTGATTAGCAAAATACGTCCATACACAACTTATAAACTCTATGTACCGAAAACGCAGGAAGAAAAGCATATTTTGCCCACCAAAACATTGAATTGATGAATCAGTAGACGGTAATCTCCAATTGACTACTTTGACATGTGTAAAAGCTGATAATGCACACAAAACACATATTTCCGAATATCCTTGACAATTCGAGAACAGAATGCCCTTAGTTCAAGATTGAATGAAATTAAAAACGAAATATTTAGAGCTCAATTCGAAAATGTTGTTCGTTATTCTTCAAAGTATAGTTTCGTTACTTATCAATCATAAAACTGAGATCTCCATAGAAACGTTAGTATAGGTTTGTCAAGTAAAGTTAGTATAGGTATATCAGTGGACTCAATAGTGTAAAATATAACTGAATCTCAGTTTTCACTTACTCAGTACTCAGAATACTCAGAATTTTCGCTAACGTCTTGGTGGAACATTTTTGAACAGAAATTTAAATCAAACACTTTGACTAATACGTTGCAAATATATTGAATGAAAATACAATAAAATCAAGACGTTGGGTCTTAATCAGTCAGATCTTTATAAAGATTTGATTAAAAAAACAGAATTAATTGAATAAAAAAAGATTAGAAGTTATTTTTATGATTTTTATTTTTGACCCTGATTTCTATGGCTTTTGGAAGGCTTAAAGTTTTGCTTGATTACATACGTGAAAACATTTAGTTTTATCAACATTTATGGAAGATTTAGAATTGATGAGATGTTCTGAGGAAACCGTATATTCTTATTGTTTGAAATCGCCATTTTATGTCCATCTACTCGTATTTGGATATTTCCACCTGTAAGGCGTATATAGAAAGCAGGACAATCATCACCGAAAATATTATAGAGCCGCTAGTATCTTGAACATTGTTCTTTTTTATTATCAACTGAAAATGACTCAATATTCCATTTGGATTGTGTAATTGATATTTAGATTGAGAAAATAGCGACATTAAAAAATTTTCTGTAATGATTGTGATCAATTTCACAATTGATTCACAAATGATTAGGATATTTCTAACGGGTAGAAATATCCTAATCGGAGTAGATGAACAAAAAAGATCAATTCTGAACATCAAGAGTATTGAGGGTTCCTCAGAACATTGCATCAGATTTAATCATTTCATAGATTTCAATTCAACAAAATGTTTCAACGTAGGTAATGAAGCAAAACGTTCAGACTTTTCAGAAGACATAGGCATCAGCACCTCCTGGAAAAAAGAAGAACCCAGTAAATCGACGAACAAATAGATTCCACTCCTTATGGATGTAAATTTTATAGATGACACGGAGGTTTCGCTTATCTCTTGGTGAAATATTATGTTAAAAACAATAAATTGAAATTAACACACTTGGCTTAAGCTTCACTGAATATATCGTAAACTCTACATATGTAGAAACATATGTAGAGTTTTTGATATATTTAGTGAAACTTAAGTCAATTGTAATTATTTTAATTTCTTCTTCTCAGTCGTTCACTCTTGTCTTGTGCTCAATGCTTAGTGGATCTAGAATTTTCATTGATGCTGAAATGCGTCACAGATTTTATCATATCTGTCCACCTTGTTGGAAAGCGCCCACACGATCTTTTGACCTCGACTTTCCCTTGGACCACCAATCGTTCGATAGAGTCTTCGTTTCGGGTTATATGTCCAAAGCATTTAAGGATGCACATCTGCACATTCGGCGATAACCTCTCTTTGATGTTTAGCTCCTTCAGAATCGAGACGTTGGTGCAATCTACGGGATTTTGAGCAAGCGTCTCCAGCACTACATTTCCAACGCATCAAATTTGCGACGATCTTGCATCCTCAATGTCCATGTCTCACTTCTGTAAAAGAAGATAGGAAAGACTGGGCATTTTATTAGTAGAGCCTTTGTGTTTTTGGTTATTCTGCGGTCCCTCCAAATCCTTATGGGCTTCTCCACTGAAGATCTTGCCTAGGAGCAACGCCGCCGGATTACGCCGCTGAAGCTTCAGTGTTTGAGATCTCAGAGCCCAGATATACGTAGCTGTTGACCACTTCACATCCCGCAATGTTTTGAACATTCACCTGGTTGTTGTAAGGGCGGTTCACGATCATAAAAAACTTGGTCTTATCGCAATCACTTTTATTTCAATGATGGTTTTGGCTGACTCATTCTCAATGACCCATGTCTTCGGTTTGAACTGATGTGTTATAAGTCTGATTTTCATGTGCAAGTCTTTTGTGTCAAACTTTTAAAAACATTTCAATTTATTGTTTGTAACTTTGCTGTGTTCTATTTCTGTAGTTAGTTTTCTTAATGTGCTGACCGCTGGAAACATATCGACTCAACGTTATAATTTCATTCAATGTGAAACATTAGGCCAAGAGTTCAATTCAAATTATTGAGTAGATCATTAATCCATTGAGCCGATACTTGAAGATAATCTAAATACTTAATTTAAATGAAATATTAATTTGTTGTACCTCTCCCAAAATATATGTTTGTCCAACTAGCAGGAATTTCATACTTAGAATACCTGAACACCAAAGATGCTTGGAAAAAAATAAAACCGATTCTACGAATGCATGGTTCTCTTATAGAAGAGAACCATGCCTTCAACAACAGCTTCAAAATATTGCATACGAAAAGAAAAGGTTATAAACTAACCCTGGAAAAATCAAAAAGTTTATTAAATGTTCAAGTTTCAATCAATAATTCTCCTTTATTTAATTCATTTCAGTGAAAGGCATTTGAAGAAAAGTATTCTATGGTCATCCGCCATACTTCAGAAGAAATATGTTCTATAGTCATTCCCCCAATTCAAAAGAACAATTTTCTAAGGTCATTTCCATACACTTCAGTATAAATGCGAGAATTTCACAATGTAATAGCGAAATAATATTGAAAATCTTAGTTAAATGAATTCAATGGACGATGAATCAATTCTGTGATAGTTCATATTTAAAAGAGAGATAATAATAAATACTTGTCTAAAAATCACTGACTGAATAATTCTTTACTCGACTAGTTTCGAATTTTACAGCATTATCAAGAATTCTTACGGCTTTATCATTCTTGATAATGCAGTAGAAGGTGAAACTAGTCAAATAAAGAATTTTTCAGTCAGTGATTTATAGACATGTATTTATTATTACCTCTCATTTACACTTAGTTTCATTTAAATTATATTTCTTAAATTTTTTTGAGTTTTATTTCTGAATATAAATGAATTTCTGTTATACAATGAATGATGTAGGGTATTGAAATTTCGTTACCTTCAAGTTTGATGACTCCGTCTGTTTCACCTAATGAATTCTTCGCTACACATCTGTAGGAACCATAATCATTTTTATCGACCCTGCGTACTTTGAGCATCATGTACTTTTTGTAACCGTTGTCCATTGAAACTGCTTCATATTTATCACCTGAAATAGAAAAAGGTAATAATACATTTTATAAGCTTTTTCATCTGACTATAAGATGAGATGTGAAATATGGATATTGATATAATATAATGCCATAATTTGAAAGACGTGGTTGAACTCCCCGAAAATCATGGAATGGGTTGAGCCTACACTATGATTGCCAACTTATTATTATTAATGTTGCTACAAATTATTTCAGCCCGATACGGTTAAATCAGACTGAAATAACGGGTGATTTTTTAAGAGTTAAGTTTTTCAGGTTGGCGGCACTGGTTGGTAATGGCATCCCAACTTCATCTCTCAAAATGAAAAGTTTTCAAGATACCCTGCCATTTCATCGTGAAAAGATCTTCAAACGAGCAAAGATTGCAAATTGTTGAAATTTACTATCAAAATTTGTGCTGTGTGAAAAATGTGTATTGTTAGTTAAGACCATATTGTGGTCGTCATAATCGACCTGGTGAATCAAGAATTCGTGTTGTTATCACCAAATTGTGCACCAAGTTCACTTTGTTGGACATTAAACCATTGTTTCGCATACGTACAGTGCGCATTGAAGGGAATATTGCAGCTGTTGCGTATAGTGTTAATGAGGATCGTGAAATGTCAATTCGTCGCCGCTCTCAACAATTTGGCATCTGTTACATGGAAAATTTTACGTATTGATTTGGGTTTGATAGCCTATAAAATTCAACTTCTGCTAGAATAGAAGCCTAATAACTTACCACAACGTCTAATTTTTGATGAATGGTCCATAGAACAGCTTAATGAAAATCCGCTGTTTCATCGGAAAATTGTGTTCAGCGATCAGATCCATTTCTAGCTTAACGGAATTATGTAAATAAACAAAACTGTCGCATCCGACGTTATGAGCAGCCACATACCATACAGAAATTACCGATGCATTCCAAAAAAACGACAGTATGGTGTGGTTTCTGGGCTGGTGGCATAATCGGTCCATTTTTCATCAAAGATGACCGTGAAAGAAACCTTACCGCAACGGCGAACGATATCGAGCCATGATACGGAACTTTTTTTTGCCCCAGTTGGCCGAGTTGAACTTGGTTGGCATGTGGTTCCATCAAAAGACGGTGCCACATGCCACACAGCTCGTGGAGCAATGTATATGTTGAAGGATTAATTTGGTAAGCAGCTCATCTCTCGAAATGGCCCTGTGAATTGGTCGCCAAAATCATGCGATTTGATGCCTCTGGATTATTTCTTGTGCAGTTATGTTATGTCGTTATATCGTAATGGTATGTGGACAAGCCGAATACGATTGAAGCTTTACAGGATAACATAACACGAGTAATTCGTGGGTTACAGGCCGAAATGCTTGAAAAAGTCACACAAAATTGGGCCTTACGAATGGATCATTTGATACGAAGCTGCGGACAACATTAATATGAAGTTATCTTTAAAATGTAAATGGCAAAGGTCAATTCATTAATTTTAATGAAAATTCTGAACATATGATGTAAATTGAGGGTTTTATTAGATTTAAAAAAAACTACGCTTAAAAAATCACTCAAAAAAATCGGGCGGGTATATTTTAGAAGCTCACTAGCAGATCGGTTCCTAGTGAACCTGTAACTCCTTCGACTTAGCGGTGTTGATAAGTTGGATTTGCACAAGGTTCTGGTGCCATTCGGAATTGGCGTTAAACGCCAATATGCTTACGATAGGTGTAGTTAGATGTATGTATGCTTACCTTCAGCACAAGCACAGAGTGCTTCTGAAAGTATAACTAGCATTCATCACAATGCATCAAAATGAATTGAAATATGCAATGAAACTATTGATTTATCTATATGGGAATATTGATGCCTATAATTTCGTATTCAAATCAATTGTTGATTTGGCATTCAATATCTGCTATCTGATATTGAATACCTTCTTTTTCACACCACCATCCATCTCACCTCAGGATAAGTAGTGTTTTGTGTTTATTTGAATGGTAATTTTGATATCATAAGGAAAAAATCAGATGACGCTCAATGTTTCCCTTCCGTTTCAATTCTGTAATAGTTTTTCTCTTGTCTTGTGAAATTGTGTTATTACCTGTTTTAAGAACGTGAGGACCTTTTTTGAAAAGATGACCGAGATATATATTTGGCGTGATTATAATAAAATATAGAATGAAATATCATTTTCGTGAAATAAATCTACAAAGTACTTATTATTCTTTTGGATTGATTGACCTGACAATGACATGAAAATTGTCTCAATATATCGCTCAAAAATGTATAGTATTCATGTAAATATGATTTTATGATGAATACAAGATCCTAGAGTTGTCCGTTATGTCAAAAATTTGTATGCCTCTGAAACATTTCAATCTTGGTCCTCAACGATTTCATTGTGAATGTCGTTAATAAATATTTGCTGAAATATGATTTAATGTACCTACTGTTTCAAATGAGGGTGTTCTCCCATTGAGTACATAAAACAATTTTTATGTGTTTATATCTACATTGAATGATGTGTAGAGCATAGATCAGTCAGCACTATCATAGAAATGAAATGATATGTTGGTGTAAGTGTGTATGAGCTTTTTGTCAATTGCTAGCTATATTTCACTCAAAACATTGTTCTTTCTGATCTTATCTGGGCGTTTGAAGAGTGGAAAACACGGTTATGTTTCCTTGCGAGTTTATGTAATATATGGGTATGGACGTTAGACACCTTCTTGATTACTAACTGCACCTATCGTATAAAGATCCTATTGATGAGACTCTGCAGATATGAAACAATCCTACTAATATTTTCATTGAATGTAGGTAGCATTTATTAACTCACCCGTCACACATAAATATTCATACAAATATTATATTGAGAACAATCGACATTAGATTCAAGATATATTATCATTTTTATAATCTCCCAAATCATTGAAAGAACGGCAACGTTCATGTCTTACCCCGGATTTTAACCCCAATTTTCTTGTTGGAGGGCATTCAGTAACATTGTTAATATATTTAGATAACAACGCAAGCCTCTATCGAATACTCATAGAATATCGTACTCATCACATTTTTGCATTTCTTCTGGCGATATGTCGAATTCAAAACCATCGATCAGGTAAATAATAAGCTTATATATTCTGAAAATTCATTCAACCGTTTCAATTTCTTATCTACTGATCTCTACTCCTAATTATAAATCGATATAGAGAGCCAAAACCGTTATAATACACAAGCATCATTATGATTTGAACGTGGTAACAGAACAATGAACAGATGCTTTCATCTGAAAGACAACAGCATAGAGCAACATTGTGATTAATGATACCATTGTTCAATTACAATTAGCGGCCTCTTTCTGATTAATCGTCATGTTCACGCCTAAAATACAAGAAAATATCCCCACTTAATGGGAGTTTTCGATGAACAAAAATAAAGATTTTTTCAAGCAATCACCAATTAATATATCTTAAGTATTATCGATGTAATTACTAATTCTGGAATGAGTGTTGTTGTATTCATTTCAATTAAAATTTTGGGTTATGATTCTGAGTTATTGGAAGAATTGTTTTTATTCTCAAATATGAATAATATTTGAGGATAAGGCGGGGATAAGGCGGGAGATCTAGGTGTAGTCTTCGACCAGAAGATTTCAGTCGTTCCACACATCACCAAACTTATTTTATCTGCCTTGAAAATATATGGTTTCGTTATATGCAACAGCAAATATTTCAATAATTCCTCAAGATTCATAGGACTATTCAATACCCTAATTGTATTTACACTTGCCATCAACGCCATCTTGAGGCCATCCAAAGGAGTTTTTGAAATTCCTAGTTTGCAGGGAGGATAAAGTTTATCCCCACCGAGAAGTCAATCATAACGAATTATTCAGAAATTGGCGAAAAAGATTTAGAGAATCATGAACAAATGTTGTTAATTTCAGTAAAACAAGGAGTCTCATAATTCGTTTTCAATTTACGTTGATATCCAAATGAATGTATCTAGATATTATAATTTCTTGATTATTCGACTTATCTGCAGTGAATGACTCAAGAGATTTTCTCAATTTGAACGAGAAATATTCATGAAGTAGTATCCCATTCAGACACATCTTATATTTCTATCAATGAGATCAACATTTGAATAGAATTCTCTTTATAATTATCGAAACTTGTAACTGTCAGTTTCATGAGTGGGTGACATATAATTATTGAGATAGATGAAGGGGTAGTGACACGTTAAATGAAGTGTAAACTCCTTTAGCAGAGTTTTTGCTAGAGAAAATCTAATCAAAAATCAATTACATTGAAATTTATGTGAATACGAATACTATCCATTGATGATATCAACCATATTATCATATGTATCAATGGTTATTCAATTTTTTATTATTTCTTGAAGCATCCAGGTTAATATTTAATCCCACCTTATTAACTTGTGGAAGTTCTGTGTTCGTCTGAATGTAGTTATCACCTCTTGTTTCCTTGAAGTTCTCATAAAACCGTCTAAATCTCCAAAGCTTCATTCATTCCCTACCCTATGTAGAATTCAGTTTCCTTCAGAAGTTGCCTTATTTATGGCTCAAGAATTTGTTTTATTTTGCACCACTTAATTCAGGAAAGTTTTCCTTTAAATATTAAGAAGCCTCGCTGTCTTAGGATTATTCATTCGATATTTCGAAACGAAAACAGAACTTCAAATAACAAGTGACAAATTACGTTTTGAATTTACATCCAGAAATCAGCGATGAGATATTTCTTTATAAGAGTGTCTTTCAAACTGTGACTTGATGGTCACCGGTACTACCGGTTTTTTTGAAGATAGCTGATTTTGATAGACCACCATGTCTACACGCTAATAAATGATGATATTCAATTATTTATATTTGTTCTTATTTTCCTTCTTCGGTTGATATCACTCATTCGATTTACCGTCCTTCATCGTCGATCGAGTTTCAAATGGTCTTGTGTCTTTCTCGTTTCTTATCATTAGAATGTTCGAATTTTTCAATATAAAGTCGACACAAAAACGAGTGATATCTGAAACTTTTGACAGTTGATGTTGATCTATGTCGAGTGTAAACTCCAAGTACCAATATAGGTGATTTTTTTTAAACAGCAAATTCATATCACTGGAAGCACATAGAAACTTATCATTTCTTCAAAGCGGACAATACAATTAATTCTGACACGGAGGTTTTGCGTATCTCTTGATGAAATATTATCTTGAAAAAACAATATATTAAAACTAACACACTTGACTCAAATTTCAATGAATATATTGAAAATTCTGCATATGTTTCGGGTGGTTAACCCATTATCAAGGGTATACTGAATTTCAAAATGTACAGCTTTCACTCATATATCCCAAACAACAGAATTCAACACTGCTTTCACGAAAAAATCCACATGGTCATAGCAAGTAGGTAAATTTTTCTTTTTGGCTATCGAAATTTCAAAGACTTGAAGGGTATCTAATCCTTTGCCCTTAATACCTGAGTGTCCCATTTCGGTCTTCTTGGGATCCAAGAAATGATTATGTTTACCGCAGTGATAAGAAAATTCCGTTTTTGATTTATTCAATAATATTGATGTTAGGTTTTCATCGATTCTTTTTTGTATACAATGTTCAATTTGACCTAAATGAAAAATTTCACATTCACTGCAAAATAGTTTGTAAACGCCACTTCTCGACAATAAATCAAGTTTGTTCTTGTTATTCACCAACAATGAACCCAAATTCTTTTTGTTGGTGCAACATGTATCAAAGTTATTTTTAATTAATCTTTTACAAATTTTATTGCTCAATTAAGGTATATATTTGATTGGATGGAATATATTTTTCAGTTTTTCAAAATGAATGAGAGAAACTCTTTGTAATAGTATCTTTGTCTGTTCATTTTTGATTAGTTTATCAACAAAAGAGGGTTTATAACCATTTTTAATAGCAATTGTTTCCATTATACAAACTTCTTTTGTAAAATTATTAGCAGACAACGGAAGTGAAATTAATCTATGAACTAATGAATGGAAGGCACTCATTTTCATTTTTTGCGACTGACAACTTGAGTTGTGTATCAATATGTCTGAATAAGTTGGCTTTCTGTAAATGTCAAAAACTAGGGAATGAAAAAAACGATTCATACGTAAATCCAAAAAGCTAATAGCTTGGTTGATTTCTGATTCCAGAGAGAACTTAATTCAAGGGTAGATTTTATTCAGAAATTTCAAAAAAGAAGTTAATTGCCTATCTGTACCAGTCCATATACAAAACATATCGTCAACATATCTTCTCCAGAAAAATACATAATTGCTTAAACCATTATCAGAAGAAAATAAGGTGTTTTCAAATTGCGTCATGAAAATCTCGCTGAGAAACGGAGATGACGAAGATTACCGATTCAATTTGAAATAACTTTGTTTGATGTATAAATTCACATATTTAATAGTGTTGGCGTTTAATTGATGAATATCCATTATAATTGAATATAAACTTGAATTCAAACACTTGAACTTATGATTTACACTTTATTGACTACATAGCATGACGCGTTTCGTCGTTACAAACGACTTCTTCAGATGCTTACAGAATAATCTGTAATAATCGTTATTCTGTTAGCATCTGAAGAAGTCGTTTGTAACGACGAAACGCGTCATGCTATGTAGTCAATACAGTGTAAATCAAGTGTTTGAATTCAAGTTTATATTCAATTATGAATTTACAGCTTACCTGACTTCATATATAGAACTAGAAGATAGGGAATTGTTCAAAAGTTCTTTGATTATTGTTTCTAGTTGATGTGAAGAAAGTTTGGTACCAAAATTACGACCTAATCAGCGGCATGAGTCGTTGATAAAACAAGGAGCTCACCACTAGTTTGTATGAAACTAGAACACCGATCTAAACATTAACCCAAGTCGCTGTTGAAACAAAGAGTGAATTATGAATTGATGTTGTATATGTACTTTGGTGACTACAAAAGCACAAGTAAACACGGTTCTATCGCAAATGCTACAAAATAAGAAAATCTTTACAAATCGTTAGGAAAATTCTATGTAATTATGTGTTGCCGAAGTAGTACTTCTCAGCTTTCTATGCTTTATCTGCAAAGGACTATCTGCAGTTTCAATATTCAACATGTGTGACAATAACGAAAAAAATACGAATAAAAAATAATAATTTTTTCAAAATTAGGGATAATTCGAATATTTTCCAAAATGAGTGAATAGAATCTTCAAGTTCTAATTATTCGAAAAGGGTATTACTTTCTCACTAATACCTGATATTACAGTTCTTTCTTGCAATTGAAACGGAAGTTCGATGATATCATTTTATATATTTGATTTTGTCACCGTGAATCCATGGTGGATTTATACTTTCATATTATTTGAAAACTATTGAAAATTAAAATTTGCATTCAGACTGTTTGAATTTGTGATGGAAGATCATCAAAAATGAACTGCATTCATTTTGATGATAGGTTAAAAGCGCTGAAAGTGTTCACAATATGTAGGCGCTTTCTATTTATGTTGCTCAGAATATGGTTTCAATTGATTTTGATCAAACTGTTATGATTAAATATTCAGTACAGTTCATTCAGTATTTAACTTTTCAATTCGGAATGTGTACAGAAATATCCTGTCAGAATACCATGTCAGAAATATCCTACAGAAAACGGGAGTTTAATTTGCAAAACTCCCACAACAATTACTGTTTTTTATCAGAACAGCACCACGTAATGCTTCTTTATTGACATTGTAACATCAAATATAATTCGATGATGTATGATATGAATGATACAATTCCACGAAAAACTCTTAATACACTATATAATCTGTTAATTATTTTGTTGAGACGAAAACAAAACGAAGAGCATAGGCATTTCTGTTTCAGATGAAATTCGCGGAACTCAATTTAAAATAATATACGTTCCAGAAAGTTGAAATTTCGGAATAACTGGAAAAATTCGAAGCTACTAACAACCCTCATAAATTACTGTTTAACTGCCATACTTATTTAGGAGTTTGAGAAAAGTTTTTAAACTAGTTTTACGTTGTTATCTGACTTTGCCATGATGAGAGAAAACTGAATTTCTTTCCAATGTTTGAGAAAGTACCGTTAACGTTCACTTTTTTTGGAGTTACCACAAACCGCAGTATATTTATTACGATTTTCCAATAGATTTTCAAGTTTGATTCCTGAGGTTGTACCATATTTGATTGTATAGAAATTTGCATATTTTTTACATGACTGGTTATTGCAAATGAACGGGACTACTCTCCATACTAAAATGAAAAAACGAAGTCAGTTTCTTCAAAATTCTATGGAAACATTCTCGCAGCGAGGGTGGGTTTTTGTATGAAATTTTTTTTTGTATTCTGTTAATGTTTTTTCAAACAAGCATCCTTCACGAGCACATTGAGACCAATGTAACATAGAAGCGCAAATGATTAGACCAATTATCGTAATAAGTGTTCCTTATGGCAATCGAGACTTTAATTGCTACCACTTAAACCTACGTCGAAGTGTCTCAGATACTTTGGTTACGAAACGCATAGAGTGAGTGCCAATATGGTCAAAAAACCTCAACGCCACTGAAAGAACAAGAATGAATGAATAAATTTGGCAATGTCACATAATGCAGAAAGAGAAACAATAAACTAAGAAGATCAATCAACAATCATAAGAGTATATTCTTATTGTCCCACTGAGTTTCCTTCTTTCCTGTCAATATAGTACCAAACAGAAGGGGATATTCCAAGTACACTTTGGACTAAGTTTCTGATCGATAATTCCATGAAACCAAGCATTTTCATGCACATACTATCACTACAGATCACTATTTGTAATGATTGAATTGAAATTTTAACGATATAATTCTTTCACATTGAAATGATATAAAAGAGTGGTGCTTGCAAGACATTGGCATTCTCCGACTGAGAACTTTATACTATGCTGTTTGAATTGATTGGGACAAAGGATGGAAAAAAATTTTTTCGTATGATCTTACCTTTTAATGAAGTAAATACATACAAAATTGCTTAAATTCTTCATATTATTACGATGTATGTCCTCCTTCCGCAGAAATAACTTCTTGAACTTGTCTAGGCATCGATTCCACTAGCGTAGCGGAGATTTTCTTCAATTCGTCATCATGAAACTACAACTGAATTCCACTTATAATCACTTTTTCTTTTGTAGTACAATTAATTTTTGCTAGTCGTATCTTTCCAATATTCCATAAATTTTCAAAAGGATTGAGATCAGGTGAATTCCCCGGCCAATCAAGTAGTTTCATGTCATTATCACGCATAAAGGCCTGCACTTGTTTGGAATTGTGGCAAGGAGTCAGTTAAGGCTGAAACTTTTCATCAAACGTTTCCACGAATGGGACAATCCTGGTGCGCAATATTTCCATATATTTCAGTGAATTCATCATCCCTGTTATAATAGCTAATCGTCCAGTGCCATTGGTTGTGAAAAAAACCCAAAACATTTGTTTCGAAGGATGTTTTACTGTTTGCTGGATGTGATCAGGCCGCAACGTTTCCTCATCACTTCGTCTAAAAACACTTGATTGGTAGTCTTGATCAACTGAATGTGTCTCATCACTGAAAACCACCTTCTTTCAGGAGTCCACAGTCCACGCACGGTACTTTTTGGCCCATGCCAAACGTTCTTTCATCATTTTCTTGGTGAGCAGTTGCTTTCTTTTTGGTCTTCTCGACATACAGCAAACCTCCAGCAGTCGTTTTCGCACAGTTGAGGTGTTCACCTCCACACCAGAAACCATTAAATCCCTTCGAAGATCAGTGCTTGTCTTTCTCGGATTAATTTTGCTATTTCTTATCAACAATTCGTCTGTTCTTGGAGTAGTTTTGCGTTTGCGGCCACAGTTTCCTGTTTTTCAGACGATGAGCCACTTTCTTCGAATGATTTCAGAATTCTCGAAACGCTGGACTCTCCTATACCAACAGCTTTAGCTTCATCTCTTACAGTCACTGATGTGTGTTCATTCAAATAATTTAAATTTCATATTTGATCACTTGATTGAAAACGCACTGAATTGGCTAAATCGCGGGTGACGTCACCGTGCAGGAAACAAAGCCAAGGGCCAACAAGGCCCTTAGACACAAAGAGAGACAAAACAGAGAAATTATTTTGAATAATTATAAATATATATTATATAAGGCACGATGGTATATCACTGTCATCGTTCAGTGCGCTTGTACCAGGAGGCACATCTGGTGCAGCTTTTGTTTCTTGATCAATATTGGTTTTTAACCGTTTAATATAGGCTGTTCGTAACATGGTAGGGTCTGACAGTCTTTTCTTGCGATCAAGCTGACATTCAAACTTAGATTGCATAGCCCCATTAACCATTATTATAGCTTTACTGAAACCTGTTTGATATTGTGTATAGTTTGCCATGTCTTTTTCTATCTGCAATAACAATTTTATAATCGTTAATTGACCTCTGGATAAAATATAACTCATATACGATAAAGTATTGAAGGTTTATTATTTTAAATCTTTCATTATACCAAAGTATAAAAATACAAAGATAGGAATAAAATCCAGATCATTCGTTCAAGATCAACAATCAAATACGTACGTAATTAATAACTTGAAAATATAGTGGAATGTATAGAGTAGACTATAACGAATATGTAATGAAATCGACTCGTTATTTATGTATGAAATATAGGGTAGAAATTATTTACTTACGTTGAAGTGATCTTCACACATGAAAGCGTGAAATTTTACAACTATATCTCTCGGGTTTCTACGAGAGGGAATTTAAAACTTTTTCCGAATTTAAGTGTTTGTCGGAAGGTTCACAAACATTTTTTCCGGGATTTTATTAGATGTATTAGTACATTGTAGCACTACGCACCATTTATCAGACATTTTATCGCAGTAAAGTTATGAAATCGTCAACAATCACTGAATTTAATAGTCGACAGCCGTATTACAATTTAACGGTTACTGTGTTTATTGCATCGTGACGTCACCACATTAAGTAACCTGAATGGCAGTGTTTTGGCGCGTTACTTATTCGTTCAAACTTTCCCTGTCATTTTCATAAAAAACAAAAAATTTCAAGAGAATTTTTCAAATGGAAAATATGCATCAGATATAACGAATAATCTGAGATATTTTTGTGGAAGCAGTCAAATACCCTATTTTGGTACAAAAAAATATAATCTTCTGTCGCGATCCAGCAAACTACAATTGGGGTAAGCACTTCTTGACAACAAAGCTGAAGTCACTGATTCTATTCAAAATGACAGTTTCATCAACTAATCTGTCTGAAGGGTTTTTTTCCGTTAATTTATAGTGCGCGAAATCTTAGAATACGTCTCTGCTTTTATTCAATACAGGGTCGTAAGCATTAATTTTTAAGCGTTCACGTACAAATCGAGGTTACTGATCAAATGTGAAACTGTTGAAGTATTATGCAAATTCAAAAGGAAATATCTGAATTAGCATTGTTACAACTACCTGAGATAATCATATCGCCCCTTTCCGTTGTCCAGTAATTTATGGAGGATGGAAAGGCCTCTGTTCGACATTCCAAGGTAACATCTTGGCCTATGTAAGCCCCTTCTAATTGATTGGGAATTGATAACATTGGTGGAACTGCAAATATAAAAACAAACGGAGATTAATTATCATTCTGAAGCTCGTCCAATTGAATGAGCAGATCTATGAAACACTCTTTTTGATAATTCGACTCACTTCTTACAATTGGAGTATTTCCAACATTTCACAAGGATTTATATTCAGTGATTTTAGCAATAAGAGGCTTATTTTAATGTTAAAAACTTAATTTTCGTTGTATATCACAACTTTGTTAAAACTAATAATATATTAATATAATAATATTAGTTTTGACGAAGTTGTGGCATACAACAAAACGTCAACAAAAATTAAGTTTTTATATTAAAATAAGCCTGTTATTGCTGAAAACACTTGAACATCTTAAACACGCAATAAATCAATTTTGAAATAAATGAATAAATAAATAAATATATATATATATATATATATATATATATATATATATATATATATATATATATATATATAAGACTCTCAATCGAAATATCGAAATATTTCAAATAAAACTCTCAGGGAGCTGTCTACACAAATGTTGCCAACGAGAACAAACCCATCACTTTCGAGAGTGAACATTAGTAGCATTTCGAAAAATTCATCGATCTTGTTGAATGATAATAGGAAACAATTGTTTCATATTATTATGAATCGTCAGTCCATATTCAATCTATCAATCAAGAATCGATGACTTTCAAAACGTCCATAGGTCCTATACCAAATTGAGGGGAATTTTTCTCAGTGAAGGATTCAAGTGAACTCCCTCATCGGAGAAAAGACGTATAAACTCTCCCTAGCGTTCAAGGTCCCTTCTCATGACAACAGTAGTGCGAGTGAAAGGCTTTGTAGACATTTCATTCGAACACTACAGAAAACTTTCCACAATGTGTAAGAATAGTCTCATGCCTAATTACCCAAGATCACGCCCCGACGGGCGAAATTATAGCTAGTTTCAAGATTCGCAAATCAATCAATACTAGTAAATAGTGAGACTTTTAATCGAAATATCGAAATGCAACTATGAGAAAGCCATGACTCGATGTCTCCCAGGAAATTCGAGAATGAGTCGCGGAAAAGCCATATTCTGCGACGACAGCAAGATATTACTCGAATTTAAAGAGAAATGATTACATTTCGTGAAGCACTTCAGGTCAAACAACTTCTAGACTGTCCAATTCTTGCTGAAAATTAATTTCCCTTGATAATAAGAATATATTTTTCTCAATTTGTGGAACGTGAAGGTTCATACATTACTATAGTCTTCAAATTCCGGAATATTGCAATTAATAGTGGGTGGAAAATTCAAGTCGTATATAATTAATTATTGAAATAATTATTTGAACCGAATCGGTTATTTCGGCTCCTGAGATTTTAATGATAAAAGTAGAGTAATATCTACAAAAATCAAAACTAATATGTAAATGACTAGATTTATTCGAGTAAAGTCTCTACTGCAATTTACTGAAGAGATAATGTTAGAGAACATCGAAGTTGTATTCATCTCAAAACGTTCAAGTAATTGAAGTGTTGGGTTCTTTTCTTCGTCAGATAATGTTAATCAATACCATACTTATTGAAGCATCAGAAAAACTACTTCGTTCTAGAAGGAGCTCATCAGCTGTGTCTCGTCAATTTCGAATCAAGACAACGATTTCAACATCTGATATCATTTGTATCGGGTGAATAAGTCGAGTATGAATATTATATCTGCATGTAGGTATATTTTTTGATCAATAAAACACTAATTGATTGATTATCAAATGGATAATGGTAAATTAAATATGTGATACTCATGAAAATAATCATTATTATATTGATTGATTCTCTCGTTTCAAAAACCAAATCAACTAAATTCGTGATTTTGAATAATTTCGGAAATAATTTCTGCTTTTAGTAAACTTTACCGTTTATTGAGAAAGAATGATAGGTTCGCATATTAAACGTCATTGACTGTCTCTTTAATACGTGAAAGTGCAGATTGAGTAATAACGTCATAAACCCAAAAAGGCTAGGGGACAAAAATTAAACGCACATACTCTATCTTCCCGACATCCAACCCCTATTCAGTTTAATTCCACGCATTTTACTTGGCGAACGATAAAGTAACGCTTTGGAGAGAAAAGGTATATTGATTCGCTCTCATTGGGAATAATGCCATTTATTACCCCGAGAGTTGTGGAAATACAGGCAGCCGGCATTGGGCGATAACGCCCAAGAGGTAAAGCTCCTTTCCGGGTGATTTCGTTTTCACATCCTGGCTCTGAATCACTGTTTACACTAACAACAAATATTTAAATGAACCTCGGTGCTGCTATTTGCATAAACTGAATTTAATTCAAGTGTTTTTACGGTTCTTCGTGCTCTGGCGATTATCGATACTCAGAGATAGTTCGTTTTAACCATATTTTGATATGAAGTCTTAGAGTGATGAATCAGTCATTAAATGTATGAAAATATTTCAATATTTTATACTATATACATCTACATATATATATATATATATATATATATATATATATATATATATATATATATACATTTATGTAAATTTGGAATGGAAATTACACCACAAAAGTTTTCAACCTCGACTGGGATGCGAATCCAGGTCTCTCAGGTTCACGCCCTGTAGCTCTACTAACTAAGCTACCGAGGTCTAATTACTCTTTTGTTCGCAAGCCAGTCATCGACGCACGGGTTGTCGTCTTTCAAACTGCACGAACGTGAGTAAACACCTTCCCATCCTCCCAGATGTATTTTCGAATTTTTTCGTTAATGAACATGAAATTAAATTGGAGTGAATATTATTCGTGCTAACCATGCACGTACGGAAATATTGAAGAAATATTTATATGTAAATTTGGAATGGAAATTACACCACAAAAGTTTTCAACCTCAACTGGGATACGAGCCCAGGTCTCTCAGGTTTACGCCCTGTTGCTCTACCAACTAAGCTACCGAGGTCTACTACTTCGGTACTTTTATACAATAATATATAATAAATATATTTTTATACAAAATTGAAATTTCAATATGGTTGAAACTTCCACTATATGATAAAAGAATATCTCCAAAATCAATAAATAACAGGCATTTAATATGTCTCCCTATAATTATTAAGTAACTCTATATATTTTGATATATAGATTATAGAATAGAGTATACTCTATATTCGTGATAATTGTTTATCAAGAATATATACATTTGAAACACTCCTATTCGAAACACTTATGACAACTTTCTCCTTTTACATTAATAAATATCTCTATATCAGAAACTCGTATTAATTTTTTTCCTTTAATTTCACATAGAAGATGAATCGTGATGGAAGTATATTTCAATCGGTCCAGTGAACAATATTTTATCAGAAATGTGTTACGTAGAAACTGAGCTTAAGCTGAGAAAGATTTATTTATCAATAGACTGGTCACAGCGAAGAAAAAAGAGAAGCAGAAGAAGTTCAGATGAATGCCATTCTCAGGAAAAGACAACAGCTTCTCTCCCTCTCCATTTCGGAACTAGTCTCCAAGCAACAAACATCGCTCACTTCTTGGGATATTAATAGTGCACTTCAAATGTATAAAATTGTGAATAGTTATTTAAATAAAATTGTTCATACTGAACAGTGTTTGGCATAAAAACAAACCTCAACAGCTCTAATATAAAATCAGATTTAAATCTGAATTTCATACTTACATTGAACTTTGAGCTGGACGCGCTTGCTAATAGAAGGTGGCACACCATTCGATGCAATACATAGATATACCCCCATGTGTAGCCTGCTCACTTTTGTGATGAACAGTATTTCTCCATCCACAACGTTAACTGGAATAAAAAAAGATTATGAATGTGTTATGAAATGATTGAAGATATGAGGCTTTTACTGGGATATTGCATTTTTCAATAAAATAAGAGTATTGATAAGATACTTGATAAACATGTGAAGAAAAATTATGTTTGCATTTTATGATTTCCATTGATTAAATTCGGTTAAAACAATGCCTTATCAGCTTGGTTAATTTTCAAATTGTAATGTTTCGTATCAGGCCTACATGCATGGATGTTTCGAGGCAGCTGGCGGGGAGTTGGTCAGAAAAGTGGCAGCTCAACGTCAACAAGAATGAAAATTTTTTAATTAAAAATAGTTTGTTATTGTTAAAAATTTATGAACACACATATATAGATATAAACATGTCATCATCATCATCATCTTCAACCCCTGTTCGTCCACTGCAGAATGAAGGCCTCCCCCTGACTTTGCCAAGATTCCCTATCGGCAGTCTCTCTCTTCCAGGCAACGCCCAGCAAATCCACAAGATCCTTATCCCATCGATCGTAATGGCACTCTCTTGGTCTTACCCTGTCTTTGGACTCCAAATTACTAACCACAACTGACCAACGTTCAGCTCTTGTCCGAGCTAGATGGCCTGCTCATCTCCACTTTGACCTTTTTACACACTCCACGACATCTTTCACCTTTGTCTGACCTCTTATCCAGCTGAAGCGTATTCTATCTCGTATGGTTAGGCCCATCATGTATCTTTCTATACTCCGCTGGGTTGTTCGAAGCTTCAGGATGTGAGCATATTTCCGGGTCTAAGTTTCGCTGGCGTAGGTCATCGCTAGTAATACGCGTTGGTCAAACTTTTTGCTCCTTAAGGATAGTGGCATATCTGATTTGAAGATGTGTTTCAGTCGGCCAACTGTACCGCAAGCTGTTTTGGTTCTTTGCATGATCTCCGGTGTAATATCCTCATCTCCCGTGACAATCTGTCCCAGATATGTGTAAGACTGTGCTATTTTTGATGGGGATCCGTCCACCTCCATTTACTCAGTGGTGCAAAAAGGGTTCAGCATCATCTTTGTTTCTACGGTGTTTATTTCCTTGCTCGCGATGTTCAGATGATTGATGCGCGCTTGAAGATCGGTAGCATCGTGGGAGAACAGGACTGTGATCTGGAGCGATTAGGCATGGGACTATTCTTACACATTGCAGACAAATTTCTTTGGTGTTCGAATGAAATGTCTTCAAAGCCTCTACGTACTGTCACTAATGTTTTCATGAGTATGAGATGTATGAGCTATACGTCTTTTCTTCGATAGAGGAAGCTCACGTGAATATTCTCGATGTAATGTTTTCGTCATTCGGTATAGGACATGTGGGCGTTTTGAAAGTATTCGATTCTTGATTGATTGATTGAATTAGAGAGATGATTTATAATAATGATGAAACAATTGTTTCGTATTATCACTCAACAAATTCGATGAGTTTTCGAAGCGCATTTAATATTCACTCTCGAGAGTGAATACTTAGTCTTCGTTCTCGTTGACAACATTCGTGTTGAGAAAACCTGTCAGGGGCCTGAGATTTTTATGCGAATATAGGTCACAGAGGCTGTGACCTATATTCTAATAATACTCGATTCACTGAATCATGGTGTTACATTACTCTTGCTTATTTGGGATCATAAATGCTCTACCACACCTTACATGTTTTTGGTATGTGTATTGATATATGCTATGTATTGATACAAATGTAAAGAGCATTTGAAACTTTAAAATAACACCAAATATAATGCAATTGTCAAATTCATTTGCAAGTTTGAGAAGAGCAAAAAAACTGAATGGAAGCGTGAACTTTTAATTTTTTCGTAGAACGTTTTTCTGCTGCACTCAAAGTTGAAAACTGTAGTTCACTTCTAGTATAACCTAAAGTAGCATTACATCAAAATATTTTTCATGAATTTGCCATAACTTGTTCATTATCTATGCCCAATTTCATAGAAATTGTTTGGTTAGTTTTCAATATGTAGATATTGTAAGCTCGTCGTGAAACACCCGGTACATATGTATAACTTCATCCATTGATATTATATGCATAGATAGTATTTGAGACGTTTCATATTCACTCTACATTGTTGTATGGGTAATAAAAACAAATTGGAGATGTCTCGTTGCAATGGATCTATACATTTTTAAGTGGACATAAATTTTTTTTCAAATGAATAATGCAAGCTATCGAAGCGAGGGTTCTGATCCGAGCGCCAGTCAATCCAAGGCTTAGTTTGTATTCTGCGAATGTATCATTCATTTCCAAACAACTCTCTAATCAAGCACGACACGTAATCCGTGATGTATTTCCAACTTATTATTAGTATTGTGAGGACGAATTGGATCGGATACGAATTTACTTTATAATTTTTAATTTCCATCAACATGTTCGAAAGCTGGTTTAGAAACCTGAATTTCAGATAAGTTCAGTGAATAAAACATATGAACCGAAAAACGAATAACTCGAATTGGATTAAACATTACTAAACAATCATATCTTCCTTAAACTGACTCTACCTAAAAAAAAAGTTATGAAATTTTATCGCACCATATTTATATTAGCTTTCAGCAGATTTTCATCATAGAAATTCGAGGTTTTGTTATAATCCTCTTCAAAGGGACGTGGAGGTATATCAGAAGTGTTGACATCTATCCAAAAAAATAGCGCTCCTCGTGATGATTTTCATCTCTGAATAGTATTTCGCCGAATTGTCTTCCGATAGTTTCGCTGAAAAACATGGCTTTTTTGACCATTTCGGGAAATCGATTATTTGAAAGTTTTCTGGTCTTTATTAGCCTGGCAGAAATGGATATCCTAACGGATTTCAATGATTATTGTCACTCTGAAAGTCCGCTTTCAAAATGACGGAATTTTGGCACTCACGGTTAATAAACTTCTCTGATTTTTTTTTCTCAAAACTTCAACAACAAAGAACCCGAAAAAATCACAGTTTCAGTGAAATTGTCTTCATCTCGCCTGAAAGTTGTGCCCTCAGAGACCTACTCAAAAATACAATATGAATAATGCACTTCCCAAACAGCAGAGATTTTCCACCAGAAACAATCACGGAAGCTCCCGAGCAAGATGAAAGCCATACATGCCCATTCTCATTGCGTTACAGCAATTTTTGTTGTATGTGCAAGAGTTTTGAAATATGTATCGTAGAATTCGAAACACTTGACTGAGTTTCCAAAACGTTATCAAGACACTCGAATGTTTCATGCGACTAACAATTCACCGTTTGTTTGAAAGTATCATCATCGCGAGATTCAGGTACTCTCAGAGTCTAAAAGTTGGAACGAAAAACTTAAAAAAATGAAATATTAGAACACAAAGGCGAAAACTCTGAATGTGGCTGTGTGGTAGTCCTCCAGAATCACACAAAACAAACCATTTGATAACATAGACGACCACGCTTGTAGCTGTGATAGAAAAAATTAGTTTACTAAAGTGGTATTAAGCCGCACATAACACCGTCCACACTTGATACTTGACACTTCTCCGTTTTGACACCACTAGATGAAAACTGAGAGTAAAGAGTCATCACATGCGAGCCTGGTAGCTCAAACAATCATGCATAGAAGACACGCTCTTATTAATTTCAATATCATCCGCATAAGCCACCTTCGTGCAGTCCATCATCTCTAAGAGATCCTTAACAAACAGGACAAATTTTAGGGGGCCAGGATTGGATCCCTGTGGCACTCCCGAAGTAAAATTGGTGTATTAATAAATACATCTTATTGAGTTGTATATTATTTAGTTTGGGTTGACCTACCTCACTTAGAATTAGATAGCTCATTTGAAAATCAACTGAAAATATCGGTATATTCAAAAGGTCGGCGACCACTGATATGAACAAAAAGTCTGTTATCAGAGGATTACTTCCTTGAATAGCAAGTAGTAGATTTGAACTGAAATAATTAGAAGCTCGAAATATAAACTCAGTAAATTGAATAACTTGTGCAGATTTGAGCAGAATTATATGAGTTTTTTATGTGACAAAGATCTGTTGAGTGTTGAGTGACAGGGCAATTGGCATTAGTAGAACTACTCATCGGTAATTCTCGCTAGAAAACATGACCATTGTGTTGAAGATAGATAACGAAGTGGATCAATAATCGATAACTGCTTGTTAAACTGACTCGTAGAATGAACGATTCATTTCGAATTCTAGACCTAAATTGACTCTGGCAGCTACGAACTCGGTGTTCCATTGCCTATTATAGAATTCGGTAGGCGACGGAGTCTCATCTCCGCGCAGTATAATTTGATATAAAATTCAATACGTTCTGCCTCACATTTCGTGACAAATTCCTGTTGTAAGAAGTATCGTTTTCGTCAAATCGGGATTAATCTATTTGATGAATGATCCTTCCCTGAGAGGAAAAAATTCCATGAATAATATTATTGAAATATTCACTGAAGCTCAGCAGACTATTGAAGAGTTCGACAATTCACAAAAAGCCATCAGATACGTTAAAAAATATGGTAAGTAACAAATATGGTAAGATAAGGCCCATTAGAAAAGAAGAATAATTATCATAACACATAGCAGGCGTTCAAATAGTAAAAAAACTCAAAACGATACTGAAGCTCAAATATTCTACCAAACTTTTTTTTGATTAGGAAAGGGATTGAACTTGAATTCGAGAATTTCAGGACTTTTGATTTAGTTATTTTGCCTTCCAAAAACCCTTCATCCTCTCAGAATGTTTTTTCTTTCGTTCAAACTGTTCATTTTATTTCAGGTTAGCGAGATGATTTTTGCTCAAATTTCATATGAGCGATTTTATAACGATACTATTAACGAGGTCGTTCTGGACTTCCTTTTTCAAATGTGCGCCGTTTTCAATATTTCTTATTATATGGTAAAGATTTCTCAATATTCTGGACTGTTTCATGCTGTAGATATGTGCTTCAAACTTCGCTAGTCGTTTCATGATCTTGTGTCTTATTACATTTGTCTTTTGTTAAAGTTGGTTATGAGGTTTTTTTATCCGAATGCTGTTTCTATTGATTCATCTTATATCTTTTTGAGAAATTTTTTCTACTTATTGAATGACCATAAATGAGAATTATTTCAGCTGCCTAGATTGCTTCTGGGAGAATCGTGGTGTTTATAACTTAGTTTTGCTACCCAGCTATAGATTTGTATACATCTACAATCACACATACACACAAGATGTAAACCTGCAATTAACTTCTGCTTCGAAACCTACGTGACTTCTAAGCAAGAAATGAAAGTTAATGAATTGTACCACACCACAATTAGCTACAGTGAAGATAGGGTGGGTGAATTTAGTGAGAAAAATTTAATGCCAGTCACCAGAGGTTTGAAAGTTCTCGGTACAATTCATTTGCTTTTCTGGAGAATCTCAACAACAACTCCACCAGACCTAACAGTTCTTGATCTTAGTTCTCCCTAACAGTAATATCCACTTCGTTCAATAAATAATAATATGATTATATAAACAGATATATATTGAATATAAAACGAAACTAATAATTTGAAGTACTAAAACACGAAATTGAAACAAATAAAGGTGAATTAATTCTGTCTTAGCTAAGAGGACTTAATCGTCACAATGAAAAAATATATATTATGAATGTTTGAATGAAAAGTAATATTCATCATGTAAATTGAACAGTTATTGAATTAAAGTGAACTCAAAAGAGAGTATATGAATTGTCTCTTCAAACAATGTAGTGGAAGACTCTCACCACACCAAGCGTACTCAAAATTCCAGCTTAAGGCTCAAAGATCTTCTACCAAACCTTCTCCAAATGGTAATTCTGATTAATTTCAGTAATCAAAAACAGAACAGAGAAATCCAAAGGAAAAAGTAAAAATGAAAATTAAAAAAACTAAAACGAAAAACGAAACTAAACTAAAAAAAAACCTGAACTTACGCAAAGATGTAGTGTGCGGTTTACTGTGTATCAACAACACGTATTTTGATCCCCTAGAGGATTCTGGACATAAATTACAAATAACTAACAATGCCAAAGAATTTAACTATCATCAAATAATCCCGAATACTTAATAGTTATTCTTTTGTTCAATAAAATAAAATTCCATAAAGGAAACAGTATATAATTGATGAACGTCTCAACACGTCTTCTATTTTGATAATTGATATCTGATCATTTTTCGAGAAAAAAAATACCGGGAAACTTTTTTTCCAGTCAGGTGAACTTTCCAATGATCTTAAAACAAACAACACAACATGACAATCAGACCTACTTAACCGTAGGACGAAAGAGTACCTACCAACCTTACCTCACAAAACTAAACTCTGACGAAAAGATATGACACTTATCAAAATTATAACGTTATATGTCATAATGTCTTAATTTTGCAACTCTCGAAATCCACTTTCCATTATAGTACGCCACGTTAGCTTGCCAACCATTTGGAGCTTGATAACTCTTTATCCGACCTATTCGAAATGGCTGACTTGTAAAATAGTATATGTGGGTATGACGACTTCAGCATTAATATCAGGTCATACACGCTTGACTAGTGTTGTGTACTCTGTCTTTTTCTTCCATATCCCAGGTTCTGAATCTAAAACTGTGTTTCGCCGTTCTGAAGAAACCCAACAAACTCGAAACACATGTCAAAGGCTGCTTTTTAGTGAGAGTATTACCGTTATATTCTTTTGTTGTTTGAAGATTCGGTGATGGATTCATCGCCACTACTCCAGTCTCTTGAACCAGAGAGGTGATTCTGTATCTACATATAATCAGTGTAATTATATGATAGATGTGAATTCTAAGAATTGATAAGAACTATCAGGTTGATTGAGCTCTATTGAATTAGTCAATATTGCCGCCTTGTATGTTGAACAAATATTAAAATGAATGTATTCTTGTAATTTCAAACATTAAAATTAAACGAAAATCACTGTCAAATCAGCATCAACTCTGAAATTGCTGTGTTCAAATAACTTTTTAAGTTATCGAAAATTAGAAGTCATAAGAGTACTTCGATAGTTCTTTCTGCGATGTTTTCTTGAAGGTGTACCCTCAAGACTCTAGCGAGTAATTTGTGAGAGGATAATCGACAAGGTGTTATGAAGAAAAAGTGGTATATGTACACTCTGCTAGTAGCGCAAAAACTTCGCTTTTTTATGAATTAGTGCTTTTCATTTTTTTTTTATTCGAGCAGAATATTTGAATAGATGTAAACCCGGACTCTATCTTTACACCCTCCTCATTCGGGCAACTGTCATCACTTCATCAACTTCATCAGAGACTTAAAACTCCAAGTCACCCAGAATCATTCTATAAATGTTTTCAATATTCTATGTGAAGACATATTCAACCAGTTTATATGATATTGGCACAAAAATAAGAGAGATTCAGATCGAAATTGTAGAAAAAACTAACTTTGCTATCGTGCGTCTCATCAGAGGCATTGAATTTCATCAATTCAAAGAGTTTTTCAATGTTTTCAACTGTTTTCCACGTTTTGATTGCGTGGAGGAGATTATATCGTTTCTCTTAATTTTTTTCTGTTTTTCTCTTCTGTTTCTTCTTTCTTTGTATTATAATATGTTTATTGTATGACGTCAAAAATTGTTAAAATATTTATTCAATTATTTTTTGGGTATTTTTAATTTAATTCTCAATTGTATAGTTTTATTGGCCTGTAAATGAATGAATAAATTAATTCATTTTGAATAAAAACAAGAATGAATGAACATCTAAATTGTCAATGAATTTATTATAAATGAATGAATCTGATTTGTCACAAATTTTTTGCGTTTATCATAAGTAACAATGAAATTCCATTCTCTTGAGTATATTCTTGATTGTGTTTTTGTTCTGCTAATTATGGTTTCAAGGTAATGGTCTTGCATTATTCTCCTGAAGTGGAAGCGTAACTGAAGAAAATGTTCTGAAAAACGGGTTTTTGTCCCTATTCGCATTCAAATCATATTTTGTTGAAGTATACCATATATATGGCAATTTCTCATGCAAAACTCGAAACTTCATACGAATATACTCATTCAATCGATAAATTTTTTCCGAAATTACAAAAAAGAGTCAATAAGCGAACGTAATAATTCTCTTGATTAATTTCGTCTGAATGATTGATATTTCGTATTCAAGAAATACGCAAGGCTTGCTACAGAAGGAAAGTAATATAAAACATCAAAGCTAGTCTCTTCTATTCAAATTCAGTCTATTCGTTAAGTTATAAGCTCTCCGAAAAATCCAATATATGTTCGACTCAAAAAATCATTACCTTCTACAAGTTGATTCCATTTCAATTCGACTCTCAGACTTGAATATTCGAAGAAAATATGCATCTAGTTTCTACCAGTTAGTTTTATCTCTTACTAGCTGAAGTACCCGCTTTGCGCAGTTAATTGAATAACATTCTCTACCAGTGAGAATTGAATTATGAGGTTCGAAGTAGAAAAGATTCGCATGTTGATTGTTAGCATATTTCACCATACATACTCATCGAACACAAACTTCATTCATTTGTATATTATCACTGTTCACTAGAAATTTCTCGATCTCATTTCATGAGGAACTAAAACCTTTTCGTACTTTTCGCTTTTTTTGGATAATTTTTCTGTATCACCTTGATTTTTCACCATTGTCTGGAGTAAAACTGGGGTTTAAACTTGTCGTGATAGTGATTTTTCAATTTCTATCAAGGAGTAGAATTAGCAACATTTGAATTTGGTTCGAATGATGGAAAATTTGATGTCATTTGATGAAAAAATCGAAAGTTTTTCACAAAAATATAATTCAGTGACATTAGGCCAACAAACTTCCACAAAGAGTAAACAGGAGTGATTTAAGATATTCCCAAATATTTCAAAATATTTTCAAATGTTTCTGGATGTTTCAGAATGTCCTGAATAATCAAAGGTTATATCCTTCGAGTTGGCATATAAGCTTATCCCATATACTACTCACATACGAGTCCTATACTAGTATGTTTAGAAAGTTTTTGTGAGGTTTAAATTTTATGGATATCAATCATTCAATTTCAGTAAACTTTAATGTTTCTGTGTTGAAGGTTCAGAGTGCATAGATTCTAAAGCGTTCAAGTTTTGCAATTCATTGACGATTTTTCAGATGTGAGTTGTATGTAATTTGAACTTTTGAGTATTTCTAACTTTCTGAACATCTGCAATTTGCATCTATACTCTAGTATAGGACCAGAAATAAGGAACGAGTTATGCCAAGCTATCTAGAGTTATTTCATTTTTTCATATTTTTTGTGTTTTGTATTCAGCCCCATAAACACTTTTACATAAAATTTTCGTCCTTCTTTCTTTTTCTTAGTAGCTAGTTGTTTTTTTCTCATATTTTGTCATGAGAATTCATCTTGTGTCTTCAGAGTTAATGAATGAATCAGGCATTAATTCATCGAAAAATTTCGAACTGAAAAAAGCTTTATATAACTCTATTAGGTAACTGATAACTGATCGGTAACTGGTAAACTGATCACAGTCTATATATAGCATTGATAAAATTGTATTCATGGAATTGTCTTAGGTACAAAGGTTCTCTTCAGCCATATTATTGAAAATACCCGCTAACATAATAAACCAATCTATCGCCCTGAAGTAGAGTCAGAGAACTGAGTTTCCAGACAAACATGTTTTGATGTTCAATTTTACAGACGATCTTCTTCATTTTTGGTTCCAAAGTTTATAAACGTTCTTAAGAGAAATTGTCATTCCAATCTAACCTCAAACATAAATCACTGTTGCCATAAAATTGAGCGTCAGGATGATTCTTATCTCTACAAGATCAATTTAAATCTGTTTCATATCACAAAAATATTGAAAATTGCCCCGAATGCAAGCGTCTTCTATCGCTTTCATTCCGGTTCCAGTTATTCGTAATTGGGACCGAACTCAATTGAAAGCATAGAAAATAAATTCGAAAAAAATGGCCATACTATCTTTTCAATTCCGAAAATTAAATTCGAAACGGTCACAAAAATTACATTACGAAACTGCCAAGTGTTTCAAATAATGAAATTGCACTTTCTTAAAATGTTCCAACGAGTATTGCGAGGGGGATATAAAAATTATATGGTTTTTAATTGTCTAATAATTTCATATTGATCGACAGAATTGACAAGATAGTGATGGTATAGAATAGGTGGAACTGGTATGAAATTGTTATCCGCAACAAAAAAAAAAATCAGATGTCTCAGAGCAGGGATCATTTTCTAGAAATCTACACTTTGTAAAGTAGTCTACCTGCTTAGATATTGTTCGCGATTGTTCCCGTATTTCAGGGGTCTATTCGGCGATATTTTTGAAGAAATGAGGTTTTTGTGTTTATGACACTGAATGAAATATTAAGGAAAAAGGACACTAAAACATTCAATCGAAAAATTCGAATTAACCAAAAGAATGTTCTATATGTATCTATTCATTTTATTAATTTTAATTGACAATGTGGAAAATTTCAATAGACTCCGCAATTTGCAGATATTTCAATAAGCAAAGATATTTCTTACAGAAAGGGTGATAAAAATTCGTGAAATACTACTACAATTTATGCGACTTATGATGAGGTAGGTATTTATTCATCAACGTCGTTTGAAAAAATCCTTAGTTTAGCTTTATTACGAATTGTAACTTTGTCAGAACTATTGTATAATTGAACTTTATGTCAAACTTCGTTAATACCATTCGGGAAGGTTGTATTTTGAATTTCAATGACTCGATGAGAATAATCAAGTTTTATTTCATATCAAAAAATTCTAAGTTTGTTTACAAAATCACTCACATGAAAATAGTTAGCTCTCCAATACAGAAATGAGAAAACTTATTTTTAATTTTTTTACATCTCTTTCTATAGGAAACCTCACATTTCCTATAGAAAAAATTGCAAATTGAATATATAGTCCAATCAAACTTCACAGAAAACTCATTGCTACAGATTCAATAACAGTTCAGCTAGAAAGAAACCTATAATTTTCATTCATTTAATTTTCATCTCAAAAATATTTCATTCACTGATCAAATATGTTTTTTGAAAAACAGTAAAATTATTAATCAAGAATACACTTGTTTTTGAAAATATTTAATTTCGGATCAACTTTCACAAACTCAATTCATCACAGGCAATAAAACTTAGCGGATAAAGTATTTTCACTTGAAAAACAACGAAATATTCTCCGTGAGGAAAACTCCAGTTATATCTCAATATAGAGAAATTCGCGAGCTGAAACGGCTGATTTAGGTGAAATAAATCCAAGTCGACCGTGATAGCAGGGGATTTTATCATTTTGAAATATTGCTATAATAAATGAAAATCGAAGGCATGGCTTACAAGACGAGTTCATCACATTTTGTCTCCCCGTAAATAAATCCGTTCTCGTAAATCTGTTTATTTCTGTACGGGACTGGCATTATTTACTGCTCATAACGTGAAATTCGGGACTACAGAAGAATAACGGTTATGCTTGCCTTATTGACCATTTACGTCCGCAATGCCAAGAAGTCGACTTCTGGTTCTAAAACTTATACTTGCTGTTCCTTGAAGAAAAACTTCAATTGTGGGTTTAGATGTTTAGTTGAATTACTTGAGTTTCATACTGGAAGTTGTTGAATGCGATATATAAAATTTCTGGGCACTTGAGCGTGTTTACTTGTTTTACCTTTTAACCTCCCCAGTTTGATGCAGTATATTCGAAACCTCCATATATTATAGTGAGTGTATTTGAGGGGAAGAATTTGATTAATACGTCCACAGGCTGCATTGCATGTAAGTTGCTACATTCAGCTTTATTGAGGTACTATATATATATATATATATATATATATATATATATATATATATATATACTTAATATTATTTCTTAGCCTTATATTTACATATATATTTTATTGAATGGAGTTCTTGGGTTATTAAGTCTATTAGTAACTGTTGGTAACTCTATATTTTATTTACATATAGTTTTTCACGTTTCGACAAACCAATGTTGTCTTTTTCAAAAAATTTTTTTACCCTATAACAGCTCTACTCTGCACAAAATAGTGTTGAATTCTCTTAAAATTACATACAGTACGATAATAAATATCACAGTCACAAAATGAACGTTTTAAATCCAACTGAATCGTCTGCTGGTACAGTGAATTAAAAATATTATCAATAAGCGATTTTCAACAGCTTATTTATTTTTCGTCTGAAAAATAATTCATGATAATTTTCAACAAAAAATAAATAATCTGTTGAAAATCGCTCATTGATTATATTTTTAATTCACTGTACCTACCTGACGATTCTGTTTGATTTAAAACGTTCATTTTGTGACTGTGATATTCATTATCGTATTGTTTGTAATTTTAAAAGAATTTAACACTATTTTGTGCAGAGAAGAGCTGTTATAAGGAAAACAAATTTTCTGAGGAAGACAACACTGGTTTGTCGAAACGTAAAAAACTATATGTAAATAAAATATAGAGTTACCAACAGTTAGTAATAGACTTAATAACCCAAGAACTCCGTTCAATAATATATATATATATATATATATATATATATATATATATATATATATATATATATATATATATATATATATATATATATATATATATATATATATATATATATATATATATATATATATATATATATATATATATATATATATATATATATATATATATATATATATATATATATATATATATATATATATGCAATGAGCGAGGTTCCAATCTCCGGACCTTCTTATTGGTTATCCTTATAATTTTCTTCTTATGTAACACTTTTTTTCCGCATGCGGTGTATATAAGTTATAATTGATTTTTGAGGCATAATTCACAATATCCGGGAATTATGAAAAATGAATAAGGATCCATCGGAGAAAAAATTAATTATTGTCTAAACTCCATCATTTATCGAATTGGCTTCATTTATCGATAATTGTCATTGTGAATGTTGCAAAAATATGTGAAATCATTGAAATCTATTTTCTCAAAACTTAAGGAAAATGATGTATTAATTAATGTTGTATACAGTATTCCATGCAAAGACTCTAACAAATGTTACATTGGTCAAACTTCCACAAAACTTCGACAAAGAGTCACCCTACATAAGAGCAATATGAAAAGTTTTGAAAATACATGTGCCTTAGCTTGTCATGGGAACACAGAAGATCACCAACCTGACTATGACAACAATACTATATTAGATTCAGAAACCAATTATGAAAAGAGAACATTTATGTAAATGGTGAGAATATGTCAGTGTGAAAATCCTATGAACTCAAGGCGAAATATTGACTCTCTCGGTACAATGTTTTCATATCTGATATCTTTGGAAGAAAGAAGAGGGTCTGATAACACCTCACTCATAAATAGTATGGTGTAATGCTTTGTCTGGCGGCTCTCGAAGTGGAAAATACTTTTGTATGAACAATAATTGCCCTAACTAATCAAATACTTTGTAACTGGCTATTTCAATTCTCCTTCTTTTCAATATAAAATTTAGATAAAATCAGCTACACAGAAAGGTGGTTATGGATTTATAATGCTCTGTATCGTTAGCTAGCAGTTCTCTTATTATAAAGGTTTTGTACATGTGTCGTTTAATTTAAAGACTATGGATCATTTTCAGATTTTTCCCTGGTTACATTGGAGTCGTAGATTGTGTTCTCAGGTTAGAGTTTGAGTAATTTCCATGTTTTTGGCCAAGACCTGTGCCTTTTTGTTGTTTTCATAAATTTGTGATTGTGCCTTTTAGTTAAGTATTAACGTAGATTTTTGATGAACTTATAGAACTTTGGAGCTATATATTTTTCCAAGGATTTGTGTGCTTAGCTGGAGTTTACGGAATGTCCTGAGGTTTGGAATTGTACCCAAATTTTAAATTGTAACCAACACCTATTCAATACCGTAGCTCAGATATGTTTAGGTCGTTTGTATTTTGCTGTCGTTCCGTCGAACCTGGCTTTTAACAATATCATTGTCATTGTTTTGTAAAAATCAGACATAACGTGCACGGTGGGTTATCAACTGGAGTTAAACCCTACGGTCTGGCACAAATTTCTTTTATTTTATTGAACAACCTTTCAGAGTAAACCTCAATTTCGTAAGTTAACCTTTTTTTGTTTTTTGATCCACCATTTTGATTGTGATATAACATTGTAACACACCTGATGAAGAAACAATATAGTTTTGAAAGCTCGAGTTGAGGAATAAAAAGAGTCTTCTCATTTGTATATATATATATATATATATATATATATATATATATATATATATATATATATATATATCGATCACACGGAGTAGAATCGATCACATTCAGAATTCATTTGAGCAAGAAAATAATTCTTCTCTCTATTGGTTACATGTTTTCATTCAATTTGCAGCGTCTTAAATATTTCAAATATATGGGTTATCGTTCAAATAATTTATGTCGAATTCAGAGAACTTACCGTGGGGAAGATCGAAGTTTACTGAATTGGCAATTACTCAAATATACTGCACAGAAACTAATTAATTAACATCAAAGCTATCAGACGAGTGATAGCTTACAAAACACAAGAATACAGCGAATGTGTGAATCACACTAATAGAACCCAGTTGTTTGTTTGGATAAAAAGGAACGCAAGCGGGATATTGGATGGATTCCTGGACTTAAAAAAAATACTTTAGAAAAACCTGATGCTATAATAGTTTCATCAACTAGTTCACCATTCCTCAATGCTTATGAACTCCAAACAAATCAAAAAAGTAGATTCAGCATCTTTTTGCACTACTTGAGCAGACAATTTTCATACGGATATAAAGCTCAAAATAGGTCTTCAATTCGTTTGAAGATTTTTCAATTTTTTCAGTTCGAACTGTGGCATTGGTTGAGTACTTTTCTCTTCAAAACTGTAATGGTACAGCGTTTTAAGAGAGAACAACCACATATCAGTTTTATGAGGAAAATAGTCTCAGTGCGACACCCAGGTTTATGAGCTCTTTGTTCTAAGAATATGGTTCATAGTTTAGTTTTTGAACACAGATCACTATTTGTTCGATTTTCATTCGACACCAGCATTTATTCATTAGAAGTGTTAGACTGAATGATTAAAAGTAACGAAATTGTAGATATGAACAAATGCCTCCTTGATTCAACAATGAAAAAGTAAACCATAGACTTATCTGCCTACTTCTACATAGTGAAGTTAATGAGTAATGAATGATGGTGATCAAAACATTAATGAAGGAAAAGAGAATCGATAGGTTTTTACTACACAAATATCGTTGGTCATTTTATGGATTTAATTCCTTTCAACCCAGATCGTGAGTACTAATTCGAGAAATTATTGAATATAATTATCATTATATAGTTCATTGAAAAATCGCTGATGTCTTGGTGAATAATCGTTAAATGAAAATTAAATAACAGGCATAGGGCCTAACTTCACAGGACTATTATATATCAATTTTTCAGATGTGGTACCCTATTTTTCAAAGTTCTGGGCAGAGGTTCGGAAGCAATTAGTTCAATTCTGTGAATCTAAGCTAGGATATAATTATTATTTCTGATTGTTCTCAAAGTGGACATCAGAAACCTTATATAGCTCCTTTGGACCAACAGTCTATCGCTGATTCCAAACGTCCCTATATTACGGTGGGATCGAACCCACCAGGACAGTAAGTCGAGAGCCTATATGTCAAGTGAAGTCATTTAAATTTTATAAGCAAAGTATTAATATGTACTGACAAATGTAGTATCTTAAGCAACTTAATCTAATTTCTATTTCATTTGAAATTCAATTATTCACTTTTTCCAGTTTCAACCTTACTATATTCTACTCGAAGTGAGTGTATAAAGTTCATGTTTCGTGGTAATTAATTGAATACATTTTACTGTTAATTATTTTATATATTATTTTTTTTATAGGTGAGACGTATTAAAAATGTCTGTATGATATACATATTGGACATAATTTAGTTTAAAGGTAATTAAAATTTGTATTATGTGCTCCTCTATTATAGGACATTTTTTAACTGTCTGTTGAGTGATCCCTCGTATGTGAAAATGAAAAGAAACAATTTGAGAAAAAGCTAATTACGATAACCAATTTTCAATTCAAACACTCTTTATCGGTGCTGCTATGATTATATTTCACATCTTTCCGGAAAGACCGTCATATCTTGGTAAAAAAATTGTGTAGGAGTCTTCATTCCTGCGCATTGTGCTGTCTTATTATGGTGATTTCTTTCATAAATTCATTAACCCCTAGCTGTGTTACATAGAACTTATTACACCGCTGGGCCACTAAGCAACTGAAGTATTCTGATTGATCACACAACAATTTATTTTATGTTGAATATTTGAATCATCCTCATCAAAATGTCTTCTATGCTTGTTGTTAAAGGCTTGTTGATCTTGCCATGAAAACAGCACCTGATTAGCCTGAGCGTAACCGTACTACTTGGTGAAATGTTCTTGGTGCCATTTTACCAGCACACTGAAAGCCAGTCAGCTTATACCCAGTCTGGACCATTGTTAAGACAAAGCTTGTGAACCGATATAATCATATCGGTAATGTCATCATTATGTTGAATACTAACTGAATCGCTGAATGAATGAAATCGAAGGATTTATAACAAAGAGCTGAATTTAATCTGAAAAAACTGACAGAGTAACTAATAACCTATGAAAAAAATTGAATGAAATATTACAGAGAACTGAATCTGATTCAATTCATATTATTCAATTTCCTTCTTCTACATAACTCCTAATATGAATTCAAGGAGTATGTCACATTTATTAGCAACTGTATTGAATACAGACTCTATTAAATAAATGGAGGATTGTATTGACGAATTGACCCTTGGAGTCCCTAGGTGAAATGATTTTGTCGTACGCGAATTTCGCCTAGGAACAAGAAATTTCAAAGCCAACAAGGGAGGAGGACAATCAATCATGTTGTGAAGTGATTTGTACCGAAATTCGAGTGATCTACTTTTCTGCAATGGAGTTGAACTAAATCAACTCAATAATTTGTCATGATACACTCTTCTCTACGGATAAACTTCATATTTCCTTCAAACTAACAATTTCAAGAACCTCTCTGAATGGCCTCACGCTGATATTGATGGCAAGTATCAATGTAATATAATGATATAATAATAATAAAATTTATTGAGAACCATTCCTTAGATTGTACCATACATTCAATAGTTAACACTTAGAAGAATGGTCACAAAAGGACTGAATTCAGTTTTGAATCTGATCCTCCATTCAGCCCTCGAACAAAAATATTGATTCAATATATATTTACAATAATATTTGAAAAGAAAACTATATTTGAAAAGAAAAGGAAGAAATTATCTCAAAATTACAATTTCACATGGTGAGCGACATTTGTGGTAAAAAAATAAACAAACTTTTAATACAAAAATTCATTCATACATTATTGCCTACATTCGAATCATCAAAGTACCCTGCCACGCTAGAGTATGCCTGTTAACAGCAATGACTCGAGCACACTAACATCAAACGATTGAGCATTCAGTAATTTCGAAGTCGACGGTAAATGGTTGCAGATTTCATTACTGTGATAATAAAGTGAGTGCTCAAATTTAGCTGTTTTATGCAGATGAATAAGTAGCACATCACTGTTTCTTCTTGAACACTCATGATTACTATTCAATTCAATAAACCTATCTTCATTTTCTATAAGATATAGTAAACATCTGAAATATATAAACAAGGTAGTGTGAGTATGTAATTACTATTGAAGATAGGTTCGTTGATGAATATTGAATATTCATCGAAGTATTCACTTCTGTGTAATAAACACCCTATTTATTTCGGTAGAGAAGTCTCGCAGCAGAATATTATAATTCGGATGACTATAAACAAGACTGTACTAATACACATTCATAACACAGTTTATATGTATAATGTTCTCAATTCTCGAGATTGCAAAAAATGAGTAACTCAATTTTTTACATAAGACATCAATCGGTGTTGTCCATCTCAAATTTCTGTGTACATATATTCCAAGAAACTCAGTTGATTGGGATGATGATATAGTGTTTTCTCCATATCTCACATTCAAGGTATTGTTTAATAGTGTTGGCGTTCACTTGATGTAAATCCATTATAATTGAATACGAACTTAAATTCAAACACTTGAACTTATGATTTACACTTTATTGACTACATAGCATGACATTATTCTGTAAGCATCTGAAGAAGTCGTTTGTAACGTCGAAACGCGTCATGCTATGTAGTCAATAAAGTGTAAATCATAAGTTCAAGTGTTCGAATTTAAGTTTATATTCAAAGTACTGATTCCATTGCCCTTTCAGAAAACAATTACCATTGTTTCGACAAAAATGAACACATACAATTTTGTTAACGTTCACCATCACATTTTTCATTAGACACCAATTAACAAACTCCCTCACAATGCAATACCAATAAATGGGATGCCAGATCATGCTTATTTGTTTTGGAAGCACCATATTCATTCTTTGTGCTCCTCCCTTTCCTCCAGATGCTACGCCATTATGGTATTCCTGGTAGAGAATCTTGCAAACCTTATTTCATGAACAACTTTCTGACCCTTGTATCTATATTTATACTCCAGAATTTGTTTTTCGTTAAGAGACACATTTCTCGATTACCCGAACGTGGTCAAATGTCTGCCTATACATTTCGTGTTTCCAGTAAGCTACATGTTCCGTTTTTCAGGCTGAGCCAGTCTCAGGGAACTCCGCGTTTTCTCGCCTTGAGGCTTTACAATTGTCTATCTGCAGATGTGCGTGACATTTTCAATGTTCATATTTTCAGGGATAAAATATATGATTTACTGTTGCAGGGAGCGTTTTATTCGATAGATGAATACCTTAGGTGGAGTGGTATTGGACATACTGTGATTTTTTGATTATTCGATTTTTTGAATCTTGATGTCTTGATGTTTATTTGCAATTTCATGTTTATGACAATATCCTATACTTTTCTTCAAGTCTGAAGGAAATAATAATCATTATTATTATTATTATCATTATTATTATTACTATTATTATTATTATTATTATTATTATTATTATTATTATTATTATTATTATTATTATTATTATTATTATTATTATTATTATTATTATTATTATTATTATTATTATTATTATTATTATTATTATTATTATTATTATTATTATTATTATTATTATTATTATTATTATTATTCTGCTATACCCCAGCTACGGATTAGAGTATTGAATAGTAACATAAATATCGATGATTTATTGAAATATTTGCCATTGCGTATAACGAATCAATATATTTTCGAGGCAGATCAAATGAGTTGGGTGAGATGTGTGGAATAAATACAAGTTTCTGATCGAAGATTTTACCAAAATTTCTCATTCTGTCAGAACGAGAAAGAACCTGACCACCGACGCAGTATGCAGAACCATTGAAACTGTTGAGTTTCAATTTTACTAACTGCAAGGTTCCATTTGTCTTCGTTAAACTCTGATAATGCCCACCGAAGTAGGCGTAATATTTCTTGCTCTTTTTGAAATTGGAATGCAAAAAATATAATCCATCGACAATTATCCCAGATATGAGTGCAAAGTATAAAAAAATATATATCACTTCTTAAAATAATTTCGAGCCACACGTGCATTTCTAGTAAGAAAGACAGATGAACGCTCGAAATGTCAATATCTGTCGATTTCTGTCAATTTCGAATAAACCACGAATGTTATGCTTTTCCGGAAAAGTTCCCCGTTATTTCTCAATAATACCGCACCTTAATTGTGTTATACCTATTACTTTTGTAGAACTGTCAACAATGGCTTGATAAAGTTTTATCGCTATTGGTTGAACAATAAGACCTCTCATAAAATACAAAAAAACTCACAAACATTAGTTTTTATACAAGTTTACTATACATATTGTATTTACGGTAGTGCATGTAATAAAATGGAAAGAATTCACGGCAATCAGTGAGTAGTAATGCAGCATATAAAGCACACATTTATTTTTATATTTCAGATATATTTAGAAAATATATGAAAATCGAAAATAACAGAATGGAAAGTGCTGAAATCATGTCACATTCCACTGTGTTCGTGTTGGAGAATTTTTGATTGAAAACCCTGTTGAAAAAAGTTGAATTTGTCAGTAATTATTGTGTTGATTATGACACCTTAGAAACTAGGAATTGGGTAAGGCTGCTTGAAATTGTGATCTCATTTACGTGAGAAATAGGGGCCAGCACAAACATCGGAAGGAAGTATTCAGGGAAGTATCGGAAGCATCATAATAGGGACCATAAATATGCAGTTACTGTTCCCTCGTTGTATCGTATATCATTTCTACCTCCTTCTACGATATACGAATGGCTCAAGTTATTATTCTATAACACAGGTCAGGCTCGAAAATGTCAATTTGAAGTTGAAATGAACCCGTTGGATGGAATATTTCATATGGAACGAGTCTGGAGAAGGGATCAAATTACTTTGTATGGACATTTTTCGGTTGATATGTAGAGGCCGACATCACAGAAAGTCATGGCAAAGAGTGGACATAAAAACATCGTTGTTTGCGGTGACTTCTTGATTAAGAGACGTACAGAGGTGACGTCTCAGGTGAAGAGAACGAGTAATTCTGACAATTTTTACATAAAAATATATGCCATAAGAATACCCAACAATGTATCATTATACAGATAAAAACGAATATATAGAGAGGCGCAGTGAGAAAACGAGTATCGTATTCAACAAACTTTGAGCAAAAATTATCCCCATTCCTAGAAGTTTTTTCTGAGGTGGGAGACCTCCTGAGTTTCAAAAATGAACCCTTCTCCTCGAGAAATATTTGGGGGTGTTTTTTCAAAGATTTCGAGATGACAAATATTCTTGGAGATACAAATGGGAGTTTCAAATCTTTTACTCTATCAACAGCCAGGATTGACCTTCACGCATTTTCGAAAGTCGTTCCACACGTCTCTTATTGCAGAAGACCCTTTCAAACTTCGAAATTTCTTCAGAGTCTAATGAAAGTCTTCACTTTTCAAGACGAATGCACATTTTTGTTATAATTTCTTCAATGATTATATGAATTAATGTACAATCGTTGAATAATGAGAACTATTCTCTAAATTGCCTGATGTACAATCTTTGAGATAATTTTCGTTCATTATTTAACTGTATACAAAATAGTGTTTATTCAGTAGGAACTGACAATGCCAGAGCTCGAGAACTCAATTGACACTGACAGTTTGAATTTTCATGTTCGTGTTCTTAATGTTCGTAGATGAATTTCACATGCTGGTTCTATATTATATTGCTCATTTATTTTATGTATGAATATCTCACTATCTTCCATGAAGAAGAAAAATTTTCAGTAAATAATTTTGTTGTTTATAAGCCTATTGAACACTGATCAGACTTGAATCAATAAGCATGTCAAACTATCCATAGTGTTATGAATTTTTATAAAATGTGAAATTCAATTTCAATCACAGAAACTAAACACTGGCGTTATAATGCATGACAGTATCCCCTTTTCGTTATATTCTCATTGTTTATTCTGCATACGTTTATTCAACACACTTTCTGAAGGAACAGAATTCATAATATAATAATTATAATAGTAATGAAAATCTTTATCCAGTTTAAAGGTTACATAATTACAATATTTGCTTTACGAAATTGAATAGAATATATGATAGATATAATATTAATTATATCCATTGAATTGAATTCAACTCTTGGCTTAATATTTCACGGTTATTGTAAAATAATCGAGAAATATTGAGCTGAAGGATCAATTTAATTTAATATTCAATTATGTTTTACCAAGATTTAAGCGAGAATTGAATCTCAGTAATTATATTCACAATATTAATTTTATAGCAGATAACAAAATCGAAATTTTATGAATAATCAGAACAGTAGTTTATGATTATAAATTATAAATGTAAACCAGTGATAGTCTTCGATTTAGTATTCTAAGGAAAACTGTTTTCCTTATGTTTTCCGCGGCGAGAGTATTATATTCATTTACTCTCTACGAAACGTCTACTTCAAATTGGAAAATTCTCTTTCCATCAAAGTTTTTCGAATCAATATAGATATCAATAATAATAAACATTCTGACAGAAACTTATTATGTTTCGGACCAAAGTGAAGAAAAATATAGATCATCTACGTATATGTTCAAAAGGGAAACTGGCTATAGGTGTCCCATATAAAAAAGCTATAATGCTTACCGTTCTCTGCATTATATTTGATATCTTCTCCATCTTCCCTTCTCCACATAACATAAGGATCTGGATAGCCCGTCGCCTTGCAGGTCAGACTCACGTTGGTGGATTCTAGAACCACCATGTCGCTGCTTGTCTCTCTATCTATTATACTCGGAGGAACTGCAAAAAGGCAATAAATATGAATGTCAACCGAAAGATGAAGATAGTGTTTATTAAGTGTGAATGGGATTTGCGTCAAGTAAAATGAACTGCTTTTATGCCATATATCCTTGTGTAACATATATACTAATCGACGAATAAATTTCTTGAATATTAGGAAGTTGAATAAATTCCACAGCAATCATATGTCATTAAGTGTTTGAATCTGAAGGTAAAAGCACTAACCAAATAAAGGAGAATTGAAATATTAGTTAATAGAGCGTTCAATTTAGACATAAAATAGTGGTTTAATAACAAGAATGCCCGGAAAGCCAATTATTGATGGAGAGCTGGGGTTTGCCATTACAAATGGAGTTTTGAAAATCCCCATCGATTCTATGTGTGCTACAGAAGTTATTCGAGGTCAAAGCAAAAAATTTGAGGTTTTCTGGAATTTTCTCGGAAACGGTAAGTTTCATCAAAAAAATTTCAAATCAAAGGTGTAGATCTCAAATTTCTCTACATCGTATGAAGACTCCAATATATGAAATTATTCATTTTCTGAAGCCTTGATAGGCCCAATAGCAAACGGAAATTCTTCAAAACGTTTATCTGCTTATCGAAAATGCAGAAACTTTATTTCATTTTCACAAGCGATAACCGGCTGCAACACTTCGTCAGCAATTTACGGAAGGGGAAAAACGTCAGTATTAAAATTATTAGTAGAGAAAAATTTTACTGACTGCGCTAAAATATATACAGAAATTGATAACAGACCTCGAACAATAAATACGGAAGGAATATGCTTTCTTCTTGGGGTTTATGGACCTCCAAAAAAATAACTTGCATTGATGAATATCGATAATTAGCTTTTGTAGAAAATACGCGAAACAAGAAACAAGTTCAACTATCATATTTTCCTCCACCATCGGTACCTGCTATTCAACACATGTATCGCTTATACCATCCAGTACAAACATTGCTAGGCAATAAACTGAACCCAGAATACTGGGGTTGGAAATTGATAGATAGTAGATTTTAATCTGGAATCGATTAAAATTTTACTTCCACCTGCTCCAGAAAAACTCTTGAACCTATACCAAATCTATACCAATTGCCAGGTGAGTCTTGATTGAATGTCCAGTTGAGTATAATAGAAGAAGATTCCTGTGATTTTATTGGAAAGACCAAATACTCAGGCACATTCCAAAAATTCATGAACATCCAGCAAGAGGAAGAGGAAGAAGAAAAAATCGAAAGAAAACAGTCTGTTGAGGAACACTTTCAAGAGTATGAATTAGATTAAGATATCTAAAGAAATCAAAATATTAGTTAAATCAATAATCAACAGCAATATCAAAAATCAATATCAATCTTCTTCTTTAACAGCACTATAGCCTGTTACAGGCCAAGGCTTTCTCAGTCTGCTTTCACCAGACAGGGCGACTTGCAGCCAGATTTCTCCATCTGGTTAATCAATATCAATAATAAGGTATTATCTGGAATTTGACGGGCATTGTACCCTTAGAATATACTTAAATTGTTATGACAGTTAGTGGAGTAGGACTACAGGGAACACCACGGTGAAAAAAACGCGCCGAGTGCACTAGCTCACAGATGGCGTGGAAATGTGTTCATATTATGTATAATGTGACTCTTAGAATCGCGATATCTCAGGAATGGTAACTCCTAGGGAAAAAATCATAACGACCGATTTTGTAGAGAATTTTAAGACCTACAGCTTTGGGCAGAGGTTTTGTTCGAGAAAATATATATACGTTTTCGAGAAAAACCGAAAGAACCTCACATTTTCACATTTGACCCCAAATAACTTCTGTAGCACACATAGGATCGATGGGAATTTCCAAAAATCTATTTGTAATGGTAAACCCCAGCTCTCCACCAATATTTGGCTTGCCGGGAATTTTGGTTATTTCAAATGTCTATATTGACCGGAGTATGAGTCACTTTTAATGATTGATAGTTACTAATAGTTTTGTGTGTTATCGCATTCGCCAATTTACACATTCTTGCGATTCGTGGAGAACATACGCATATTATAACTGCAAGTTACTCAGTCCTTAAATCATCAACATATTCATGTAACTCTTGATAAAGTTGAAACATTGGATTATATATTGAATAAAACAAAACAGTCGGTTTAGTTTCACAAGCTTAGCTTTTGAAAATCGGAAACCAAACCCAAAAAATTGTTATGAATTTAATATTATATTAATTGAATAATGAATCAATATGAAATTGAAATAAGGGAATTGAATCTCCATTACAAATGAAAATTCATCATATGAGTAGTATTTCTTTCGCAGTAAATCTCGTCAATGAGTTTGGCATGTTCAGAGTTCCTCACATTGATAGGTAATTTATCATAAAATTCAAAACGAAAAGAAGTGTTTTCATTTTGAGAATTACTGAGTCCACACAATTCTGCACGTTGATCTTGTTAATTCTTGTGTCATATATGTGAAAATTCGCATTGGACTTAACATTCTTATTTTTTTTCAATTTGAGACAATAATTAGGTATTTCTAATTCATTTACTCCAGAAAAGCCGCCTCATAGAAGTATAACACGTAGAATTTCTAACAAAGTCAAAAGTTTTATCATAAAAACATCTTTAACAAACGATTTCTCAACTTCCATGACTATCAAGATTTTCAATAATTCAGAATGATGACACCAATGGCTGGAGAGATAATCAATTATTTGTGGAAACACTCCTAACACCCTCTGTTATACTTATAAAAAAAGTTTTTTGGTCAAAGTACTCTTCTAAAATTGTTTTCCGAATATATGTTTCATCTCATTTCTTTTCGAACGGAGAAGTGAAATATTATTTTACTGATCAGTCCTGAAATTGAATTGAATTATTAAATTCCGAAAATATCAAGTCGAAAATATAGGCAGTACATTTAAAATGATGTATCTCGAACATAATCTTGCAATTTTCAATTGATCTACACTTTAGAATATATGTGATCAATTTGAAGCAATAAGAGATATTTATATTTATAAATCTAACAATGCAGCATATCCACGTTGGATGTGCTTCTATTTTGATGTTTACGCTCAAACTTGAAGATCCTGGTTGTTGATATAACAATAATTTGGTGTTCTCAACAATAACCTTCTTGCAGTTCCTCAGTCAAAGTGATATCGAGCAAAATTGACGACAACATGACTGATCGGTGAAAACAAAATAAAATCCTTCAATCAGTTTGTAAGAAGATGAAAGGATTCTGCCAAACATAAATGGAGTATTAGACACTTCGGTACACAACTCAGTATTCTAGTTGTATGTCAAGTCTTCAACTAGAAATCTGTAAACTTGAAAGTTTCTTTTCAATTTGAGCAATTATATAATTCTGTGCTTGTTATCCAAATTCCATTAAATTATAATCTTAGTTCAGTAAATACCGTATACCTGATATTATGGGTTGATGAAAATGGAGTTCACTTGTAACACCCCTAACAAGTTCACATTTTTACAGATGTTTTAAATTAAGGTTAGGATTGTAATCCTAGGTAGGATACCAAGAATGAGCCTGGCTATGTTCTATTGTACAGAGTGGGAGGTAGTATCGCCCTCACTGACATTGCTAAGGTGGATTCACATATCAAACAGAACATATTTCAAAGAGCTCCAATAGAGAGCTATTGTGGAATGAAATAATATCACACAAAACACACAGTTCTTTCAGCATCCGTAAATTCAACATATCAAGTAATTCAAAACACATACAGTCCACTTATACAACACAACATTTAGTCTATCGCGAATTAGATGAATACCCAACATTTTAATCCTTGGAGCCGGGTATAAACATCAATCAATTCTCAGATATTCTATACGCTACCCGGTATTCGTAACTTTATGAGCACGAAATCCAGATGAAAAAGCGGAATAAAATTTTCCAATACAACAAAATGGAATTTCTTCCTAGTTTATGAATTGAAGTGAAATACCTTGTAACTATAAGCTTTAAAATAAGAACGAAATATGTAGTATAAAAAACGGTTGGGGGTTGAAACTCCGTTTCAACCCCCGACACAACATTTCTAATCCGGAGTAACATATTCTACATAGATTTACGTTTCCAGCGCGTAAAATGAAGAGGCTTGTGCGAACCAGTGCCACTTACATCCGAATGAAAACGCTTTCAGACCCTGCAGATTAAACATATTTTCACCCTCAAAGCAACGTTGAAAGCGCAGTAGCGAGGAGGAAAGAAATAACTCATAAGCCAACCCCAACATCCATATTTGCACTGGTTAGGGTCATTAATCACTACAGACTTAGTCGACTTAACAATGTAAAATCCGGATGCAATAAAAGAAAGACGAAAACGGGCAGGAGATTATTGTTTATTTCTACGGCTACGAGCCTTTATCCTTTCTAATATGCCAAGAACACAGCAAGTTAGTACAACGGGTCTAGGTTGTCTAGCAGCCACATTCTTTCAGATTGCACATAAAGTGAATTATTGTTTTGGTTAGTTCGTTTTTGCTTCAGGGACAGATAGAAATTATTTTTAGGCTTTCTTTCGAGAAAAGTTGTCTCATCTGACACGTATCAGTTTATTGTGTTATACAAAATACGAATCAATCCTAGTTTTTCAGTATTCGACAATTGAATTTCAAATATGATCTGAACGTTATCAAGAATTTAAATATCTGTCTTCATTGAAAAAGTTCATCGAAAAATTCCTTTTTCAGTTTTGTACGTCCTCAGGACAAAGATTTTTCTTTCAATATATGAGTACAATAGATATTTCCGATCAAGAACAATCTGAGAAACAGGAACATATAATCTTAATTAAAAATTGATGAGGCCGATACTTGATGTAAATCGATAAACATAATAAATCAATTGTTAAACTGATTTACACATATATTAAAAATAATACTGCATGACGTACGTTTCGATGAGATTCACGTTTTTCCATTTAGTCTGCACGTAGCATTTGAAAAAGGTGAATCTCATCGAAACGTACGTCATGCAGTATTATTTTCAATATATGTGTAAATCAGTTTAACAATTGTTTTATTATATAATCTTAATTGTGAAACATGTGAAAGGTCTGAAACATAAAGTAATTTAACATTGAATCAATGAACTTCGATATAGTTGCAAAGAAAACAGATTGAATCAAGTAATTACTAGCACGAAATAAATCCTTCAATCCAGCATAAAAAGGCCCGCATTCATTGAATGGTTTCGGTGATTATCTCAAATAAACAGAAATTGAAATTTCCAGAAATTAAGTGTTCAGTATGAAGTAAACAGCTCTATCCATTACTCAATTTACTTTTCACTTATTGTCATCCCTTCGAGAATTATATACGTATTGTGTCGTTCAAATCGACTCCCAAATATCAATCGAATTATGTTCGTTTCACAGATATCTCGTCATTCTGAAGGATAAACGTTCGTGACACTTTCTTATGTTTTGGAAATAAAAAAGAGAATAAAGAGAAAAAACCAAGATGACTTTGTTTTTTTTTTAAATTGAATTTGAAATACCTAAACATTCAGAGAATACAAAACCTATTCGTTTTCTCAACTCATGTCGATCTATTGAATATCTAATGAATTAAAAATCGTAATCCTCAGCAGCAACCTGAACCTGAGAACTGTCACATGAATTTGCCTACGGTTGAAGTATTTAGTCTCAGACATACACCTATAGCTTGATTCAAGAGTGGTGTTTTTCAATACTCCAGTAGGTTTGAGTACATAGGTCTGAATATTTGTGCCTCTCAATTTTATCGATCCTATTTTCTTCGGTGTCTACACAACAACTCTTTAAAATATCCCATATATCTGAGGTAACATATCTGTATTTTCCGATTGTCTAAAGCTATATTCATAACAGATAAGGTTACAGAAAAATCAGCTATTTCGATGCAGAACTGAAATCATCGGATAACTCACAATTAGGAAATTGTTCATTATATTTTTTCATTAATTTCACAATGGTCTTTTGGTAACCTTTCCATCTAAAAATCCGTGATATGGAAGATTTCTTCATTGATAACTATTCAATTTTGCTATAAGAGCAATGCTGAAATGAGATTGACATTAACGGAAGCTGCGAGCAAATTGAGAATTGGATTCCTTATTACCTAAAAATTATCCACTAGATTTTCTGAGGGTGAACTATTGAAATACACTCTTTAAAGCAGCAATTTCAAGAGTAATTTTGCGAAATAAAATAGATTCATCATGTTAAACAAAATCATTCAATATTTTACAGTTGATTCTTGAGCAATTTATATTTTTATATAATATCTGAAATAATATTTCTTCCAGTACAACTCACCTACAACCTGTAAGTAGCCCTGGCGGCTTCTCATCGGATCAGTGTTCACTTGGCACATGTACCAACCTCTGTCAGCTTCTTGTACGTTTTTGATATGTAAGTACCATGACCGATGGTCGTTAAAGCTAAGGGAAATCCTAGGATTTTGAGTTATTACGTTGTGATGAATTGAAAGAATCGTCTGCGTGTCCACTCTCACCCAAGCCACCTGCAATAAAAAGAAACTGATTGAGTTTTCTGAATTATTACAGCATGAGAATAATAAATGCTCCTATTTCGAGATTATTATGAGACTCTATACAAATTTGCGGAAACCGCTGAAAGAGACGAACTGAGTGTTCGCTCCTTATTCTGAGGAAAAATAAATTGAGAAGTATTCAGAGGAAACTGAATTTAGAGTTATTTTTCTATCAAAATTAGGTGAAAATTATCGAAAGTTCGTCAACCACCTACCTTTAAATAACTACAAAATTTTAAAAAAATTAAAACTTCATGTATATATATATATATATATATATTTTTTTTTTTTCATTGTTTGATTGGGATGGCAGTCCAGGACAGAAAAATAAGTTACCCTTCAGTATTTTTCAAGCTTTCGAAACTGTTCATTTTCTTCTTTAGGGCTGAAATTGTACAATACTCGTATTAAGAGTTTATATAGCAAGGCACTTTTGGAAAATTTTCTTATGATTACTGTGTGGTTAGTCCGAAAGTAAATTTGTTTTTTGAATTTTAAACAATAAGCATTCCCAAATGCCAAATTCCCAAATTACCAAAAAAATTTTAAAATTCAAGAAACAAATATAATTTCGGACTAACTTCACAGTAATTCCAAGAAACATTGTCAATAGTGTCTTGTTATATAAACTGTTAATATTTTACAATTTTAGCCCTGAGATAGAAAATTGGGATTGCAATATTGATATATACATATATATATATATATATATATATATATATATATATATATATATATATATATATATATATATATATATATATATATATATATATATATATATATATATATATATATATATATATATATATATATATATATATATATATATATATATATATATATATATATATATATATTTTTTTTTGAAAGTTTTTAGCATTAACAGGCTTTTTTAATATGAAAAAGTTTATTTCTGTTGACGTTTCGTTGTTATATTACAACTTTGTCAAAACTAATGAATAATTGAATTTATGAGTTACTATGGATATCAAATGTCAAACTTAATTTTTTGAAAATCAAATCAGTTTTTTTGTATATTCACTTATTGATTTTCATTATCAGAGGAATATTTCTGGCTCAGCATTCGCTTCGGAAGTTTTAGTCTTCTTCACCATGAGGAAACCTCTGGAAAACTCATGGTAAGCCAGGTGATTCTTAAGATTACAATTACATATAGTTTTTTATATACTTATCCAGAATGTGTATATTGTTCGTTTATGTGTGTGAAATTGAAGGTAGATCTGGAAAGAATGAGTTGTGAATAAACAAATATACAAAAACACATAAACGAACAATATACACATTCTGGATGAGTATATAAAAAACTATATGTAATTGTAATCTTAAGAATCACCTGGCTTACCATGAGTTTTTCAGAGGTTTCCTCATGGTGAAGAAGACTAAAACTTCCGAAGCGAATGCTGAGCCAGAAATATTCCTCTGATAATGAAAATCAATAAGTGAATATACAAAAAAACTAATTTGATTTTTCAAAAAATTAAGTTTGACATTTGATATCCATAGTAACTCATAAATTCAATTATTCATTAGTTTTGACAAAGTTGTAATATAACAACGAAACGTCAACAGAAATAAACTTCTTCATATTAAAAAAGCCTGTTAATGCTAAAAACTTTCAAAATAAATACCTCAAACAGGCAATAAATCAATTTCAAGAAATATATATATATATATATATATATATATATATATATATATATATATATATTTATATATTTATATTTATATATATATATATATATAAGGCAATCAAAAACATTGTATCTCTACAATGAAAACCTCCGGTTTAGAAGGAAGTTCCGTACCGAAAATTCATATAACTCAAGAAGGTTTAACTCAGGTTCATCTAGAAAAAAAAAAGCGAGAACTAAGCTGTTCTGAAGAAAGTCGAAAAGCTCGAAACACTTGTCAACAGCTGTTCATGCAGGCTATACGGTAATATTCTATTTCTTTTCATATAAATTTACCTTTCTTGAACCTTTTCGAATTATCTATTCAAACCGAAAAAATATATACAGATAGAAAAGTCTACTCGATACTTTTTGAAATAAGAGCTAACGCAGTTTGCAGGGACAAGTATATTCGTTGAAGCTTCATCTGGAGTGCAAAGCAAACAGCACTCCACTACAGCTCACAATTTCATGATGGTTAGAGTAGTTTGATATCAATCAAAATTTTTTCAAACTAACTATAGCAGTCTTGTCAATGGGGTCAATGCATTGGGAGATATCGAATTTTCAGAGGACAGAGGCTGATCTTGTCAAGGTAATCGAATAAAACGGTCGTTTGTCCCAAAGACCTAACTGACAATGCGGACGGGGGAAGAGGAGACCCCAGGCGATAGGAAAACATGGCTTGTCGCTATTGGCCAGAATCAACGAACCTGTACACGTAGAGTTTGTTGGGGATGCTGTGGTGTGACGTTATGCCTGCAGGGAGAAATTCGTGAGTTTACTTGATGATATTTTGTTAGAAATTATTTCGAAGTAATACTGGATTTTTTCGTTGACACAATCACACATTTGTAGGCGATTATATTTATATATATATATATATATATATATATATATATATATATATATATATATATATATATATGTGTGTACGTATGTAAGTATATGCATTATATATGCATACGACTTGCTCTATATTTCTGTCTGACAATCAGTGAGAGGGTATCTGAGAATTGAAATCTTTGCCTTTCATTCGTTGCACGTGGCGTGACTGATGAGTACCTTGTACTCATACACTGTGGGACAGTGACTGTCTTACGCTTTCAATAAATGTAGGCATCAATTTCATGATTCTTCAACATTTATCTCTAGAAGGATAATGGGGAATCCAATATTCTGTAACACGGAAACCTAGAAGGACAATGGAGACATCGCATTTCATTTTATATGTTTCACATAGCCAGCTCTGTTATAATGTTCTTTAGAATAAATGGTCAAAAATTATCGGAAGAAAGTTATAGTGTACTTTGATAACGAATATCTATAAGTTGTATTGTCTACAAGTGCGATAATATAGCTCGAGAACCACAGAATTTTTTTTCTTGTATTGAATTTCTGACAACTTTCGAGAAATGACAACGAGCGATTCTACAACCGCAACCTAGATGGCGAATTATTTCATTGAATTGGATGAAATTGTTCCAAAAAACTAGACTTGTTAAATGTATTATCTTGATTGATAAGGACGTGTGCAACTTTCAAAGTAAATATATTCATGTGCTTTTCATTGATTCTAAGATTTTAGATGTACGTTAATCTATGCATTATATATGCATAAGTCTTACTCTAAATTTCCATCTTACAATCAATAAGAGAGTTTGTGGGATTTGAAATCTTTGCCTATAATTTGCTGAACGTGGCGTGACTGATGAGTACCTTGTAGAACAAAACAGTAACTGTCCCACGCTTTCAATGAAAGTAGGCATCGATATAAAGATTCTTCAACATTTATCGCTAGAAGGATAATGAAGAATTCAATATTTTCTAACATTGGTCCCTAGAAGGACAATGGAAACATCGCAAAAGCATTCTGTAGTTCTCGTGCTATATTATCGCACATGTAAAGTTTACAATTGATAACGACGCGACGGGTGAAACTTTCTATCGTAAATGAACTGATGTGCTTTTCATTGGTTAGTAAAATTTGAGATTGACATTCATCTGTGCATTTTGTACATTACATATGCATACGACTTAGTGTATATTTCTGTCTTATGATCTATCGGGGGGGTAGATGAGGATTGAAGTAGTGTTCTTTCATTTGTTAGACGTGGAGTAACTGATGAGTACCTTGTAGCACGAAATGGTGTCTTGAATTTATAATAATAAATTCAATATAATTGATATAAGGTTTCAATATAAGGGTTGTTAATATATATATATATATATATATATATATATATATATATATATATATATATATATATATATATATATATATATATATATATATATATATATATATATATATATATATATATATATATATATATATATAAGGTTTGTTTGGACCTTATGAGCTATAAGTACAAACTCTTTCTTATTAAGCCAAGCTTTCGAATTTATTCAATTCATGATCAGAGAAATCTACAAATAAGAGCATCTTACAATCACAACCTGAATTCCTGACTTGAGTTGTAGTAATTATGAATTGTTATGAAGTAAAATTGGAATATTATGAATTATGATGCAGTAATTCATGTGATATATCATATTGACAACAATATTCGAAAGCCTAGATATTCATCCTTTTCCTTTGTGAACTTTTTCCGGAGGAAACTCTTCAATTTATGTCAAATCAATGTGCACAGCCAAATTTTTTGTGCCCTCCAAAGTGTCTTGGAGCAATGCCCTGCTTGCTGTGCGTGCTGTCTCTGAAGACAATAAATTGTTTGTGAATGTTTTGGGCCATCGAAAATATTTTCGGAGCAAGAAACTCTGCTCCGACTCGAATCCCGGGCCCTGAAGCAGGTAAGTGGGATTCGTGCTGTGATGAATTGCTTCTGCAAGGATTATTGGATCTAGCAAACGACTTGGGACCGTTGCCGCCACGTCTGCTAGAAATCGAATTTCTTTGTCTGCGGAAGCAGGCGTGATGTTGAAACTTTCACCTCGTTTGATTTATACGGAGGAAAACAAGGAATCGATGTTATACCTTTACATTAGGGGTATCTTTGGACAATATTGCCTCACGTAAATGGAACTATTCATCAATCTCTTTCTTTACGTTAGCTGCCGCATCGAGACAAGAAGTCTAAAAGTGTTAGGATTCAAGAATTATCGGTAAAATTTGCATACCACGGATTCCCGGAAGTGTGACGAATGAGAAAATAATGTTATCGAAACCAGACCCGACATTAGCACATTCCATTGCATCTCACTTCTCTTGCTTCTGTGAAAATGTGCGAAATGGTTTTTCTGCAACATTAGTGAAGATATTTCACGCATTTGATTTCTTCTTGCTGCTTTTGAGGAGAAAAGAAAACTATCGAGAAAATTATGAATTAGATTGATCCGTAGATTGATGGCGTAGTTTGATTGATAAGTATTTGCTTGAAGATAATAGAATTGATAACTGTCGAGAGTTGGAGTCATGTCACGATCTGAGACTAAAACTCAATTATCAATTCAACTTCTGCATACTTGTTTAGCAAAAACCTGCTCATTTTCCTTATTACGTATATGGGACATATTGCTAAAAACTTTCTTTATGTTTTCGTTGATTCCCAGAAACCTCAAAAAATAAAGATGTAGCGAATAATACCTACCAACAACCATAGATCCATTAATTTATATGTAACGCAAGCAGTTTGATGCACCAGGATTTTGAGGTGAAATTCAAGTATTTTGAAAGATTTTCACGCTTTGTATGCCTTCTGCCATCTAGAAGTATCCGAAAATGTCGAATTTTGAGGAGTACAAATTGTGTTAAATCTATGCTAGAGTTAGTCGGTTTTTAAAAAACGGTTTTGAAAACCGATTCTGTAGATTCAGTAGAAAATATCGGTTTTCAATCATTAAAAATAAATGAAAAATAAAATGAATAACACTTAAATAACACGAAAAGTGGAGTCATTAATTTATCCGGACAAATATTATCAAGATTATACAAAGATTACTCTACAGGGAAAAAATATGATAATCAAAAACGTGATGAAAGCGATATTCAAGAGACAGACAATGTTTGATTGAAAAATGCTATGGAAGTGGCAATCAATAAATATATAAAGAAACCGGGAGAAGTGACTTCCTCTTAAAATTGCCTGGAATGGAAAATACTCGGTACTTTGCTTACTTTACTTTGTCTTCAAATCTAAAATAGATTTTAATAAGTATGTATGCATAAAGTTTATTTACTCTTGTCTTTCACTTTATAATTTACATTATATTATACAAAGTTATATATTTCCTAAGTGTTTTTAATAAATATTTATCTGTACCTAGTAAAATTGTTCTTCAGAAAAGAAATATGGTTATTATAAAAATATGAAAATATATTGCTCTTATTTATTCGAACCCTTTGCTGAATAATTTGTTTCACTATGATAAAAATATTAACATCCTTATGTGTAAATATAATGCATAAACAACGAATAATTGTTTTTGAAGTTATTCAATCCTGGTCAGCTATTATTTTTTTGTTCTATTGAATTACATAGAAATTTCAATATCAATAAAATTGACCAGTAAATAATTTCGGTCAGAACTCCAAATTTTTTTTTGAAACTTTTCTTTCGAAATTCGAAACCGGTTAAAACCGGTTTTCTACAAAAATTACTATTCAAAAACTGGTTCTCTAAAATGTCGGTTTTTGTATGAAACATAACGTTCTTTCTTCAAAAATCGAACAATATCATTTCCTACTGCACTAGATTTGAATGAATTCTCAAAAGAACGTTTATCGTTATTACAAAAATACAATAATGATAATATATAATACATAATATAATAATAATATACAATACATATATAATAATATATAGAAAGTAATAACAAAGGCACAGAGCCTTGAGGAATTTCCAAATTAGTTTATATCACACATATCATGAAGCTGATCAAAATAATTTTTATGATTCATGCAAAAATTTCAACAATCTAGTCGCCTTTGACGAAGAAGTGAAAAGTTATTCCACGTATATATCATTGAATACATTTTTGAGATGATAAATTTCTGCTCGTGTTCCAATATATGTAAATGCACTCAAATTCTATCACTTCATTGAAGAGAAGTATGAGGGTTCGAAGACCTTACGCAAAATTTTGATTAATTTATTTTCCGAATGGGTAAATATCTGGGTTTTTTCAGAAAAATCAAACTCTATTCAGTGATTTAAACGTGTTATCTTCCACCTTTCTCAAAGTAGATCTATAGTGAATAGGATGATGATCGGTACAAATCTCAGATAAGCAAAATGAATAACTTCAATTCCGAATTTCAATTATTCATACTCATTTTGCAATTACTTTGAGAAGCAGTGGCACATGAATTGATTAATCATCTCCATGAAATATACTTCAAAGATTTTTTCGTTAACTAATCATTGAGTTAATATTGCAATATTCATGCACTCTGAAATCCATAATAATATGAGTAGACAATCACCTATTTTTGCAATCACGTTGAAAGTGGAAATTCCTCCAACATAAAATTGAGTCGTGCCTGCAATGTATGTATAGATAAAGTGACCAAAAGCAGCTTATAATAATATGGCTTATATAGCTATATAGACTTTCGAATAGTGAGTTGCGACATGAGATTCATTTTAAAGTATTCGAATTATCTAGAGATGAGTTTGACTCTACAAAATGCCATTTTATTTCACATTTCTATTTACACTTTATTCGGAGGTTGTATCTCTTATACCCAAAATGATATATATTCTGAAGAAAAGTGCAACTCGAATTATCGCAAGCTTTGCTAACTTGGGATCTATATATATATATATATATATATATATATATATATATGAATTTTGTAGAAATACAAAGGGGTTTAGAGACGTTAATCAAACGGCCTGATCTACATAATTAGAACACAAGAGGTTCAAATGTTATCCGAACGAATAAATATCGTCTAAGTGAATTAAAATTAACTTACAGGATAACAATTTATGAAATATCTTACCTTTCTATTTTCAAGAGCTGTCTTTTTGAACAGCTCGATTTTGAACTTGTCCAAGAACACTATATCAAAATGAAGAAATATCTTCTGAGATTAATTTTCTATTCTCTCAGCGGGTATTCGTAGCACTTCAAGGCAAAGTTCTATATATTGTTATTTTAAAATTATTGTGAATGATTTATTCAAGTTTGTACGGTATATTTTTATTAGATGTCAGTCATAGATTTCACCTTGACTTGATATTATCTTTATTTACTACTTCATATTATCTGCTATTCCATTTCAAAAACACAAATGTTGTCAACGTACAAACCTATCACAATGGAGAGTAAATCGTAAAATCGTCGAACTTGTTGAATGATGATTAGATACAATTGTTTCATCACTATTATGAATCATCAGTCATTCTAATCTATCAATCAAGAATCGATGACTTTCAAAATACTCCCAGGTCCTATATCCGAATGAGGAGAATACTAGTTCGTGTAACTGTTCACGTAAGCTCCCTCTATAGAAGAATAGTCGTATGAACTCTCTCCAGCTTTTTAGATTCCTACTCTTAACTTAATATTCTTAATGAAGTGTATTAATATGCACTTAATATTCACTCTAGAAAGTGATATGTTCGTTCTCGTTGACAACATTCAACAACAGCTCCCTGAGAAATTTATTTGAAATATTTCGATTAAGAGTCTCAGTATTGACTAGTATGAAAGACTCGAGAATCTCAACAAAAAAAAATATATATATATAACGGGTGTTTTTTTTTAGAGGTATAGAACTTTAAATTGACAATACTGTTGAAGATGGCGACCGATGTAACAGCTGAGAAGTGATTTATTTTCAGTTTGGTTTGGCAATTCATCATGAATAGACTCACGCCTGAACAACGATTGCAAATAGTGCAATTTTATTTCGAAAATAATGGTTTTGTGCGGAATACGTATCGCGCACTAAGTCCATTTTATCGTCGACAAAATCGTAAATCAGAGCAGTTATTTCGATTAAGCATGGAACGTTTTCGCACCACGTTTACTCTTTTTGATAACTCGCATCCCCAGAGACGCCGTACGGTGCGTAGAGAAGAAGTTAATGCTACTGTAGAGCGTAGCATTGAGGAAGACCCGAATGAGACCATCGGCCATCGATGAATTGGATCTGTGTCCATCCTCTTTATGAAAGATTTTGCGGAAGAATGAAGCGCACTTCATAGACTGTTTGGTGCGCTTTATGGGCTGGTGGAATCACTGGTCCGTACTCCTCCAAAAACGATGATGGCCCGAACGTTACAATCAATGGTGAGCGGTATAGAGCCATGCTTACTACCTTTTTCATTCCTGAATTGAGCAACCATGATGTACAGGAGCTCTGGTTTCAACAAGACGGCGCACCATGTCACACAGCTCGTGCCACAATCGATTTATTGAAAGCACGGTTTGGTGACCGCCTAATTTCACGTTTTGGACCTGTAAATTGGCCTCCAACATCTTGTGATTTAACACCGCTAGACTACTTTCTGTGCGGCTATATGAAGTTATTGGTCTATGCGGATAAGCCACAAACGCTTGACCATTTGGAAGACAATATTCGCCGTGTTATTGCCGATATACGGCCACAAATGTTGAAAAAAGTCATCGAAAATTGGACGTCCAGATTGGACTACATCCGAGCCAGCCGTGGCAGTGATATGCCAGAAATCATATTCGAAATGTAATGCCACAAGATTATCGTTTGAATGAAAAAATTCGTGTCAATCGAATGATCCATCGTTGTTTTATTGCAATTTAAAGTTTCATACCTCTGAAAAAACACCCGTTAGATTGTGCTTTATATATATATATATATATATATATATATATATATATATATATATATATATATATATATATATATATATATATATATTGTATATATATAAATATATATATATATATATATATATATATATATATATATATATATATATATATATATATAATATTATATATATATATATATATATATATATATATATATATATATATATATATATATATATATATGTATCAGCTTATTCTTATTTCAATAAAAACACAATACTCTCGGTGATCCAAAATATTCCTTTTCAAAGTAAAGTAGATAATAATTGTCAGGAGTAGACTTTTCAGGGATTAACATAACACACACATACCTTGAATCCTTTAAGATTGTCAACTACGCATGCTAGCAGGGCGTCTCTGCCGACGGTGACAGTTACGTTAGGAATTGGCTCCGCAAATCTCGGAAAAGCATCTGTAACAACCACACTTTAGTCAGACAGGTTTTATTGTAGGATATATCCAATGCATAGATGATGTTTATCGAAAAACATTTGCGTAAGGGTAAAAACCGGAGTTTATTCGAAAGAATGAATTTCGATTTGTGAACTAAGCTCTTTTTTGCCTCGTATTTAGTGATGCTGTTTAGCAGAAATCAATTGATGATTTTAATCTACGTAATGAAATCGATACAATCTTAATAATATTAATAATGATAATAATATTTTCATACTTGCTGACCCGGCGAACTTTGAACGCCCATTTATTTTTCTCTGAATATTTTGCAAAAAGCCGGAAAGACATGTTCTACTATTCGTGCTACACTAACTTCATTTTAATATTTATCCCGTTTAGACAAGGACTTACTCACTTACGAAGGGACTGCAATATGTCTTGTCCCATATATCTCATCATTAATTAAACCTATGAGATATTTGCTGGATATAAGTCAAAAAATCAGAATTTGGTTCATTCCCGGAAACCAATGAAAAGAGTGGCTCTGGTGGCTGTACTAATAGTGTCTATTTGAATTGACTCTTCGCGCAATATTTTGTCGCATCATTGGTAGTATTTTCTTATCAATAACAATTGAACTTTGACATGCAATAATGCCACACAACTTTCATTGGTCCAATAGCAACGATTTGCTGTGAACTATAATCTATTTCAACGTTATAATTGAATGCAGGTCGATAGGAGTTGAATGCAACCTTTTCATATTGTTAATTTCGATTCCATCTATTCCGTTCAACTTCATTCGAGCTTCGCGTTGCTCGCCAGCTCGACTTGCTCTTTTATACCTATCTTTGATTGGCTGCATTGTGAGTTTTGCGACTAAAGTTTGTACATCTTACAGCTATCACCTTGGAAAACAAAATTTCAACTGTAAATTAAAGAAAACTATGTTTTCTTCTTTTCAATCAAATATACCTCGTGCTATGTTAGTAACGTGTATCTTATTCTATTCAAACTCACTTAAATTTTATATTTAATTGAAGTTTCAATATTAGTCGTGATAGCTTCATTGCGGGTTCTGCGGTTTGTACATCTGATAGCTATCATTCTTAACAGGGAAATTTCAACTGTAAATTAAAGAAAATGTATTCTTCTTTATAATCAAATATTCCACGTGCTTTGTTAGTAACGTTATATTATTTGATTCAAACTTACCAAAATTGTATATAAAATTGAAATTTCAATATTAGTCGTGATAGCTCTGAACATGTGATCCGAAATATGTGATAAGATATTCAGTTCTTTACATTCCCTTTTTGAGAATTAATAATTATATATATATATATATATATATATATATATATATATATATATATATATATATATATATATATATATATATATATATTATATAATTATAAATATATATATATATATATATATATATATATATATATATATATATATATATATATATATATATATATATATATTTTATAATAATAATTATACATTTTCTAGTTTCATACGCAATTTCCAAAATTTTTTCCCTGAAAATAGCAAACACAACAAAAAAAAGATTGAAATCGGTCCAGCCGTTGAATCTACATTTTAGTTAGAGAACGTTTGTATGTGAAGAAGAAAGGGGCTGTTTTTAGGGTTTTCCCGGCAATTACTCGAACTTTTCTTGCCGTAAAAACCATCCTTTGACTTCAACTAACATTTTAAAAAATAATTGGTAAAATTGGTACCGGCGTTGTAGAGTTATGCGCTCACCAAGACATTTTGCGATTCATTTTTATATTATAGATATGGAAATGAACGTCATGAGCGTCGCGGTCGTGAAGATCGCCCTATTGGGGACCGCAGCCACGGGCCTTTTCTGCCTGATTTCAATCCTTCTGACATACATATAATAACTGGGATGAGTGAAAGTTTCCTTGTAACGAAGTGCGAAGCCGTAAGGCACAAATCTGGAAAATAATAATATTAGGAGTTCTTAATCATATGACAAATTAATAAAAAAAAATTGACTTATATCCTTCAGTCTTTTCAATATACAGTGTTATTCCACTTTCAATTAATCAGCTTATAACATGCTCATGCCTTCAAGTAGCGTCCCAGTTCGGAATTTTCTTCGTACAGAGTACCTACATGTAATTTTTTATGTGACTTATTTCAATATAATATATATGATGATATAATATAATATCTAATTTTATGTTACAATCTTTTTATCCTGAAACTGTTGTAAAGAAACGTCTGTTTTCGTACGCTTCAATTAGGAGGAGCAAATATTACCGCGCTCAACTTGTCACTGATGTCTGTCACTTATCACTGGGTGTGATGAGTCATCATTCTCTTTTCATTTCCAGTCGAAACAGTATCTCATCAATCTGGGCGGTGAAATAAGCAGATACATATTTTATTCTTATTTCATCCATCTGTCAGAGTTTCGTTTAGTCCCTTCGAATGTTTTTTTTATATTTTCAAGTTTTCATTGACGAATGAAACACCCCAACACTCGATACCTTATTCCGGACGACGACAAATCCTAAAACAAGAAGCAAAAAGATCTGCAGTGATCTTTATGCTTTTAATTCGTAATATGAATTTGAAGTTCGTTTCACATTTCTGTAATATACAGAATATATATATTTTGAATGATATTGGCGAATGCTTTAGATATAACGATAAAGATCTTTATGCGGATGATCTCAAAATATCGAAGCAGATAAAATCCTTCAACAATTATTCTCTCTTACAGTCCGATCTTGAGCATTCTCTGGCTACTGCAACCTCAATAAGTTGCAGCTAAATTTGAACAAATGCCATCATATTTTTTTCCCCAGAAATAAAAATCCTATTTCTTCCAATTTAACATCGTCATGTCAATGTTTGACTGAAGTCAGTTCAGTGATTGATTTGGGTATCAAACTTGATAAGAAACTAACTCTTGAATCGCATATTGAAGGAATCGTCCAGCAGGCTAGCAGAAATCTGGGTTTCGTACTACATATTACCGGTTCTTGGGCAGAAGAAAACAAATTATATGTTGGATTAACCCATCCATAGATCTTTCAGTAGGCTAAACTTGATAAGTATGGAGACCAGCTTGGATTTTTTTTCTCTCCGAATTTCACAACTTTCAAGAGACATTTGAAAAAGATATTATTTAAAGATCGATAATAAAATAATTATCAGTTTTTATAGAGTTAATCTTCATGATGTATTTATCAAATCTCTTTCAGTAGAATTAGGTATTTTCTTTCTAAATAATAAGATTCAATTCAGTGCATCGAAAATTTTATTAATATGTCCATTGAAAATGACAGAAGTACGAGAATTAAGGTTTCTATGTATTTTTTGTTGAATTGAGAGAATTTAATGAGAATTAGAAACTTGTTTAATTGAGAGTAGAATTTAATGGGAATTAGAAACTCAAAATTTTGCTGAAAAACTGGAATAAATTCTGAAGCTTACATTGATATGATTTTATATGAAAAATTTCAACCTCTTCTCGGAAAAAACACACAGAAACAGACACACAAGAAAATGAATAAATAAACATTCCAATATTAATTGAACTGGTTTCTTTGAAAGAGATATATAAAGCATATATGATATTTATAGCAAAATATTGACTTCGTTGTAGAACATGAGTCGAATGCTAGGAGTGAGAAACATATTGGAATAATTTGTGGTTGCATAAATTTCCAATTCACTTATTTTCAAATTAATTTTCCCGAACTAAACAGGAGCCTTTTTCAATAACTTTTTATGACTGTGAAATGAAGTATGTTGCATTTCATCTGTTTGTGTTGTGTGTGTGTTCAATATAAACATTGATGTCGAGTAAATGTGTCACTATCAGATCAACTAAATATTAATATTCTTTTAATTTCACCAATACTATAGAAATTGTGAAAATAAGTGAATGTATATACATTGTAACTTGAATTCGAATGATGTAACTTCTATAATGATATATGAAAAAAACGAATACTGTTGAATGAGATGGGTGATTAATATTGCGAATGAAATTATTGATATACTCACAACAATTTGAAATAATGTCAAGCTATAGTATTCAATAAACAAGCGGAGAATTTCTCAAGTATTAAGCATATGTTTCATACAGTCAAATAATTGTTCGAATCTATGGATTCCATATGTCTTAAGAACAACTGCTCTGATGTATTATGTAAATATATTACGATTATATGTACATAATTATAAAAGTATTGATGATGATGAGCTTATTTATTATACTAATACAGAAAAAACTCAATGAAAACCAACAATCAATTATTTCACAAACATATTTCATGTCCGTAGTTTACTAATGGAAGTGAAGTGTAATTAATTTCACTAAAAATTTTATCAGACAAAGCTATCAAAATCAAATTAAATCCTATTGAACAATTAAACATTTACAAAGCTTTTGCATATGAAACATATTTTCTGTTTGTCTTCAGAATTGAAATTTAACATCGCATTTCATGAGCAAGAGCTATAAAACTGAGATTAAATTTCAATAAACATCCAATTTTCGGAGAATATGAAACTAAGATGATATGTCAATGAATACTTCATCTATAAAGGCACCAGTCACAGATGAGGTTGTCAAATTTGAGTAAATTTAATAATATACACTTTTGGTAAAGCGGTATAGTTTCTCTCGCATATTATTCACATTTTCAATAAGAACTGCTAATTTCAATTGCTTCCAGAAGGTCTAAACGTTTACCTTTATTACCTGAGTGTAGGCATTTAGTTTTATCATAATCTATGAAGTGATTAAAAATGTTCTGAGAATCCAGTTTTATTAACATTGTACAAAATCGACCTTTTATGTTCATCAACCCGAGTTTTTATTCTTCTACCTGTTTGGCCGATATAAAATGCTGGACATTCATTACAAAAAATCTTATAAATACCGCTTTTGTCTTCAACATTTGTCTTTTTCTTTATTATTCACTAAAAGTGACTTAATATTCCTTTTGTTTGTACAAATGGTTTTAATTTCTCTCTTCTTTAATCTTTCGCAAATTTTTTCACTCAGATGAGGTATGAAATTAATAAAATGATATTTTTGTTCGTTTTTAATAATTTTAGATGGATAAATTGAATCTAAAAGAATTTTTTCTTGTTTTTTTCTTATAAGATTATCTATTATATTTTCGTCGTAACCGTTATTTTTCGCTAAAAGTTTCAAAGTTTTCACTTCTTTGTTGAAATTTTCTTCGGAAAGCGGGATAGTCGTGAGTCTATGTATAAAAGAATAAAAAGAGCTGAGTTTAATGTAATCGCTTCATAGATTATGATAAAACTAAATGCCTACACTCAGGTAATAAAGGTAAACGTTTAGACCTTCTGGAAGCAATTGAAATTAGCAGTTCTTGGAAGAGAAAAGAAGAAATTGTGAATGAACAATTAGATTTTCAACTATCCTCCCTACTCAAATCCATTTTGTAGATATAAATTTGTTGTACATCTCTTATAGTAGTTTAGTCTTGAAAATGAGCTAACGCTCGAAACATGTTGACTATACATATTGTTAAATAAATCGTGAAACATTAAGCCAAGAGTTTAATTTATTTTAATATTCACATTTTCAATGGAACTGTACTTATTCAGATACTATCCAATCTTTCATCTTTTTCTGAAATTTTTATAATTTCTCGAAAGTGAACCTGATTGACACGTGATTGACAAGTGAATTCCTAACAATTTACATCAAGCATCGATCCTATCAATTGTATGAATTCCAGGCATTCATATTCATAATATTAATAGCAATTTATGCTCATTTATTCAATACTAAGCGGAAAACTAATATTCAATCGATATCTATAATTTCCTTATTCCTATTCTTATGGGTTGAAAGCTCCAAATAATGAGTGAACTTGTTCTTTCAACAAAATACTCGTAGTATATTCTTATAATCCTTTCTAAATTTACAACTCGAAATTGGAAGCTTAAGCTGCAGTTCTTACTTCATGACTGACTTCTGTTCCTAAACTCGAGTCACTTCAGTCAGTATTTTAAACGTTAAATGAAACTATTCTGAAGACACGAAGTGTTGTCTAAAAGAAGTAAACATTCATTTCCCCAGGGAAGTTAGTAAAAAAAACCCTGAAAAGAGGATTGATTATCTGTCAAGACTCCTGCAATTTCGTGCTCATGCTTTATCTTCATAAATTACAGGAGTAAGTTTTGGTTTGACTAATTCAGTTAAACAACCCAGATCTTCCAGGTATTGGAAAGGCCAACTTGACATTGGTCATTGTTATTTCGAATGACCAATCTATTGATATCTATAAAACTAAAAATTAACACACTTGACTCAAGTTTCTCTGAATATATTAAAAACCCTACAAATGTTTCGGTTGTTTCAGCCATTATCAAGAGTATACAATATCACTCAATATTGTATACTTTTGTAGCCATCCGAAACATTTGTTCAGTTTTTAGTATATTCAGTGAAACTTGAATCGAAATTAAGTAAAAGGAGAAACTTACGTTGAAAACATTTGTATGTTCTCTTTACACATTTTTTAAGTAAAAGGAGAAACTTACGTTGAAAACCTACACATTTTTTTTTTATATAACAGCCGTTTACATATGTTTCAAGGTTATTGCCTATCATCAGAACGGCGTAGTTCAAGTTAAAGATGAAAGTACTTGAAGAGATATATAAAAAATTAATATATAAAACACGAAACACAGTTTCGTACACGTTTTATACACCCAAAACATTTGGGAAGAGTCAACACAACGTTGCAGACGACAATGAAATACCGTCCGGCTATTATGAGACTTTTATAACTTCTGGAACTACCCAGATAATCTTAACAATAAAATAATTATTCTAAGAATTATATTTAATGCAGGCAAACTAAAATTAAGTAAAAGGAGAAACTTACGTTGAAAACCTACACATTTTTTTTTTATATAACAGCCGTTTACATATGTTTCAAGGTTATTGCCTATCATCAGAACGGCGTAGTTCAAGTTAAAGATGAAAGTACTTGAAGAGATATATAAAAAATTAATATATAAAACACGAAACACAGTTTCGTACACGTTTTATACACCCAAAACATTTGGGAAGAGTCAACACAACGTTGCAGACGACAATGAAATACCGTCCGGCTATTATGAGACTTTTATAACTTCTGGAACTACCCAGATAATCTTAACAATAAAATAATTATTCTAAGAATTATATTTAATGCAGGCAAACTAAAATTAAGTAAAAGGAGAAACTTACGTTGAAAACCTACACATTTTTTTTTTATATAACAGCCGTTTACTTGAGTCAAATAGTCAATAGTGTCCTCCACTTGAGAGATGTCACAGAGAATTATTTCCTGTATTGAAATAATTGATGCTGATGAACGTCGTCGATCCTACGTAGGTAATAACTTGATATAATGAATGCGAAAATATTAAACGTTTACTATGTTGATTATTACAAAATTTAATTTGCGAGAAGTTTGAGTTATCCTCTTTAACCTACCAAGGTGAACACCTCTTCTGTATTCCAAGTGAAGGAATTCCGAACATAGAAATGAGCAACTTCTCACGGTCGCGAAATGGACCGATATTCGTGTTTTTTGACGCTTATATCCTGGCTAAAACACACTCACCCTTATGTAGAACATTCTCGGTTACCTGGTAGTTCGATAATTCCACTCAAAACAGCTGGCTTTTATTAACCATAACTTTTTTTCAGGATGGAGAATTTTATGAATGAATCTTGAAATGCTTCGAACATATTTCTTGGACTTTTTGACAAAAATATCGAAAATAATATCGAAAATGCCTGGTTGAATATCAAACTCACTAAAATGGGTTTTAGATGTTCCATATTATGATGTATTCAATTTGGGCATATCAAAATAACAGAATGTCTCAAAATATGTTTTTATATTTTCAAATAACAATTTCAAAAATATTACGAAATAGGTACAACTTCTTAGACAGTCGTCTGCTGTTTTTCAAGATGAAACAAAAAATACATTCGATGAATTACTCAAGTGCCACAAATACATTTTCAAAATGTTACTGATTTCCTGAACAAACATTTCTGTTTATATTGAAAGTGATTACGAAAATTTATAAGGAGTTCCTATACTGAAACTTTCTTCTCATTTGTAATTTATAACGAATTTTGGTATAATGTATTGGTAGAACTTTATAGATGGTGCTCTATAGAGCAAAGATCTAGAAACCTGAATTTATTTAATTTATTTCAATTTGATCTTTTCAACATTTTGAAGAATAATACTAGTACGTCTTGAGTATAATTTAAAACGATTAACAGTCTAACAGACAAAGTGATTTTTCATTTTTTTATTTTCAAAAACGAAAATTTTTTGAAACTGTAAACGATTCTTTCGAAAAGACTGAGTTGTACGAAATTACTAATAGTTCATTCGTTATTGGTTTCACTATTTATAGTGGGACGAGGGTATTTCTTTGAATTCTCATTTTCATTATGAACTTCAAAATTAGCTATACTCAAATAAACATACTAACAAGTTTATCGAAATGAACAAGTACTAAATACGAAATCGAAAAAAACTAAAAATCGAAGTGAATAAAACACGGGAATGCTTCAACAACTTCGATCAATCATATATCCAATTTATAGAACAAAATAAAACTAACTTATCTGAACAAGAAAGCTCATCTTCGAAATTGTTTCCTTAGCCTAACGACCTGTACCGGAAACATAACTTATGGGAATGGATAAACCGAGGACTTGTAGTGGTCGACCGGAAACTTCATATATGTCACATATTGGTTTGTGTGAGAACGACAAGTTAATTCATTGGCGTCGATTCGAAAACGACGCTGCCACTAGACCCGCCAACTTTTTCCATGTTTGTTCAATGGCCCGAGTTCAAATTGATAGATTGTTTTATGTGGTGACCGTGGCCTTTATGGGTCCACATATGTTCCTTGTAATAGCATTGTCGAGAACACATAGTGGTGAAAAACGTACGGCCTGCAAGGGTGTCACAAGAAAAACTTTGTAACGCAGTGTTTATATAGCAAAAACGTAGATGGAAATGGTTTCACAAAAATGTGCACTTAGCAAATTAAATTATGATAGGAAAAATTTGAAACTTAACTTTAGGATGAAATGAACACCGAGTAGGTTCATGAAACTTCATATACCTATACATATCGATATATATTTCTCATAATATTTTCAGCAATGAAAGGCTCATTTGTTAATAACTCAGTTTCAACAATTGCAACCCTATCGAAACTTTGAAAAAGTTGCAATCCGATCGATTTCACATCAAGGTTTTACAGCGTCAGTGGTCAGAATCTTTCTTGGTCTGATAAGGTGAGAGACCTTGTTGTAGCCTTCGATAAGAAGCTCTTCTTTGTCCCACACTTCACGCAACTTATTTCATCTGCCTCGAAAATATATGGTTTTGTTATACGAAATGGCAAATATTCTAAAAATTCCTCAACATTCATAGGAATACCTTAATACGTAGCAAGTTGGAGTATGGCAGCACGATCTGGCATCCTATTTACACTTGCCATAAACGCCATCTTGGGGCTATTCAGAGGAGGTTCTTAACATTCTCAGTTTGGAGGGAGCATAAAGTTTATCCACAGAGAGGAGTCAATCATAACGAATTATTGAGTCGATGTACTTTAATCTCAATGCAGAGCAGTAGATATACGTGTTGACTCAAATTTCTGTACAAATTACCGCAAAATAGTATTGATTGTCCTCCTCTCTTGTACTCTTTGAAATTTTGTGTTCCAAGGCAAACTTCTCGTAATGCAGAATTATTGCACCTAGAGACTCCATCGAGGACAAACTCCCTAATACTACAATCCCCCATTTGGTTTATGGAGTGTACATTCAATAAAGTTGCCAATAATTGTGACATGTAATTTGACTCCAAAGAAGTTATTATTAGAAGTTATGTGACCAAAGGGAACGGATTTAGATAGATTTAGTTGTAATACTTCATTGAATGCTATTATTAGTTCCTATTCTAGTTTTTTTAGATCAGATTGAGCTTTTTGTTATATATCTTTTTCATTTTAATTAGTTAGATTGTACTCAACATAATGTTGTTATTTTCAGTAATTGGGCTTTATACCTGTTGAGAATGAAAAACTTATCATTATTATTAACAACAGCTATTCGAAATCGATGATTGAATGTTCATAGATCAACAACTTGAGCGCAATATACTCCTACATACTCGGTCAAGATAATACCTAGAAACCACGAAATAATAACCTGAGAAGATATCCCAATCTGTTGTCAACTGTAAACGCCACTTCGTACCTACTCATCACTCTAATTGTTCACATTTTGTTTACAATCCTGAAAGTCGTGAATTAATATTGAATTTTCTCGCCAAATTTGAAGCGTAATATTGAAAATTTAATTTCAGTAACCCTGAATAAGAAGTGATTGACTTCTGAAGCTTAATGCAAAATGAAGAAGTACATCAAATTTGGCTTTCAAATCCTGTTTTCAGCATATCCCAATAACCAAAATCTATCTCTCCCTCCTCTCTCACCCTCTCTCTCTCTCTCTCTCTCTCTATATATATATATATATATATATATATATATATATATATATATATATATATATATAATTATAGAAAGAAAACAAAGAAAACATTTATGGAAATGGTGAGAATATCTCAGTGTGAAAATATCCTATGAACTCAAGGTGAGATATCGACTCTCTGAGCACAATGTTTTCATATATAATATCTTTTGAAACAAGAAGAAGATCTTATAACACCTCACTCATAAATGGTATGGTGTGAGGCTTTGTCTGGCTGCACTCAAGGTGGATTGTACTTTTATCTGAACAATAATTGCCATAACTAGTCAATTATTCTGTAACTTGCTATTTCAATTGTTCTTCTTTTCAATATAAAATTTGAATAAAATCAGGTACACAGAAAAGTCGTTATGGATTAATAATGCTTTGTATCGTTAGCTACCAGTTCTTTCATTACCAAAGTTTTGTACATGTGTCGTTTAATTTTAAGACATTAGATCATTTTCAAATTCTGCCCTGGTTAAATTGGAGTCATAGATTGTATTGTAAGGTTGAAATTTAAGTAATTTCCATATTTTCAGATAAGATTTAGACCTGTTTCTTTTTATTTTTTACATAAATTGGTGATTGTGCCTTTTAGTTATTAACGTAGATTTTTGATTAACTCATAAAATTTTGAGAGCTTTATATTTTACCAAGGATTTGTGTGCTTAGCTGGAGTTTACGGAATGTTCTGAGGATTGAAATTGTCCCAATTTTTAAATTGTAACCAACACCTATTCAATACCGTAGCTCTGATGAGTTTAGTTCTTTTGTATTTTGATGTCGTTCTGTCGAACCTGACTTTCAATAATGTCGTTGTCAATATTTTGTAAAAATCAGACATTACCTGCTCGGTGAGTTATCAATTGAAACTAAACCATGCGGTCTGGTAAAAATTTCTTTTATTTTATTGAACAACCTTTTAGAATAAACCTCAATTTCATAAGTTAATTTTTTTGTTGTTTGGTTCACCATTTCGATTGTAATATTACGTTGAAGCACTCTTGATGAAGGAACAGTATAATTTTCAAAGCTCAAGTTGAGGAAAAAGGAGTCCTCTTATTTGACACCTCCTGATTGCTATACCACGAATATCTAATTTATATATATATATATATATATATATATATATATATATATATATATATATATATATATATATATATATATGTAAAGAAAATGTATTTCTTTAATGTATTTCTATGGACCTCTATGGTCAATAAATAGTTACTGGCTATCTAAGTGGATGGCGCTGTCTCTAATGGCGGCATACACTGTTAAAGCATATGACATCCGTCAAGAAATTATTATAAAAAGGAATTGAGAGTAATAGACTTCAATTGTCGTTTTTTTGTTTTCAGGTGATATACCTATTTTAAGTTTACAATTGTACAATTACTTGTGTGTACGTTTATGTTAATAATATAATAAACTTCGTTTTCAGAGCAACGTGATTGGTTATTTAAACTTTCAATTTCTGAATAAAAATAGTAATAATCTCATTAACAGGCTTTTTATATATATATATATATATATATATATATATATATATATATATATATATATATATATATATATATATATATATATATATATATATAGACTTTCGGGTCAAATTTTTCAATCATCTGCCCGATAGACTAAAGGTTTTGGAATACAGTAAATTTAAGAGGGAAATTAAAATGCTGCTCAACGAGAAGTGTTTTTACAATGAGGATGAATATTTCAATTTCATAATGAATGAGCATTTAACTAGTTATTCGATGTTCTTCTGCTTCTCTTTTCCTTTTATTTGGTATATTTATTTTATGTTTCATATATTTACCATTGTCATTGCTATTACTTGGATTACTTGTTTTTGTGTATTTTAGAAACGTGTCCTATTCAAGTGTTTTTTGTCTGAAAGGATGAATAAAGGTTATTATTATATATATATATATATATATATATATATATATATATATATATATATATATATATATATATATATATATATATATATATATATATATATAATCAAAAGAACAATTGATTTAACAAAATTCTCTAATCAAGAACAAACACCCTCAATTATTCACGAGCTTTTGACAGCAGTTCATAATTACTTGAATGTCATCTACCTGGCATGCCGTTCGTCACCTCATTAAAACACCGTCAGAGCAAGGCGTTTCGGTGTCACGCGGCAATGCGGACCGGAAGGACAACTGCACCAGGAGCTAGCGGCACTTATCTCTTCCACTTCTCCGGAGTGGCAGCAGCCCGCGCTCGTTACTGGTCCTTATTTAATTTTCATTTTACGTCTTTTGCCCAATTTGCATTGTAGGCAAGAGGTCGGCCCTTCCACCCTAGCTTGTCAGTTCGTTGCCAATTTATTTTTATGCTTATGCGAAAAATACAATCATACTTCGGAAACTTGCATTATTCAAATTAGCATGTCTGCGTTTTCATTCGGGTGGAAAGTGAATTGATTAGCGATAAGTAATACGTAAAATAAAAGGTCATCCGAAATTTGGGGTATTGGAAAGTAAAAATGAAGAAGTAACTACCTATTCCATTTGAGAAAAATTATATGGAAAGGAAATTGTCTGAAAATTAACTGAAAATTAGATTCCTTCCGAAGTTCTTAGACATTAATTCATTTCCTTATTCCTCAGTATAAGAAGCAGGAAACATGAGAAGTTATTTCGTATCCAACATACTGAAAGATATGCACTCCTTTTTTGACACTTTTTTACAATAATCTTTAGTGACTTTGAACCAATTATTTGCAAAGACAATGAATATTGAAAAATAATGATTTTCATAGACATATGAGATGAAATTCATAAGATCAGGAACATCATATCCACCCTCTTATTCAGGTTCTTCTGGAAGTGAAATATTTGTATTTATCTATATGAGGAGGACTTAAAGTGAAAAACGGTTATGGATATGATGTGATATTCATTCTCAATGAAATAATTCTTCTCTTCGAAAAATAAAGATGACTCTTTAGGAGGTCGAAATATTGATCGTACAATTTCGTATAGAATACTATACCGTCAAATTTTCTTCACTTTTAATTTCTATTTATTCGCTTATTGGTGACTCACTTTTCCTTGCTTACTGTTTACGTTTACTTTTTCGAGTCCGATTATCAACTATAATGTCATCAGAGAATGTCTTCTCAATATTTTGCTACATCTACTCCCCTTGGCTTGCAGAGATGAGATCTGCTAAGGTGCATAAGACATCTGCGTGGGGGCAAGCTAGAAGGTGTTTCTTGGTTTGGACAGATCCACATCAACACAGGTTGCTCCCAGATAGACTCCATATGAACATATTTGAGGCACAGCGGCCGACGCCCGTTCTCAGTCGGTTTAAAGATCACCATGCTTCGTATTGTAAGTTGGAGCCACTGGCCATTTCTTCCTTTTTCTCAATTATTGAATCCGGCACCTCCCCTTTCCAGAGTTCTATTCTTCTTTCTGCTGGGTTCAGCTGAAGCTCATTTGATGAAGTAGTAATGAAACTCTTTCTTGACTTTAACCTTCGTGGGTATTGAGGCTGATATTCTGCCATGGGGTGTCTCAAGTCATCAATTTGTTTCTCCTTTATATTTAAGCTGCTGTCTGGCGACGGACAGAAGGAGGTGCAATCTCCACAATCGGGTGAAATTTGGCCATCGGAGTAGGTTTCAGACATCCCGTGACAATGGGTACAGACTGATTTATGGCCACATCAACTTGTTTGGAGTGGGTGGAATTCTTCCAAATGGGTGCTGAATATTCAGCAGCAGAGAAACATATACCCAAATCGCAAGTTCTAGGTACGATTGAATCTGCACCCCAGTTTGAACCAGTTAGTTTGCGGATGATTTTATTTCTGGCAATTACTTTTTTCTTTGTATTCAGGCAATGTTGTTCATATGATAGAGTTGGGTCGAGTTTTACACCTGGATATTTAGGTGAAGTACAGTGTTCAAATTGTTCGCCCTCCCATATAACATTAAGTTTGCATTTTGCCTGATGATACTTTAGGTGGAAAGCACACACCTGTGCCTTCTGGGGATTTGGCCGCAGAAAAATGGGATGAGAAAAAAACTGATGAGGTGCCTAGTTATGAGGTGCCCTTTATTCAATTTAATATTTTATTATTATTTCATATTTTTATAGTTTTCTCACAATTACAGTTGAAATCATTTTCAGCCTAATTAGTTTCATACACATTTGTATATTGAATTACATCGATACTAGCGCTATCTGCATTGCTTAGAAGTGATAACTTCACTATGTAAAGTAATTATTATGTATAAATAAATAAAATTAATCAAAAAAAAACCTATTGGTTTCAATAAGAAATTTAATTTGTTTCAACTCACACATTATATCCTGGTGGAATAAGGTATATGAAGTTTGGAGTTTCATGTTAATCAAATATTCGCATTTCTCTTGTGATAACGCATGTACTCATTATTTTCATGATGATTTCATATAATGGAATTTTTTGCTGAAAATCCGCTTAACATATCAATTCCTATTCACATTATTGTTTATCACTCCATGACACTATTGTGGCTGCTATACCAATCTATATCGAAATCTTTTTTGACAAATTAGCACATTTTGAGATGAGTACTGTACCAGTCAAATTCGTGAGCGATGAGCTGTCTCCTTCTGGAGATCTCTTTCGTCCATTTATCGACCCCTAGTCGTGTTAGATAGAAATTATCAGCCATTTCAATGAATTATGGTCACCACTCCGTTTTGCTTCTAGACTTCATTACTATTTGAAGGAATATGGATTGATCTTCCGATACAACTTCCATTATCTTCCTGAAATGAATCACCCCCCATAGAATTCAACTTGAGGGGATAATTCTAGTGTTCCTCAACATATGTAAGGACTAAATTCCACCTACAAAAACACTTTCGGAATCAAATACTCATTATTCCATTATATAATAAATATATTACAAAAATGTTCACGAGTTATTTTTTGCTTTGAAATTCATTCGAAATGAATTTTGTCAGATGTCACACTGATGCCTACTTTCGACACACTGTCAAGTAGAAATACTACAAATTGGGTTCCTGAACGAATGATTCAACCAATATTACAGCAGCATATTTATATCCACCAACAAAAGTGATTGGTGGATATGAATATGCACTTATATCATATTAAAATAAATTGAACTCTTGGCTTAATGTTCCACGATTTATTTAACAATATGTATAGTCAACATGTTTCGAGCGTTAGCTCATTTTCAAGACTGTCATTTTCAGACTGTCTCATTTTCAGTCTTGAAAATGAGCTAACTTTCGAAACATGTTGACTATACATATTGTTAAATAAATCGTGAAACATTAAACCAAGAGTTCAATTTATTTTAATATTCAATTATGTTTCACCAAGAGTTAAGCGAGAATCAAATCTCATTCATGCACTTATATCTACCACCAAGGATATTTAAGCGATTTATTGAATTTATTATTTAGATAAACATAACGTGTTTATCTAAAACCTTATGTTCTAAACGAATACCATTTTGAATGAGTTTGAATAGAATTTGTCTAATTAAATTCTGTTTCACATTTAACTTAGTCTTTTCAAACTTGGTTAATTTCCTCTCAATTATTTTAATGAAACATTTTTTCAGACCAAACGCTCTCTAAATTGCTGGAAACACACTGTGAGGATATAACTAAGTGAACTGTGAAATGTTTGCTGAAAAGCTCTTACCCAAGGAAGCAGATTGACATGTGTAATATGAATTCCGCATTATTTTATGAGGCACTCTAATTTGGGAAACTGGGAATCTGCTGCAAGTTAACGGAAATAATTGAATTTCAAATAACCACCGCTGGCTGAAAATGCTTGTGATGTTATTCCAAAAAATGAAAAAGCATTCAGTAAGCATTGTTGGTTTCTCTGAAGTGCTTGAACAGTCAACAGAACAGGTTGTTCAGATTCTGTTTAGGTTGATTCATGAAAAATAAGACAAAGATAATATGGGAATTCAGAAATTCGATTAAACTTCGAAATCCAAAACTCATGTGTTATATTATTGTCTCATCCAAACTGCAGTAAAAGATTGAACTATGAACATTTCAATTGATTCATGATCAATATTCATTAGTTAGGAGCAACTTAATCATACCTGCTTAGATTTTTGATAGCTCAGAAATGAATATTTCATTTATTTGCATGCCTATTGGAACCAATCAAATTTGATTTTTTCTGATGAAACTTAGATTTCTCATTCAAAGATCCAAGTTGATATATATAAATTTTTTTCAATGGATTTATTGACTGTTAAAGATAGTTTATTTTCAATGTTTTCAGCAATAACAGGCTTTTTTCAATGTGAAAAATTTTAATGTGTTTTTACATTTTTTTAATCCTCTGATAATAAAAATCAATATGTGGAAATACAAAAAAACTGATTTGATTCTTTCGGAAATGAGTTTGCTATTTTTATATCTGTAGTAACTCATAAAATTAAAATATTCATTAGTTTTGACAAAGTTGTAATATACAACGAAAATGAAGTCATTAAAATAAGCCTATTATTGGTAAAAACATTGGAAATATATATATATATATATATATATATATATATATATATATATATATATATATATATATATATATATATATATATATATATATATATATATATATATATATATATATATATATATATATATATATATATATATATATATATATATATATAAAATAAATTAAACTCTTGGCTTAATGTTTCACGATTTATTTAACAATATGTATAGTCAACATGTTTCGAGCGTTAGCTCATTTTCAAGACTAAACTACTATAAGAGATGTACAACAAATTTATATCTACAAAATGGATTTGAGTAGGGAGGATAGTTGAAAATCTAATTGTTCATTTACAATTTCTTCTTTTCTCTTCCAAGAACTGCTAATTTCAATTGCTTCCAGAAGGTCTAAACGTTTACCTTTATTACCTGAGTGTAGGCATTTAGTTTTATCATAATCTATGAAGTGATTAGAGCTAATACAATGTTCTGAGAATCCAGTTTTATTAACATTGTACAAAATCGACCTTTTATGTTCATCAACCCGAGTTTTTATTCTTCTACCTGTTTGGCCGATATAAAATGCTGGACATTCATTACAAAAAATCTTATAAATACCGCTTTTGTCTTCAACATTTGTCTTTTCTTTATTATTCACTAAAAGTGACTTAATATTCCTTTTGTTTGTACAAATGGTTTTAATTTCTCTCTTCTTTAATCTTTCGCAAATTTTTTCACTCAGATGAGGTATGAAATTAATAAAATGATATTTTTGTTCGTTTTTAATAATTTTAGATGGATAAATTGAATCTAAAAGAATTTTTTTTTGTTTTTTTCTTATAAGATTATCTATTATATTTTCGTCGTAACCGTTATTTTTCGCTAAAAGTTTCAAAGTTTTCACTTCTTTGTTGAAATTTTCTTCGGAAAGCGGGATAGTCGTGAGTCTATGTATAAAAGAATAAAAAGAGCTGAGTTTAATGTTGAGCGGTTGACAGCTATCTTTAGGAATTAGGGTATCTGTGCATGTAGGTTTTCTGTATATATCAAATGTTAGAGAATCATCTTTCCTAGTAATGGTCAAATCTAAAAAGTTTAATGTTTTTTGGTCATTTTCTATTTCTTTTGTGAATTTAATGGATGTATAAAATGAGTTGATATATTTTAAAAAGTTATCCAATTGTCTGTCGGACCCACTCCAGATACAGAAAACATCATCCACATACCGTCTCCAAAGAAAAACGTTTTTTGTTAGCGTGATGTTAGAGCTGAAAATTTTTTTCTCTAAACTATTCATAAAAATTTCACTTAGTAGGGGTGATAAAGGTGAACCCATAGGTAGCCCGTCTAACTGTTGATAAACCGTGTTATTGAATTTGAAATAACTTTGCTTCAAACACAAGGACAATGCTGACATTGTTTCTTTTTTAATTACTTGTGAAAGATCATTGTTGAGATCTAAAGTGCTATTAATAATATTTTTTATTTCTGCATTGGGTATAGAAGGAAACAAATTTGTTACGTCAAAAGAGATCAATTTTGCTTTAATGGGAATTTTTAAAGTTTTCAATTGATTGATAAGTTCGATGGAGTTTTTTATACTGTGAACCGGGTTGAATTTAATTAATGATGGTAATTTTGAGTTGAGATATTTACAAATTTTATAAGCTGGTGCATTGATATATGAAACAATTGGACGCATTGGGCAATCGTTTTTGTGTATTTTAGGTAGAGTGTATAAGCTGGGTATGTGCGGATTCATAATTGACAGAAATGATTTATTTTTTAGATTTGACCATTACTAGGAAAGATGATTCTCTAACATTTGATATATACAGAAAACCTACATGCACAGATACCCTAATTCCTAAAGATAGCTGTCAACCGCTCAACATTAAACTCAGCTCTTTTTATTCTTTTATACATAGACTCACGACTATCCCGCTTTCCGAAGAAAATTTCAACAAAGAAGTGAAAACTTTGAAACTTTTAGCGAAAAAATAACGGTTACGACGAAAATATAATAGATAATCTTATAAGAAAAAAACAAGAAAAAATTCTTTTAGATTCAATTTATCCATCTAAAATTATTAAAAACGAACAAAAATATCATTTTATTAATTTCATACCTCATCTGAGTGAAAAAATTTGCGAAAGATTAAAGAAGAGAGAAATTAAAACCATTTGTACAAACAAAAGGAATATTAAGTCACTTTTAGTGAATAATAAAGAAAAGACAAATGTTGAAGACAAAAGCGGTATTTATAAGATTTTTGTAATGAATGTCCAGCATTTTATATCGGCCAAACAGGTAGAAGAATAAAAACTCGGGTTGATGAACATAAAAGGTCGATTTTGTACAATGTTAATAAAACTGGATTCTCAGAACATTGTATTAGCTCTAATCACTTCATAGATTATGATAAAACTAAATGCCTACACTCAGGTAATAAAGGTAAACGTTTAGACCTTCTGGAAGCAATTGAAATTAGCAGTTCTTGGAAGAGAAAAGAAGAAATTGTAAATGAACAATTAGATTTTCAACTATCCTCCCTACTCAAATCCATTTTGTAGATATAAATTTGTTGTACATCTCTTATAGTAGTTTAGTCTTGAAAATGAGCTAACGCTCGAAACATGTTGACTATACATATTGTTAAATAAATCGTGAAACATTAAGCCAAGAGTTTAATTTATTTTAATATTCAATTATGTTTCACCAAGAGTTAAGCGAGAATTCAATCTCATTAATATATATATATATATATATATATATATATATATATATATATATATATATATATATATATATATATATATATATATATATATATATATATATATATATATATATATATATATAAATATAAGAAGCTTAACAAATTTTCGTTCTGTTCTACAAAAGTATGCAGTGAAGGAAATTATAGAGATGAGGTTTAAGGAGACTTGTCGTCAAGTTTTGAGAAGAAATGATCTTTTAACTTCTACTGGACTCTAAATTAATAAAGTTTTGGTTTTCGTCTTGCAAAATTGTCACAATTTTGAGGAATATAAAAATGTAAAAAATACTCGAAAAGTCTTGCCATACAACTACCCGAGGAATAATCTAGCTCAAACAGAAAGGGGTGTTTTATATATGGGTACTATTGAAAAAATATTTAATATTTTCAGCATTTACAGGCTATTTTCAATGTTAAAAGCTTCATTTTGTCGAAGTTTTGATATCCAACAAAATTTCAACAGAAATAAAGCTTCTAACATTGAAAATAGCCCGTAATGATAAAAATATTGATATATATATATATATATATATATATATATATATATATATATATATATATATATATATATATATATATATATATATATATATATATATATAAAATATATAAATAATATTTGATGCGGAAAGAAATTTGAATGAAATTGAAGATTGTCGGCATATCCCGCAGATTGGTAGCAGCCATTGACACGTGTTTCGAGCTTATTGGCTCTCCTCAGAACGGCGCATCCTTTAGGAAGTCGCAACATTTTAGGCTATGCGTTTGTTATTTCCGGAATGAAAAATTCGGAAACTGCTTTGCCCGTGAGGTGATTATTTATCCTTGAAAGGATGCTCTAAGCCGAGACGTTGAAAAATATATAAATAATATTTAATGCGGAAGAAAATTAAAATGAAATTGAACGTGTCAACGGCTGCTACCAATCTGCGGGATATGCCGATAACCTCAATTTCATTATATATATATATATATATATATATATATATATATATATATATATATATATATATATATATATATATATATATATATATATATATATATATATATATATATATATATATATATATATATATAAGCATACATTGTTTAATACCTCAGATAATTTCAATTTGAATACGTCGTGTATTCCGAGTTCATAGAAATTCACCAACTTCCACTGTTATATAATAAGAAATTGTAAGAGAACACAGAATCTAATTTGTATATGAAAGGGGAAATATCAAATTAAAGTTCCAAGGTTGACTGCCGTGAACGCCACTGTCAACACGGTGGCACCATTGTGAATTCAATGTGCTTTCGACTGCATTAGGCCATTCCCATATAAAACGCCCGCCCTAATCTCGTTTTCCTTTTTTATTACATATATAAAAGCCTTGCATAAAAGAAAGTTACCTTTTCTCATAACTAGATAACTTCGTCTATATGTTACTTTCCGAAAACGTGTTGAAGGTTGATATTCAGCATTTAATCTTGAAATCAACAGAATTTTGCTGTACGAAGAACTCCTTCACTTTATATATATATATATATATATATATATATATATATATATATATAATAATGTTTGATGCGGAAGAAAATTTATACGAAAGTGAACATTGTCGGCATTTCCCGCAATTAATAGTAGCCGTTGACACGTGTTTCGAGATTATTGGCTGTCCTCAGACCAGCGTAGCCACGTTCAAGTTGTACGAACCTGGAGATGGAAACACAAGAACACTAAAAGATACAGACAACCTCTGAAAGAAGTCCAATTTTATACACCTTGAACTTGGCTAAGACATGAGCTTTTCGAGCTTATTGGCTCTGAGGAGAGCCAATAAGCTCGAAACACGTGTCAACGGCTGCTAATAAAAATAATGCGTAATAAAATTGAATGAAATGATCACAATTGAGAATTTCTTTTTGGTCAAAGTAAAATTAAATTAATAACAGTTAACTACAATATTGCTAATTTCGAAAAACAAATTTTCTGCAAATTGAAAGAAAAGAATTTATAAAATATAAAAACTAGAACTGATCGGTTTTTTTATGGTCGTTTTCGCATTCTGTACACGAGAAGATATAGGATAGGACCAATTTTGAGACCGAAACAATTTTGTTGTTGCACAGTGTTATGCAAGGAATTATATATTTTCAGTATAAATAAAATCTGATTAATGAATTTTAGAAAAACATTCAAAGCAAAATGGATGAAAATAATGCGAAATAAAATTAAATGAAATAATCACAATTGAAAATTTCTTTTCGGTTAAAGTAAAATTAAATTAATAACAGTTAACTACAATATTGCCAATTTCGAAAAACAAATTTTCTGCATATTGAAAAAGAAGAATTTATGAAATATAAAAAACTAGAACTGATCGGTTTTTTAATCGTCGTTTTCGCATTCTGTAAACGAGAAGATATAGGATAGGACAAATTTTGAGACCGAAACAATTTTTTTGTTGCACAGTGTTATGAAAGGAATTATATATTTTGATTATAAAATATATTCTGATCAATGAATTTTAGGAAAACATTCAATGCAAAACGAATAAAAATAATGCGTAATGAAATTGAATGAAATGATCACAATTGAAAATTTCTTTTCGGTTGAAGTAAAATTAAATTACGGAAAACATATATATTTTATTTTTGAAGAGTAAAGAATGACAGTGACTGAGACCGATACCGAAATGCGATCGAAAATCTGTCGAATATTCAATAAATACGCGAACTTCATTTAAATTTTTCTATCATTCGCATAAGTTACATCTTCAATGTTATTCAATTTTTGTTTATTCAAATATTCAAAGTCCCATCAACTCGTTCGGTTACTAAAGACTATTCAATGTAATTGTATAACTGTTACTTGAAAACCGTAAGAAGTATTGAATAACATGAAAATTTCAGCAATGAAAACATAATTGACTAATTTCTTAGGAAGAATTTAGAGCGAAAGTATTTTTCAAGTTTCTCTTGTACAAAGTTGGAAACGTAATAAGGTATCAGGGTGAGTGTAGTTATTATGCTATTTATAGATGAACTCAATACATATGCTGCAGCAGTAGATACTTTCACGGTTTAAGAACTAATTAATTAACTAAATTCCCTCGATCTAATCTGGCAATTATGGAGACGTGGTCAAAACAGAAATTAGGGACAGTGTTACGGGTCACAGAGGAGATATAACAATATATATTCTGTTCGAACAATTTGGGGGTATGATTTTATCTCGCAAATTTGACGTGAATTACACCCCCTAAAGTTTCTACTGTGGAGTATTGTGAAGTAGGTGTAACAAGCCAGAAATCCGCAATCAAACTCTTGAGATAATATAAATTTAGGATTTGCTCAGAATCTAAAAGACAGTTTAACTAATAATGACTCTTCTCAAATATTAAACAGAGCAACACTATATTCCATTTACATGTGACTGGAAGTTTTGAGGAAACTGGTTTCAATATTTTACTCTGGTTGTATCACCGAATTTTCACTTATCGGACAGAGCATTTCTTGCCATTTCAAAAAATAAGCTAATTTTCTTGTATTAAATTGGGATGTTACCATGCCCATACATCATACCAATTTATACAATAATAGTTGATACAAGCTGAAGTCAAACAAACAACTGTTGTTGGTGGTTGATAGCAGTTGATGATAGACGGTGTTTAATGTGTAAGAGTTGATACAAAAAACGATTATTGATTTGGAATTCCAAAAAACATTTGTAATCAAAAATTGGAATATAACTCACCATGATTGAAGTCACCCATTATGGAGATACCATTGGATTCTGTGTTCCTTGTGTGACGACCTGAAATGAAAAATGCTATGTATTTTCATCGATTCAAATTTTATTGAATATGTCTTCAGAAATATATACTGTTGAGGAACAATACTAAAAAGAATTGAGATTTAATTGAATTCATATGAATTATGAATAGAAAGAGTGAATTTTGAATTTTAGTGGGATGTGGACATTCTATTATCGAAATTTTTTTTTGCCATGTTGGTACGATTGAGTACACATACGTTTCTAATATGTTGACATTATTAGCCATTTCGGATTTGAAGCTTGTTGTTGACAACTGAAAATGTTGGCTTCTTTTTGTGTGTTCTTCGATTTTCTACTTTTCAAAAAAATGGATCAAACAATGTGTATTAAATTTTGCATTGAAAGTGAAATAAAGTGCTCCACCGCACTTGAAATGTTGACTCAGGCATTCGGCGGGTTCCTAACAAGTGTTTAAAGATGGCACAAGCGCTTTACATAAGGCCGAGAAAAGGTTGATGACGATGAGCGTTCTGGAGTAGCAAACATCATCAAAGCAGAGAAGAAAATGGTTCTGGAAAATCGTCGAATCACTATCAGGGAAAAAGCAGGAGATGTAGGCATATCAATCGGGTCATGCCATTCAATTTTCGCAGAAGTACTTTGGTATTAAACGTGTTGCAGCCAAGTTTGTTTTAAAATTGTTCAATTTTGAGAAGAAGCCTTATATTGTAAAGTAACATACATTCAATTGATGAAATAATTACAACTAAGAAGAGTGGTCAGAAAAGGACAGTATTTAGTTTTGAGTCTGATCTTCCAATCATCTTTCGAACAAAAATATTTGTTCAAATTTACGTTTATATTCACATTAATATACTACTTCAATTAAAAAACAAATTACCTTAGAATTATTAAACATGTTTGTCCCTCACAAGTTCACATAGTGAGGGACGTTCGTGGTGAAAAAATAAACAGAAAAAAACAAAACGAAAAAAAGTGTCGCTCAGAGATTGTTGAATGACGTCAACGTCGCTCCAGATTTGCTCAAAGAGGTCATAACTAGTGACGAAACGTGAATATATGGTTATGATGTGACACCAAGGACCAATTATTCCAATGGAAGCGGCCACAAGAGCCAAGTTGGATCAAATGTGGAGGTTTTTTTTTTCGGCAACAACGACGAGGTGCACATGAATTCCTGCGAACAGGTCTTACGGTTTATACGCAATAGTACCAGGAAGCTATTCAACGTTTGCGTGAAGCAATACGGCTCAAACAATCAGAATTGTGGTGAAATAAATCACGGATTCTGCATCACGATAATGCACCAGTTCACACATCAATGCTTGTTCCTGAGTTTATGGCCAAAAACAATAGCGTAATCTTGCCTCAACCACCTTATTCACCAGATTTGACTACCTGCGACTTTTTTCATTCCCAAGCGATTCGACAAAATTGATGAGATATAGTCGGAATCGAAAATCGAGCTGATGGCCATAACGAAGAGAGCAATTCAGAAATGCTTCGAGGATTGAAAGAATTGCTGGCATGTGTGCTTCAGATCTGAAAGGGACAAAATTGATATTGAACAATAAATAGATACTTTTCGCAGAAATTCAAAATTCAACATTTCTTCTGAACAAACTTTTTACTTATATATATATATATATATATATATATATATATATATATATATATATATATATATATATATATATATATATATATATTATAAACTCTTGGCTTAATGTTTAAACTCTTGGCTTAATGATTCATTTAACAATATGTAAAGTCAACATGTTCGAGCGTTAGCTCATTTTCAAGACTCAAGGTCTTGAAAATGAGCTAACGCTCGAAACATGTTGACTATACATATTGTTAAATAAATCGTGAAACATTAAGCCAAGAGTTTAATTTATTTTAATATCCAATTATGTTTCAAATCATCAATTAACAATATCAAGAGTTAAGCGAGAATTCAATCTCATTCATATATATATATATATATATATATATATATATATATATATATATATATATATATATATATATATATATATATATATATATATATAGTCAAAATCAGAGAGGTCGGCATTTTGAGTTTTGAAATATCTGAGAAATTAAGTTTTCTTTATAAGAAAATTAACATGTGGAATATGTTGTGTCATTTGTCATGAACCTTTCCTGTAAAGAGGCACGCACACAAATATATATTTTAGGAATTATACCTGTTAATAATAAAAATGACAGGGCCTCAAATCATTTCGGGAACACTTTTAAATATTTTTTAAATAATAATATAACCAACGTTTTCAATAATCACCGTCATGAAATTATAATTAACCTGTCCCTCTACCAGTAAATGCTGTCATTTTGTATATTTTTATAATAAAAAGACTTATTTTTTATATTACTCTCCATAGATTTTCAATAAGTGTAAATTTCGTTTCAAAATTTTAATTTATTGTATACATTTGTGCAATACGTTATCAATTAATGATATAAATACAAATGTTGAAAGGTCATTTTAGGATATGTATGCAAGATTTAACTATAACACTACTCATTAGTGAAAAATCTGCCATTTTTGCGATGTTCCCGAAAATGATGGGAGTGTTCCCAAAATGACAATGAAGTTCCCTAAATGACGTTGACGTACCCTAAATGACTGCAACGTTTGGTTTTTGCATTATGTTGTGGATAAAATAATAAATACCTTTAAGTATTAAACCTTTATTTGTACTTAAAGAATGAATAACATGAGTATCAAAATTTAAACTTAATCTAATAATAAACTTTTAGTTTCAGTTAACAAATATTATATATTAGGAACAAATAGTAATTGCACTCTACAAGTATCATTAAGATTTCTTGCATCAATGCTTTAAATTAAATAAATCAAATGTAGTTTTAAAACAAACAGTCTTATGAATTCGAAACATTATTCAAGCTTATTCGTATTAATAACAAAATAATTTGAGTATTAAAGTTTGAACTTAAAGTCTAGCAATAACTTACTTTTCAAAAATATCCATATTCTCATCAAAACAATAATAGCCACGACTACCTATTTTCTGCAATTTCGGGGTGGGTAAAATTTTAATAACTTGTTCACATGGGACAATTGCAACATCATTTTGTTCAAGTTTAAACATCTTTGCTGAGTTCCGCTGACAACGAAGAAAGGCGACCTTTATTTCGTCATCTTCATCAACTGAGGTCTCAGCAACTGCGACGTATCTGTATTCATTTTTTTAATTTTCAGTGGGTACATTTACTAGCAAAAATGTCTTTGGATGTATCATGTTGGGGTGGAAGTTCTCTTTATCATTTCCGTACGATAGACCAGCACAATTATCGTCACTCTTTCCATCAAGTCGATCTGAAACCTTTTGAAGATTTTCATCATCTGAACTGTCTGATCCGTATACAGAGTCGCAAATACTCTTCCTACTCATGTGAAGATATAGAAGAATTCAGAAACTTATCATTCTTTTTTATGTCTAAATATAACATTTCTGGCACTGGACTTTCTTTATCTCTATCTTCGACTGAAAATGCCTGTAGTTTAATTTCTCGCAACAATTTTGAGAATCGATACAGTAGTATGATGACATCAGAAGTTTTCTGCCAGACAATCTCAGTTTCATTAATGATTCCTGGGATTGCATCTATCATTTCAGGTATTATGGTTTTGATTGCAACTATATCATCGTTAGTGACTTCATGGAGTGAAACGGATGTATTGTTTAGTAAACGGACAAAATCTGCAGCTGTATTTACATCGTTTCCTCGTAATACTTGATCATCCGCAGTTTTCTTTAGCACTCCTCCCTTACCATCCATTGGACCTTTACCATGACCTGGTTCACTGAATGTCCACGTTGGAGCAGTTATTTGCGGAAATTGTTCTATTAAGGTTTTAATCCATAAGTAAATGTTAGTCCGGTTTCGATACTGGGACGTGGGTTCATCTGAAAACACGTGAAGGGTAGTTACGTGTGGCCTGACACTCAATATTTTCTGCAGCGCTGATTTCATGTGACCCCATACAGCATGAGCTTGATGGTCTCGATTATCACTCACAGTGGCGAACGAAATAGTTTCTAGAGAGGTATTATTTCTGGCATAAAAAACCCCCGTGTGAATTAATAATTAAACTTTTGAATCTCCGAATCTAATCTCTTTCTTGACAAGCGATTATCGCTTTCTATCTCATTTTCAGAATCTGGTGGGCTATAACTTAAAATATTTGCCAACATATTTTTTTTCTGTTTATACTTTTGAGAATTTTTTCTCCACGACTTTCTTTGTTTCCTCTTCTGTCTTTCAGTCATATCACTAACAGTCTTAACTTCATTTTCAGCCTTCTTCCTTTGGTAATATTCCCTATCTTTCAGTCTCTTCATCTCCCTTTGTTCAGGTGTCATTTTATCTAAAAACTTGCGTTTCCTTGCATAAGCCTTTTCGCGATGTTTTCGGTAAGCTATACTGTCCTGTTTTAATCGTTTTTTTGACTTCTTTTTATCTTCATTTTTATTTTCCATGTTACTATTACTAAGTGGTTACCTAAAACAAACAAAAAATGCTTTGTTATATGTATTTAAAAGCAAGAAAGCCCGTTAATCGTCATTTCGAGAACGCCCGTCATATACGAGAACATTCCCGAAATGACCGTTCCCTGAATGACTATCGATGAATATTTTCATATCACGCTTCAGGCCGCTATGTTATATATTGGTTTTTGATGTTAGGAACACGTGAACTGCAATATTTATAAGAATTTAGCAAAAAGTATGCAAATTATTGGAAAACTAATCACCAAACAGCGTTCCCGTAGTGATAGGGAATTAAAGTACGCTACCCACATAGGAAATTAAAACGTACTTACCAATAAAATCAATTATTTTTTTCCAAAAACACGACACGCGTCTTGTCCTTTGACTAGTTGCTTCACACTGTTGCTCGCTAGCGCCACCTATCGCGTTTTGTTTGAATTATATCGACCGATATCCATCGCGTTCACTGAATGATTTAATAAACGTCAGACAGCATTTGAATAGTCAAAATATGAAAAATATATATTTTTGCTATTTAATTTATACGTATATTCGTAATTTAATAATTTTCGAAGCTAATATATAAAAAAATACAATTTTAAGTCTCAATTGTAAACATTTTTGACTTGTCTCAACTATGAAACGTGGTATAAGGACGCGTTCCCGGAATGACTATTTAGGCATTTTTAGTTTAAAATCTAATAAAATATAATCGTAAAAAAATAAATATGATAAGTGCCTTGTAATTATGCGCAGAAACTTAATTTGGAAACAAGTATTTTAGCCATACCACGTTATTTTATTAAGAAAATCTTCGTCAGAAGCATGATTCTCACCTCTCTGATTTTGACCCATATATATATATATATATATATATATATATATATATATATATATATATATATATATATATATATATATATATATATATATATATATATATATATATATATATATATATATATATATATATATATCAACTGAGGAGTGTTGCCGTGGTAGTGACTAATAGTGAGAAATTGTTGGGTTATCTTAACCTTAAATAAATATTATATATATATATATATATATATATATATATATATATATATATATATATATATATATATATATATATATATATATATATATATATATATATATATATATATACATATATATATATATATATGAAATTCAATATTTCTAAATTATGTTGGTAAAACAACTAGTGCTAAACTTGATTATGTCCTGACCAATGCAGAACGTGATCAATTTGAAGTTGAAGTCGTGGAAGCAAATCTTAGCGACCACAAAATAATAAAGTTAGATTTATTATCTGTTTTTCTCCTACCACTGCCTATAAGTTCACCGCTGAAGTCAGTCAGAATTATAAATGACTCTTCTTTAAATAGCTTTGTTACAATGCTCGCAAGCACTGACTTTGCTGCCTTATATTCTAACTCAGATATAGATATTATTTTTAAGATATTTTCTGATTTATTGCAGTCTGCTATGTATGAATGTATTCCATTAAAGAACGTTAGGGTAAATAAAAACTGTAATAATGCTTGGATAACTGATGAAATTAGACAGGCTAGTAAATATGTAAAGGATCAGTATTGGGTTCACTCTAAATTGAAGACTACTCAATCCTTGGATATTTATAAAACGGCAAAAAAGGATTACAAATTATTATTAAGATATTCTAAGTTAAATTATAATGTGAATTTTTTGGCAAATTCAACTAATATAAACAAGGCTGTATGGTCTATTGTAAATCGGGAAACTGGTAGAAAACGTAGTTACAAAAGGGCAATCTCAGTTAATGTGGATGGTGAATTGTGCTCTGTCCCGAATATTGTTGCAAACAATTTCTTGAACATTTCTCGATGATTGCTGAGCTTAAATTAAAACAGCACTATGGAATTACGAAGTCTGTATCTTGTACATCCTCACCAATGACGCCTCACAACTTTTACTTTTATCCAGTCACCGAATTTGAGGTTGTGAATGTCGTTGATGCACTGGGTAATAAGAAAAGTTCAGGTGTTGACTTGTTGTCTTCTAAGATGTTGAAGGCTATAAAGGTTCATATTGCAAAGCATTTAGCTTATATCATTAACATATCTATCACATCAGGCAGGTTTCCCTCATCTTTGAAACCTTCCATTGTAATTCCCGTATTTAAAATAAATGATATTCATGATATATTGAATTATCGACCTATTTCTATGCTGAGTGTCTTATCGAAAGTCATAGAAAAAATTGTTATGCGTCGTATGATTGACTATTTGAATAAATTCAAACTTCTCACGTATTCCCAACATGGTTTTAGGTCTGGTCATTCAACGGAAACCGCTGCCATCTCTTTTGTAAAATATGTATATTGCAGCCTAGATAAAGGACTTTTTGTTGCTGGTCTATTCTTCGACCTATCGATGGCTTTTGACGTTCTGTCTTTCGACTTTATGATTAACAAATATTATAATCTCGGATTCCGAGGCGTATTTCTGGATTGGCTCCGCAGCTTTCTCACAGACAGGACTATGAGAGTAAGAATTCAGGATAAATTCTCTAAATCTTACAGTATAAATTCGGGGGTGCCCCAGGGATCTGTTCTTGGCCCCCTCTTATTTATTCTTTTTATTAATGATCTTCCAGATCACATTCTTGGATGTAATGTGACGTTGTTTGCCGATGATACTTCGTTGGCTCTATCCGCAGAGAGCCCGGAGAAGCTTTCTCTGGTATGTTCCAGTTTAGTGCAGTGCTTTACAAATTGGTGTCATAAAAATGCCTTGATTGTAAATATTGAGAAGACTGACTGTATGTTCTTTGGCATTAAAAACTTAAATCGTACAATGACTATAGAGTTTGGTAGTACATTGATCACCTCTAAGGATCATGTTAAATTCCTTGGGGTGTACATTGATAGTAATTTGAGATGGTGTCAACATATTGATGCATTGTGCAAAAATTTAAGCAGAGCCTACTTCGCAATAAATCAAATAAAGGATTCTCTTCCTAAAGAATCGGTGTTGAATGTTTACTATGCCTTATGCTACAGTCACTTGTCCTATAATATATTGCTGTGGGGCCTCTCTAGTATAAGTAGAGTATTCGTGTCCCAAAAACGTATTATCCGTATGATATTTGTTTTGAATCCTCGTTCTTCCTGTAGGCCGCTATTCATGGCACATGGGATATTGACGGTACCCTGTATATACATTTACAAGAGTTTATTGTATGTGAAGGAAAACCATAGTAATTTGGTGAAATTATCGAGTTTTCATGATTACAACACAAGAAATTCTCAAGTGTTGCTACTTCCCCATCACAGAACATCTAAATATGAATCTTCACCACTGTATAAAGGAGTTAAGCTCTTCAATCATCTACCATATTCAATAAAATGTTTACCCAAAACTAAATTTAGAAATGTTATTAAGTTGAAGTTGATCCAAAAATGTTACTACTCTGTAGAAGAATATTTCAATGATTGTGATTTCTGATTATGTTGTAATTTGACGTGTCCTATACATATGTTTCTATATGTCTGAAAGGATAAATAAAGATTATTATTATTATTATTATTATTATTATATATATATATATATATATATATATATATATATATATATATATATATATATATTTCACTGTATAACCCAGTTTCAATGATAGTTTCTGGTCAGGTATGCAGGTTTCTGGTCAGGAAAGCATCAATCGCCAGTTCCATATCTAAATCATGTTCTAAATATAAAATAAAACAAAAATTTTAACGAAACATTCTCTTTGAAACTTCGACATACCTGAATTGAGAACTTCATATTGTAACGAGCATATTTTCATGAATTGTGTGTTAACTAAAAACAGAAAATCATATTTTATTTCAGTTGAAAAACGAGATTACAACGAGAGCCCGAAAGCCAAGCAAATCCAAACAATTCAGTGCGACATTAAATTGCTAAAGCTCCATAACTCAAAAATTCAGAAATTGCAGCCGGACACAACAGAGAAATCCCCTTATATTCACTTTTTCTCATTAGTAAAAGTTTGCGGTCAGTACATGTTATACGAGAGAACTTTTTGTATTTTAAATACATTCATATTATGGGAAAAATTACTTCTCATTAAAGGCAAATCCATGAAGTCTGGTCTTTTGAATACACAACAAAAACCCTCGTATGTTTGAGCATGTGTTTGTTCTACTTTTGGAAATGTAACGTACGTAGAGTAGATTATTCGATCAATGAAAGACTCGTAAGAGAGGCCATCAGACTAGCTCTTGAAGCAAATTAGATGAGATAAAGCTTTCAAGCTTATGATTTATGAATGATGATTCGTTTTTACTTCAGATGAAACACACGCTTCCAATATGAAATGATAACCTAGACGTGCCTCGTAAGTCACGACTCGGGGCTAGATGATTCTCTCAATATTTTTTGAACTGGTTGGGATTGAAACCATTATATTAAATGCAGGTGATTTGGTGGGATTTAAGAGAAATTAGGTGATTTTGTCGAAAAAGTAATCAATTGAAACTGTCATAGTGATTTCAGAACTTTTAAAACTTCAGGACAGAAGAAGTTCTTCAACTGGTGAATCGGTCATTCAATTTGTAGCAGTTTGGCAACTGTATTTGGAACTTCATCGATATGCGAAAGTCGATGTTGAGTATGTTTTGAGTTTCATTACAGCATTTCGTAAAACATTACAGTCTCTTCTCTTCCTAATCTACAATGTCTTCAACGAATCAATTTTGAATAATTGAACTTATTGAATGATGATTTGTACAGTTCTTTTTTATATGGAACTTGATCATTGAAATGTGAATGACAAGAAAAACGCAAAAAAATGTTGTGGAAAATATTGAAGAAATATTTAGCACATTTCACTTTCGTATATTCAGAAACTTGAATTGAAAGTACACAAACTTGATGAAAATATTTTTATATTACAATTGGAATTCAATATTTTCACGATATACTATTTGCTTCAATTAGATTATAAAAATATAATCAACGGAATGATATATTGTCCTTATATCAATTGAATGAGTACAAACAGCAGGAAAAATACAGACAATATGCGAATCTAGAAATTGAAGTTTTAGAAAATTTGGGAAAAATAGATATTTAATTGTTATTCTTAATTTCATCGTTATATATATATATATATATATATATATATATATATATATATATATATATATATATATATATATATATATATATGATTGAATTCTCGCTTAACTCTTGGTGAAACATAATTGAATATTAAAATAAATTGAACACTTGGCTTAATGTTTCACGATTAATTCAACAATATGTATAGTCAACATGTTTCGAGCGTTAGCTCATTTTCAAGACTGAAGTCTTCGGATGACCTGGATATTAGATATAGTTTTTATCACAGACAACAGTACTTAAGCGACTCGCATTCGAGAAAAGCTTCATGAAATAGTTCAGGAAACCGGAGTGGAAATCTTGTATGATGAAACTCAATCGAAAGACAACCAAAAATATATCTCTTTTGATCAGAAGAAATGGTGAAATGCACAAGACAGCCACATTAGAGATCTCGCAGAAACTATACCTACTGGACTCAGGATTGAACATCATCGCCAACGAACAAATAATTACTGAGCATCAGAAGACCTACAAATAAACATAAGGGTAATACATTAACATAAGAGATTACAAATCGGCGTTGTTTTATGCACTCATCTACAGTATGGAGCAATCGTCAATAGCAAAGAGATTATTCGATAAAATAACGAAGAGGAAATTCGACATAGTATGGTTGAAAGAGATCTGACAGGAATCTACAACAGCTCAATAGAGAATGTTGAAGATCGCAGGGGTTATCAGCATAAAATCATACATAAGAAGTTTGAGGAGAAAACATCTCCAACCACTGATGAAATGAAGAAATGAAAAAAGGGTCGAGTGGAATGGGTAAAAGTGTAATTTTGTCTCTTCAACAAGGAAAAACACCTTTTTCACGAGAAAGGAGTTCTCTCTCGTTCTGATAAGGTGAGTGATCTTGGTGTAGTTTTCGATCAGAAGTTTTTTTCGTCCCACACATCACATAACTCATTTCATCTGCCTCGAAAATATATGTATTTTTTACACGCATTTCTGCCATCAACGCCATCTTGAGGCTATTCAGAGGAGATTCTTGAAAGTCTTAGTTTGGAGGGAGGACAAAGTTTATCCACAGCAAGTTGTCAATCATAACGAATTATTGAGTCGATTTAGTTTTATCTCATTGCAGAGCAGGAGAGAAAATTTATCGCTTTAATTTTTATACAAAAACTGCACAATAGTATCGATAGTCCTCCTCTCTTTCCGCTTTGTAATTTCGTGTTCCTGGGCAAAATTCTCTTAATACAGAATTATTCCACCTAGAAACTACGAGGACCAACTCTCTTATACAATCGCCCATTTGGTTTATGGAGTCAATATTCAATAGAGTTGCCAATATTCAGTATTACATAATAATGTATTATTATGAGTTATGTGAACGAAAGGAATTGACTAAAATGAATGGATTTAGATTGAGTTCTTTGTAATATTTCATTAAATACTATTATTCAGTTAGTTAATATTTTTATTTTTTTAACATTTTCAACATTATGTTATTATTTTCTGTAATTGAGTATTAAAACTGTTGATAATGGAGAACTTATTATAAGGAAGTAGCAGACTGGGGTGATGATGGGAGATACAAAAAGCAGGAGTAAAAAACCCGAAACTTATGGTTTCAAGTTTATTAGCCCACCTCAAAAAATTGTTACAATAATCATGACTCATTAATGAAAAACTTGTCAGAATAACCCGTAAAAGAAAGCATCTGTAGACATCTGTTTCCAGACTTGCCTCCACTAGAAGTGTTGAGGTGTACAAACTTGACGAATGAGCTCTTGGAATTGATTTTGACAACAGAGGCAATATTTGGATTCGAATTGTATAAGAAAATATTCTATCCCCTATTCTAATATTTGCCCGAGATTCCAGAGACAATGAAAAATGCCCTAGTGGTAAATATCTGATAGCTTTTGAGGATTCTGTCAACTGCCTTGTCAATTAGTCTTGAAAATGGTTTACTGGCCTGAAATATAAGTCAATAGATTTAGACCCATTTCGTGTTATTCTGTCATAGGTTTCAAATTATTCTCATATGATTTCTCGTCAATATGATTGTGAATGTTATTCTGCTCAATTCGCTGATAAAATTAATTCGTAATACTGTAAACACTGTAAATTTTATGTAGTAGTTTTCGAGAATGATTTATGTTCATTGAAAATCCTAACTCGCCTCATTCATTCGATCATAATAATTTAAAATTGAAATTTGTATATATTCTAATAATAGCGTGACACATTTTGATCTAGTTACGTCCTCACAAATTAAAAATTCTAATATGGCGCCTACATATGAATAATGCACTGAATCTTCCCTGATAGTCCGTTAAACTCCAATCCCAATAAATATAGAACTTTTCCCATGTTACGATTTATTCTAATGAGTCATTTATTATTCCAATAAAATTTTCTATATTCATAGCACGAGTGATGCAAATAGAAAACCGAGCATGGTGTTAATTTCGTAGAAGTTTCACACAGTTTGTGAATTGATGTATCGAACAAACTATTGAACATTTTGCGTAGCGCATGAAGTACAATTTTGCGTTTAAATTTTTCGATATCAATGCAAATATAAATATTTTATTCGAGTATGGAGCTACGGGCAGAATTGCATCGATGGAAATGAAACGTACACATGAGATTTGGAATAATTTGGATATAATTAATATAATGAATTTATTGGAGCCTGTATTGATTAAAATATGAATTCGTTTGCAGTTTTCAGGATTATCGTGAATGTGAATAAAATTGGATTTATTTTCGAAATTGACTATTATTTCTTCGGTTATTGTTGTAAAATCAATTGGTCTTTTCAAAACAATGCAATATAAAATATCTGACCAATTCGAAGTCATTCAAATTTCCCCACAGAACTTGGTGAAAACTAATTGAAGTATAATACGAAATAATTAAAAACACTGAAAGCTACTGATTGCTCAGCAGAAAGCTCAGACTATTTGGTCTCAAAATAGTTTTCAGAGAATTTTTGAATGCGGCAGCACACATTGATAAACTAGAATCGTCTTTGATACGCTGCTTGAATTAGAAGATAATAATTGGAATCGAAAGACTCAAGAGTTTCATCTATCAGAAGATATTTACCGCAAAATTTTATTGGTTTTTCATCATATCTTATGACGGATAAGCTGAACCACACTTGATTTATATAGTCATCTCCAAACTCTGAACATAATTTTTTGAATGCGTTGATGAAAGAAACCCGAATTGCGAGAAAATATTTCGGAAATTTCACAAAAAATTCTTTCCACAAATTCATTCTTTCGACGTAAATCGAGAACGACTACTTTCTAATAAAATTCTCAGTCAGAAATGCAGAAATATTCTGCACCACTGACAGACTGAGTTGTGTCAACTCAATCAATATTTCGATTTTTTATTAGGATCTTTTTCAAGTTACTATTAATTCGAAATGAATCTTCATAAAGAACACAGATCAAAACATCGACAAACACACCAACTCAAATATATAATAGAATATACACTAAAATTCAAACACTTTTACTTTTGATTTAAACTTTTATTGATAACATAGCATGACGGGTTTTGTCGTTACAAATGACTTGTTCAGATGCTTATAGAATACCGACTAGAGTCGTATTTTATTTAGATATGGTGATAGAATACTGACCAGGGTCTGAAGATTTCGTTTGTAATGACGAAACGTGTGTTGCTATGTTGTCAATAAAGTGTAAATCAAAAATTCAAATTGTTTGAATTTCAGTTCATATTCAGTTATAAGGGATTTACATCAAGTAAACGCCAAAACTATTAAATATCTCAAATATATGGTAATTCAATTTCATCATAAAACTATGAAGCATCAGGCAGGAATTTCATCAGAATCCAAAGATTACTATCAATTCAACTAAGTTTGGCGATTTATGTACTATTATTAGCATTGCCTGACTGCAACTGATGTTAGCCAACTCCAATAACGTTTTTTTGTGATAATTAGACAACCTTTCGAGAGTTTTGTAGTTAGAAGAATAAAAACGAAGGTCTTTCTGTGTTGAGTGGAGAAATAAGGCACACGCTTGTGGAGGAGATCTTACATCACTTCTCTTCATGGATTCCTCCTCTTCATGGACAGAGAAGTTTGCCAAACAGAAATCAAATCACAACTCAATCAAGGTATACTGTATACGCAGTCCAAGATCGGAGATCATTGAACTCCATTCTTCAATATGTTGAGAACATATAGGCCAGTGATGATATCGTACCTAGTCAGCTTTCGTCTTTGAGAGAAAAGTTTTCGCATATTTGTTCGAATATCAACAATAAAAGTTGAGTATTATTGAAAATGTACGAAACGTTTTAAATCCTACGAGATATTCCTCGATATATAGACATAATTTGTTATGGAATGAAAATTATTAACTCCACTAAGTCAACTGTGATATTTTTCAATATATCTAATAATTGCTGATTAATCTCACGAAGTTGAGCTGATTTACTCAAAAATGTATGAGCTTGTTGAACAAATCGAAATGGAAATCAGGAACTTTAAAAAAGCACAATCTAACGGGTTTTTTTTAGATGTATAGAAATTTAAATTGCAATAAAACAACGATGGATCATTCGATATCAAGAATTTTTTCTTATTCGAAAAATAATCTTGTGTCATTACATTCTGAATATGATTTCTGGCATATGACCGCCACGGCTGGCTCAGATGTTTGTCTTAAAATCTGGACGTCCAATTTTCGATTACTTTTAACATTTGTGGTCGTATATCGGCAATAACACGGCGAATATTGTCTTTCAAATGGTGATTTGTGGACTCGTATAGACCTATGACAGAACGTTTGCCTATCGGTGTTAAATCACAAGATCTTGGAGGCCAATTCGCAGCAGGTCCAAAACGTGAAATTAGGCTGTCACCAAACGTGTCTTTCAATAAATCGATTGTGAGCAAGCATGTTGATCATATTGCGCCTTCTGTTGAAACTCACAGCTTGGTTGCTCATGGTTTTTCAACTCAGAATAAAAAGTTATCATGGCTCAGATGTTGGTCATACTGTAACGTTCTGGCCATCATCGTTTTTGAAGAAGTACTGACCAATGATTCCACCAGCCCATAAAGCGCACCGAACAGTCAGTTTTTCTGGATGTAACGGGGTTTTGACATACACTTGAGGATTATCTTCACTCCAAATGCGGCAGTTTTGTTTGTTGACGTAGCCATTCAACCAGAAGTGCGCTTCATCGCTAAACAAAATTCGCTTATGGAAATCGGGAACAACGGCAATCTCGTTTTGGGCCCATTCGACGAATCTACGCCTTGCTTGATGATCGTTTGGCTTCAATTCTTGCACGAGTTGGAATTTGTAAGCACGCAAACCAAGACCCTACCGCAAAATCTTCCATAAAGTGGATGGACACAGATCCAATTCCTGTGCTCGATGGCGGGTGGACTCATTCGGGTCTTCCTCAATGCTACGCTCAACAGTAGCAATAGCTTCTTCTGTACGAGATGATGTACGGGGATGCGAGTTATCAATAAGAGTAAACGTGGTGCGAAAACGTTCCATGGTTAATCGAATTAACTGCTCTGGTGGACGATTTTGTCAATGATAAAATGGACGTAGTGCGCGATGCGTATTCCGCAGTGAATCATTATTTTCGAAACAAAAATGCACTATTTGCAAGCGTATTTTAAGCGTGGGTCTATTCATGATGAATTGCAAAACCAAACTGAAAATAAATCACTTCTCAGCTGTTGTATCGGTCGCCATCTTCAACAGTTTTTCCAACTTAAAGTTATATGCCTCTAAAAAAACACCCTTTACCAGCTGAGTGGAATTCTATTTTTATTCAGAATCAAGGGAAGTGAGTCCATCATATTTGGGATATAACAAACCTTATAATAATAATAATAATAATAATAATAATAATAACATTTATTTCAAAGATTATCACAGATCAGGTACAAATGATAAAGTTGAAATATGTCAGACGAAACCACATCTCAATGCTGGCCAGAACAGTAATTATAATAATCATTTAGATGATAAGGCTCCGCATCCAGGATAAACTTACGAACTCCTGCCACATAGAGACTCACACCATCAATAGCCCAGAAATGTTTTGGGAGAGCGTTATATAGTTTCATACAAGTGTACATTGTGCTTTTTGAGCAAGTAGTGATAGCTTGGTAGTTGATAAGGAATCATTTTACGTGTATTATTTAGATTTTTGAAGCCAGAAAACAGTTCTTTGTGTTTATAAATGAATAGCAACGATCTAAAAACAAACAAGCCAGGTACAGTTAAAATATTATGCTTTCTGAATAAACAAAAAGGTAGTCCTAACATCGACCTCAACGTCATTTTCTGAGTAACAAATAGGGTATTATATGTGGGCTGTTGCCCCAGAAAATTATTCCATATGACAACAACGACTCAAAATTTGCATATTGTCTTCAATACATTTATGCTAACTTGACAAAACGTTAATCGATATAAGACAGACAGCAGTCTCCCATTCAAGTAATCAACATGCTGAGGCCACTTCATAGCATCAACATGGATATGGTTCAGTATTGATAGACTCACTAGATGTTATATCATTTCATGACAATGGAAATGACGAGAGCGATATATTCAATATATTTTGAAACCTGATTAATCTTTACAAGAGAAAAAATTTCAGGATATCTGTCAAATGCATGATATAAAATCCAGAAGGATACAAGGTTTTTCATTATAATGGCTCAGTATTTTCATTTATGCGATATATTCACAAACTCGTCCGAAATCCAAACCACAATAAAACTGATAATTCTTATCGATGATTATAACGATTTCAACGTATAATAGATAGGAAGCGTATCAAATATTTTATTCTGCCTCTGTTAATTCAGTCAGCTGTAACATACACGTAAAGGCCAGCAATAATTCACTCCAACAAATCATGAGTATCCCGATACTCGGACCGATATTCGTAACAAATTCCACATAACAATACGGCCGGCACCCAGAAAAGCATATTTTCGATTCCGTTTCAATAAATCACAAAACTGATTGAATCCGATACCATAAAATATCGTTTATATATCAGTGGAGGGGTTTATTCGGTCCAGATTGCATCGTCGGAGGGACACTGAGCTGATACATCCGTACGGTCGGACAAATGCCTCAAAAATGCCTCGGTCGGCTGTATTGTCGGGTAATGAGAGGCTGCTCAACGATGTGGAAAATGAACTTTCCGAGTTTTCCGGATTTGATACATGGTACAATAGATACGTTGCACATATCTACGGATGGCATTACGCTGTTCCCGTTTTGTATTTGTGGAATTGTAATACCGGTGCAACTGTGGAGTCGTATTATTATAACGAATTTTCCGAAGTGGAACGCGGACAATGAAATTATTTTTGAGTATGTTACAATTTTAAGAGTACTATGCAGTTTTGTGTATTCATCATATTCATCTCCAATTGCTTATTGAAGAATGAATTCTCTAGGCCGTTTATAACGTTATAATTTTGTTTAGTGTCATATATTTTCGTCAGTGTTTCGTTTTGTTAGGTTAGGTTGGAACTCTTTCGTCCTACTGTTGAGTAGCTGTAATTGTCATGTGGTGTGTGTTGTTTGTAAGATAATTGGAAAGTTAACCTGACTGGAGAAAAAGTTGGTTGGTATAGTTTTTTGGAAAAATTATCAGATATTGATATCATTAAAGATAAGAGACGTGTTGAGACGTTCATCAATTATTTACTTTTTCTTTTGTGGAATTTAGCTTTGTTTGAAAAGAATAAGTATTCAGTATTTGAGATAATTTGATGATCGTTAAATTCTTCTGGCATTGTTAGTTATTTGGAATTTGTGAACACAAGAAGTACCCTTCAGGGGATCAAAGCATGTTCTTGATACACAGTAAACCGCACAATATATCTTTGCGGTTGTCGTTTTTAGTTTTCATTTGTACGTTTCCTTTTGGATTTGTCCGTCTTGTTGTTGAGTACTCGAGTTATTGGGAATCACCATTTGGAGAAAGTTTGGTAGGAGATCTTTGAGCCTAAAGCTGGAAGTTTGAGTACGCTTGGAGTGGTGAGAGTATTTCAGTACATTGTTTTTAGAGTCAATTGATATTTGATTTTATTTTATTATTTTATGAACCTTGAGTTTCTTTTAATTTAATAACTATTCAATTTACTTGCTGAAGGTTCCTTGTTATTCAAACATTCATTATATATATTTATTCATTGTGAGGATCAAGTCCTCTTAGCTAAGAGAGAATTTTAATTATCTCTTATTTGTTTCAATTGTTTCTTTCAGTATTTCAAATTATTAATTTCTTTTATATTTGTTATATATATATATATATATATATATATATATATATATATATATATATATATATATATATATATATATATATATATATATATATATATATATATATATATATATATATATATATATATATATATATATATTTATATATATATATATATATATATATATATATATATATATATATATATTCATATTATCATTTATTGATCCAAGTGGATATTACTGTTAGGGAGAACTAGAATTAAGAACTGTTATCTGGTGGAGTTGTTGTTTGATTAATTAACCCACCCCATCTTCACTGCAGCTTATTTTTAGTGTTGTGGTACAATTCATTAAGTTTCAGTTCTCGCTTAGCAGTCACTCAGGTTTTGAACCAGAGGTAATCGTAAGTATCTTGTGTGTGTGAGATCGAAGATGTATACAAATCTACAACTAGATAGAAAAGTGAGTTATACGTTATTTCATTATTATGTTAGTCCAGTTTCGAAAGTATGAGATGATTTGAACTCTCGAATTTAATATACATTTTTTGATCAATATTAAGAAATTATTATAATGATAAAAAACATTATCAAATAAAATAATCTAAATCTATAATGTCAATATCTAAATGTTCAATCATAATAATAATCAAGAATATAAATCAGTCAGAAAAAATCGGAAAAAATCAATGTACCCCACTACTAAGATTTAAATACACATTTATGATAGAAACAAGCGAGTCCTTGTGCAAATCACAGCAGCCGGATACCTGGTTTGCAGTAGAATATGCAAAGCTCAGCGGCGATTGCGAAAGTAAATTGGTTCTGTGGATTTTTCAGTAAAATGTCTGGCATATTCTAGTACACCCCGGAGGAACGAAGAGATTAAGTTTACCCAGAAGCTCAGGACAGTCGAGATTATCATTGAGCAAAGTGAATAAAAATTTCAATGCATTCAAACTTCTCCTGGTATGGAGGCTCCTAATGTCTAACCTCGATAGCAAGAAATCATGATCATAAGCCTTAGGTTTATATACACCATTCTCTCTGAATGAGAGTCATTCGTTTGATAGGTTTTTGTCTTGCTGAACCACTGGTATTGTTTGTCCGTTGGTTTATATATTTCGAGAATACCTACATGTTTTACAAACACGATAACCATAAGTTCTGTGTGTTCACCTTGTTCTGTGTACCTTCAAGTAATTTCGTGAAGTACCAGAATTAGTGCTAAACAGCACGAATAGCGAGAAACTGATATCGGCTTCTTTGAAATATTGAATATGCTTAGACATGCTAAGAAAGCTCTACACAAACTTCCTGTCGAAGTTGAAATCAAATTCGAGTGTTTAAATTATGCTATACTCATTATGGATTTGTACTAAAAAAATGTCAATAATATACAATAAGTTGATTTTTGATATTGTATAATTGTTAGGTTCTTTCCTTTTGCGATTTCATGTAGTTTTGTGGATAAGCTTCCATTTTATTTAGCTGACAATGAGTTACATAATTCATAGATGTTGTTTGTTATTTTTAATTCTGCTTTGAGCTCACCTTCAGAAAAGTTTCAGATTTTATTTCATCTTTCCACTTTGCAATTAGATCAAACTGTTCAGTGGTGTGTTCGAAAAAATAATAATTTTATATTCAAGATGAAACATATATTTTACGGAGTATTCAATTAAAGTCGACTTCTCTGACTTTCCGAAACTATGAGACGCATTATTCAATGAGAAAAAATAAATTAAGTTTTTGGAAAATCGATAGCACCCAAATAAGACAGCAACTGAATTACACAGTCCACGACTGTCTGTGGCCTACTCAAGAAAACTGGAGAAATATTTATTTATTTCTTTACTTACGGAAAAGCCAATTTAAAAAAATGAGAAAAAACATGTAATACCTAAATTTAGTTGGGTAAGTTCTTAATTATACAGCGAAACTGCCTAAGGGATGTACAAAAACATAGGTTAGCATTAACATAGCGATTACCATAGTATAACATTCTATTGGTCGTATAATTAGTATGACATCTGGAGTACGCAAATACATTGTCAGTACTAGTTCTTCCGAAAGAAACGTGAAAGCCACTTTGCAATTTGCCAATGAGCAATTCAATAGAGTCTATAAAATTATTCAAAAATTTGAACAGAAAGATCAAATCAAATATAATTCTTCTTGAAGTCAAGGTTTGTATACCTAATTGAATGCGAATAAAAGTTGCCGAAAAATTTATACAAGGTATTGACCTCCTGAAAGATATATATATAAAAAATATTATTATGCACTCGTTCAATATACTTCAAGTCCACCTCATATGGGTCAAATATTTGACCCGTATTCAACAATAGGTCTACAAAAAGCAAATTAGAGCAATTTTATAGTTGATTCGTCAAAAAATTCAGCAGAGTTCAAACGAATGAAACCAATCACTCTCAATGCACGGTTTGTAATTATTCTAATATGTTCCTTGAACTCGAGTTCATAGTCTAAGTTTATTCGAAGATCATTAATGAGATAAGTACGCTCAAGGCTTGCACCACCAATTGAATACGGATAAAATATTGGATCATTGATTTTATGGAAGGTAATACATTCACATTTCACAAAATTGACATTGAGCTGACGACTAGAAAACCATCCCACTACAGCTAGCAAGATTTTCGAGTCATCGGCAAACAACAAAACTTTAGAATGCTCAACAACCAAAGTTATATCATTGATAATGATAGAAAATGAAAAAGGACCGAGATGACTACCTTGTGGAATACCTGATGTGACCAGAACCGTCCTGCACCTGAGGTTTTTAATTTTTACAATAAAATATACGAGTACAAACGCCATGAAATCAACCATTCAAGTTAGTAGTATAGAGAGAAATAAAACTCAAAGTCTACATAGAATTACCTAAGGTAACCTCTCACTATCAAATTCCATCAGAAATTTTCTGGCAGCTTCAACCGGAATTTCAACATTCTCGATTTTTCTGATCTCCTGCGGTTATATACTATAAAGTGGAAGGCCAAGGCATCCTATGCTTTTTTGGCCAAATGACTTCGAGGAAAATGAGGTTTAATACTGAACACTTGCGCGACGAGTTACAATGAGATATGAATATAAAAAGAGGGAATAAACTATAACATAGGTTTCATCATACGGGGATTCTGCAGGTTGCTGGAATATGTATATTGAAAATATACCTATATTAAAGAGGGAATTACAATTTGAACTATAACCTTATACCTTAATAGATAGGAAATGGTCAGGTGTTTCGAAGAGAATTACTCAAGAATGGGTTCAGTATGCATAGCTTTCACAATAAATTGGTCATTCAATAAATTCCTGGTATTTTTATATTCATTTGTGTGCGTCAATTCCCACAATTTCATTCATCCAATGAATTGAGCCATTTAATTAAAATTTCGAAAAACAGCCGCAATTAACAGGTACCGGTATTTGGGAAATTTAACTAACGGCCAATTATAAGTGAACGTCTCCCTACTACTGAATTTATTTTCCAGTTGACCTAATTGAGAATGCAGAGAATTACCTACTTATTACGTGACCGTATCACTCGTATATTATAAAACCTTATTATGCATTAGGTCATAGAGTTCAAATCTACAGTTAACTCTCAATATAAGTTTGTTTGCTAGATTCATATTTTGCAGATATATTATGAAGATATTGTAATTAAATATAAAATGAAATACAAACTCTTGAGAACATAACATGACGCGTTTCGTCGTTATAAACGACTTGTTCATATTCTAATAGAATACCGACTGACAGTCAAGAACTAAGTAGCATATGAAGAAGTCGTTTATTTCGACTGAACGCGTCATCCTATGTTTTCAATAACAAAGTAAATCAAAGGTTCAAGAATTTGCATTTCATCTTATATTTAATTATAATGGATTAACATCAAGTAAACGCCAATACCATTCAATATATTGAGATTACAAAGAGCATGTAATAATTGAAATGGTCTCTCATCAAGTAACTTCAACATTTTACCATCACTTATATGCGTCATTTAGTATATAACTAATATTACTGATAATGTCAATTGAAGTCTAAAGAAACATTGTAAGGATCTTTGTCAAAAGTTGAACTAAGATCATTCAAAGATAATTCTACTAGAATATTTGGGGAAGGATACAATAAGTTGTCGGTCAAATGTGATACAACAAGTTTCATCAACTGTTGAGAATGAGTTGAGTTTTTTTTTGTAAATAGGTTGGCAGGCCGAAACATATTCCCTAGCAATTTTTCTCACAAATTCTGTCGCACTTTGCTACTTTTCTTCAAAAGAACAACTCAATAATACTATGCTCAATAGTTTAGTAACTAACCTCAATATATACAACAACTAAACAATAACGATGAAAGTTTTATTGAAATTGGAAATTTTGAGAAGTGAAAATCTTTCGTCGATAAGGCAAGATTTTCATTATGATGTTTCTTCCATTATTTACTGCCAAAAACATATCTCTTTGGGAAAAAAAGCAATACCAGGTCGAGTCTTCCAACAGAGAACTAATACTATTCATTGTCTCATTTATTGAAAACGAATATTTTGGAGAAATCGTACTGAAGAAAAGTGGATCTACTGATGAATATATTCTCGTTTCATTGTGTACCATATAGTTTAGCAATGAGGCCTTACAGGTCCATAACAAAAAATTGATTCATTAATTTTGCAATATCAGTTTTAGTTTTTCCATTCCCCTTTAATTCCTGCCCTCCATTTCCAGCTCCATGCTGCCACCCTTTCCATATCCTCTGATACTTCATTCAACGTTCTTGTTTGTGGCATCTCAACTGTATTCTCTCCTCCTATTGCTAAGCAAGGAACTTTCTTTGGTACTATGATTGAACCTATTCTACACACATGACCTTGTCATTCAATCTTACTTCTTTTGACAATATGTGTGAAAAAACAACATATTTTCTCTATAAGCTGACCTCAGTATCTTTCGCTTCTATAGTCCTGAAAAAGATAGTTTTGGAGCATTCATTGTCAACGTCCCACATCCAAATTGGTCTTACCAGTGCATCATAAAGCTTAAGTTCCATAGAACGAGACACTTCTCTGTATCTCAGTAAACCTGACAATGCGAACGTTGCTCTGCTACCTGCAGAAGTTCTTGTCTGCATTTTGTTTCTTATACCAGGAGATCTTGTTAATGTGCAACCCAAGTACGAGTATGAAACTCTCTACTTTCTCTAGTGAAAAACAACTTGTATTCACTCCGGATCGTTACGAATTGTTACTCTTCCTGAAACTCGTCTCACTCTATATCATAAATTCTGTTTTTCTTTCATTTTTAACTATGCCTGCTGTTCTTGTTCTTTTCAGAATCTGACAAACACTTTCTTCAGCACCTCTATTATTCTGGCAAGCAGCACTACATAATCCGCGGCAGAATTGTTGTCTCTTATTTTATAAGGAACCTTCTATATGCATTTCAGCATATCGTATCACTGTTTCTAGTAGAAAATTGAACAAGATTAGTGACAGAGGATCTCTCTGTTTTGCAACTTGATCCACCTAAAAAATCTCTCAGATCTTCTTTTTCTGAAGAGTACTCCGATTAACTTTGTTCTTTTGAAAAAAATATGTGAATTTATAAAATTAAGGTCTCTGAAGAAAAGAACTCTCTACAACTTCAGAGAATGGAAATTCTCTACAGTTTCTAAAATGAAAGTTGTCTTCAATTCTGCGTTGCAAAATACATTTTTCTCTGTAAGATTTAGAAAGATCAACAATTTATTTGTTGTTTAAATCGGGAAAATGAATGATTGAATAGATACGTAGATATTAACGTAAACATTAACATAAGACATATAGACATCAACGTAGTTAACGGAAATGAACTGCCAAGGCTTTTCGTGCCCACTTTTTACAGTCGATTGTAGCATAGACTATTCTACACACGAACTCCCAAGCACCGGAGCCAAATCAGTAATTCTAAATATGTTACAAAAAATATAAATATAACTATTTCATAAGATGCTCAGAAATCATTCCACAAAAAAATTTATGTGAACATCCAAAAACTTTCAATAAAATCACACAGAAATTTCTATAGTATTTCTGTGCTTATTTAGTAAAGGCTGTTAAATGAACATGAATACAGATTACTGAAAGTTATAGTCAATTCCACCTGGGATTAACATGAAAAGTTTTCCAAAAAGGACAAATTATTGGTGATGATTATGGAAATTATTTATTTGACAAAATTTTCACAACCAAGAGGCGTTCACGGGTGGCAATTTGTTTTGATTAGAAGCGAGTATGCAAAGTCACAGAATATAAAAGCTTTCATTTTTATCGTTCATTAATATTCACACAGAGCGCGTTCCATCATGATGAATCCACCTTGGCCTTTTCCTGGGATGATTGATGTTCCTTACAGTCGGTAAGCCGGTTATCTTGGTGCAAAATGTTAACGAACACAAATCGACGTGAGGACCTCATCACATTTCGGGAAGGAAAGCGTTGTTCTGGGAGTTAATTTGAAGATATGATCGAAGACAACCTAAATTATGGATTTCTAAGATGGCGCGCTGACTTGAAACTGGGTGCATTTTTATCCATTTACTTCAATTTATTATACTGATGAGGTTTTGAAGGCGGCGAAATCTGCAGCATCATTACTCATATATCGTCACTCGATTTTATAGCATGTATTTCGCTGAGGATATTATTAATGAAGTTTTATTTAGCATATTCATACGAATCGAAATTATATCAGAGATTTGGAAAGTTGAGATCGTAAAGAAGATGCATGGAGTTGAATTTCAGGTACACTTCTCAACATTTGACCGAAGAAAAGGTATCTTATTCTATAAGTTCAGTGAAAATTGATAGAAGTTGGGTACACATTTGTTAAGAATAAAATTAGCAATTGTATTCATTATGGAAAGATATCTCACAAATATATTTTGATTTAGATATTTCTGGTGGCATTGGGGTAAAAATTGACAGTAACAATGAATATTTCGAAATTCCGTTTTTGGGAGAGTATAGTTTGTTTATTATTCATCATGTTTCAGTTTTTGAAACACTCAATTCATGTCCTCACACAAACGTCCATGTGCCATCTAGGATTCGAAAGCAGATTCTTGCTCGGCAGGCGTACACCCTAACCTATAAGCTATGGATACCATAACGGTAATATATATATATATATATATATATATATATATATATATATATATATATATATATATATATATATATATATATATATATATATATATATATATATATATATATATATATATATATATATATATATATATATATATATATATATATATATATATATATATATATATATATATATATATATATATATATATATATATATAGTAGTTGAATGTTTCATAACTGTAGATATGTGTTTTCTGTTTCAATTGGGATTGCAGTCCAGGTCAGGAAAAGTTACCTTCTGAGGATTCTCCAAGCTTTCGAAAATGTTTATTTTCTTCTTCAGGGATGAAATTGTACAATATTAACTGTTTATGTAACAAGGCACTATCGAAATTTTTCTTACATTTACTGTGAAGTTAGTCCCAAAGTACAATGTAGAAACAAATGTACTTTCCGACTAACTTTAAAGTTATTATAAGAGAAATTTTCAATAGTGCCTTGTTATATGAACTGATAATATTGTACAATTTTAGGATCGAGAAAATGAACATTTTCGGAAAATACTAGAGAAGTAACTTGTTTTCCTGATCCTGGACTGCAAACCCAATTAAATATTGAAAAAAATATATATATATATATATATATATATATATATATATATATATATATATATAGATTTCATTCAATACTAGTAAATACTGAGACTCACGAAATATCGAAATATTTCAAATAAAACTCAGGGATGTCTAGACAACATTTGTATAGACAGCTCCTGAGAGTTTTATTTGAATATTTCTGAGTATTTACTATATATATATTTGATAATTGAATTTATTCCATAATTAAAGTGAAAATTATTTGCAAAATCCGCAATTGGAAGCAGCCGTTGTTAAGTATTTCGAGCATATTGTTTTTCATTAGTTCAGTGTAGCCAGGTTTACCAACCTCCTAGAAATGGAAAAAACATAAATTAGTGACCACATTTTAGGCTTCTGCGTTAGAATTCTCCAGATGGGAGATTACTTTGGCCTTGAAGCAACTATTCATCCATCAATGAACCTTCAAACTAGAAATCGGTTGATATATGGAGAAGGTTCGAACCTTCTGGACTCCCAATCAAATCTTCCAATCCTGAGAGTTCTGTTTTGAAGCAGATGCCCGAAATGTGTTAGATTTCTTTACAGGAGATTTCGGTTTTTTATTCCATTTCAGGTTCGTACGCCCCAACTACGCTGTTCTGATGAGTGCCAATAAGCTCGAAACACTTTGAACGAATGCTTCCAGAGGAACATTGAAGTGTGACAGAACAATAAATAATATAACACTATAAATCTCTAAACTGACAATTGATTGATAGTTATTGCAATATTATGAATTTGATTTGAACATTCAGTACATAAAATGTTCAAAAAGCCTCTACGTACTCTTACTAATGTTGTCAGGACTGGGAATCTAGAATGATGGCGAGAATTCGTACGTCTTTTCTTCGATAGAGGGAGCTCAGGTAAATGTTCACGAATTAATGTTCTCCTCATTCGGATATAGGACCTGTGAGCGTTTTTTGAAAGGATCGATTCTTTTGAAAGACATCGATTGATTGATTAAATAAGGACTGATGATTCCTTATAATGATGAAACAATTGAATCCTATTGCCATTCAACAAGTTCAAGTTCTATGATTTTTTCGGAGTGCAAACAGGCAAGTTAATATTCAAATAAATTAAATTAATAGTCTCTCTACTGTAAAGTGATAAGTTCGTTCTCGTCGACAACATTTGTGCAAACAGCTTTATGCAAAAAGTTCATTTTGAAATATTAAGATATATCAAATGAATTAAATCAAGGGTCTCAGTATTTATATATTATATATATATATATATATATATATATATATATATATATATATATATATATATATATATATATATATATATATACTCCATGTTGTTGATAAACGGTTAGTCATTGTCGAGATATGAAACATTTTATGAAATTCTGAGTTCCCATTCAGCCGCTCCAACGTAGGGTATGTCGAATGTTGCGAAATAGTCTGCAAAGAAGCCTGAGGTTCATATACCAGAACGAATTTGTCACAAAGATATGTGCTAGCTGATGCATGAACTTGATTATGCAAGGCAGAAAATATGCTTCGAAAATTACAAAGCGAGAACTAAATAACTTTCAAAAATACTCATACGAAATTTGATGTAGATGAATATAAGGAGAAGACAATCTGCGTAAAATCGAAGGAAACTTTCAAGAATAATGTCTGCAGTCCATATTTCAAGTTGTATATTCCCTGAGAGTAATTTTTTGAGTTTATACGCATTTTTGGTATGCTGTTAGTCGACTAAAATATTGGAGCAGCAAATTTAGATATATAAATACAGTTTTGACTGGTCTGGAAATCTTCTTTTCGTCTTTTATTCAATCTTATATTTTTTCCCTTGTTTTTCAATATAAAGTTATCAGTTCCAGCCTAATATAGTTTCGTCAATGTCTGAAACATTCACTTGGGTTGAATACTGTTTTAATTTCAATTTAACTGTACCCCAAACATCTGTTCCAGACTTGTTTGGATCTGTGTTAATTTTCCATAAGGGTGTTCAATGATAACTCTTTTCATTCCCAAATTAGAAGCGAAAAGTTTGAATTTTACAATAGGATCAGTCGTATATGAAAAAGATATAACCTATATTTTTATTTCGAAATATGAGCTCGATGTCTATTGTGAATTTCAGATCTTTGTGATAATGGTTGGAATTGAACAACTTGATATATTCATCTCTAGCTAAGACAAAATCTCGAGCAGAATTGGAAACTTTGTTGGTACATGCATTATTTCAATTTCAAAAAATTTTTCATTCATTCAAAAGTAAAATAGAACTACTTCTGTTATAGTTCATAGGTAAGTTATGGGAAACTGATATATCATCTTTTTCCGTTGATGATATCTTTCTTATCTTTCTAAAAATACCAATTTTTAATTAATTTTCAATTAACTAAAGTTATAAAGCAACCTCGACTAGAGACATAAAATAACCATGGCTACAACCAAAATTTCCGGAAACGTCAAATTACCAAAGCTTGGTTGACGACGTAAAATAACCATGATTGGTCCAGAATGCTACCATGACTAGAGTCATGAAATTACTATGATTGAAAAAAATTGAGTTACCTTGGTAAGAGACGTGAAATTATTATGGATGAAATCGAAAAAACTATCTTGGCGGTTGGTCTAAATAAACCATGGTTATAGTCATAAAGCTACCTTGACAGTAGTCATAAACTTATCTGGAGTAGTCATAAAAAAGCCGGAGCCATAAAATGAAATGAGCTCAGTTTCAAAATTATTTGAGATCATAGTATTTAATAATATTTATCCCGAAGTAAGAAACCAAGTGAGATTGAGCAACACGGATTCAGGTCCAATAGATCTTGCATGACTATGTATGATCTAGCCTTGTAATATTCTCACAATTTATGCAAATGAATATTGATAAAAGAAGTCAGATATATGTTGTATATACCGATTTAATGAAAGCATGTGATCAAATGAACCAAGGACATGTTGTACAAACCGAAAGTCAAGTCAGGTTTTTCTTAAGATCTAGTTTGCCTAATTCAGTGTTATTCAAATATTCGAACCCAGTTTGTACAATTTGGGGGTCATAAGTCATAATTATGTCAATCACTTTCGGTTATACCGAAGGCTCTAATTTAGGCCCACTGTTGTTTCTTCTTTCTCTAAATGATATAATAGACTGCCTAGTAGTTCATAGTCTCATGTATGCTAATGATTTAAAGATATATCGAAAATCTAAACATATGACGATTGCATAAGCTTACAGGATGGCCTCACCGCCGTTTCTGATTGGTGTTACCACAATGAACTATATTAATGTTACTAAATGTAGGTTGTCATATTCACTGAAAAGAAACGGCTTATACAATTCGACTACTTGATTAACGACACCATTCTGACCAAGCTCTCCGAAATTCGAGATCTCAGTATAATATTTGATCAGAAATTCAATTTTGTACCTTATATAAATAAAACAATTTCAACAACATTCAAATCTTATGGATATATTGTGAGTAATTCTTTTGAATTTTCGAATACAAAAGTACTTATACAATTATTCGATTTGCTTGAATAGTATATTAGATTTTGGATGTATGATTTGGCGTCCCATTTACAATTCTCATAAAAATCTATTAGAATCGATACAACGAGAATTTCTCAAATATCTAACTTGAAGGGAAGATCACGTTTATCCGGCCAGAGGATATAGCTGATAAAATGATCTGTTAGCCAGGTTTGGAGCTAAATCACTCGAAATTAGCAGAGACTTGTTGTCTCTGATGTTTCTGTATAACCTCTTAAATGGTTATATAGGCTGTCCTACCCTTACTGGCTCAATTGATTTTCATGTTCCTAGACAGTGTTCACGTTCAAATCAATTTTTTTCTTTGGGTACTACGAAAACTAATTCCCTCGTACAATTACCCACGTGTCTGAAATATGCGATATAAACGGTGACTTATTTGCTTTCATTAGTCGGGTTTACTTGAACGCTTTTCATGTAAAGTCACTTTTTTACTGGTAATCGTTTTTTAAACGTTTTTTTCATATCATTAGACGTTGATACTGTATATATATTTCTGAATATTTCCTGTAACTGGGCGTTTTTACCTGTAGGAAAGTAGAAACTTATTATTGTTGTTAATTTTTCTCCAGTTATTCTCAGCTCCGGCACAGATTTCGAAGTTGAATTGCAGGGCTAAACCTGAGCAACTCAGCAATCTGTCGGTTACTTTATCCTTGCAGGAATTTCCTGAGTATGTGACATGTGTTCAGCACGACAAGATCTCATTTCTGAGTTCAGTTTCGTAAGGTGTTCGTGTTACACTTTCGGAACTACCCATGATTTTTTCTTGAATATTGTTCAGCAAGTTGTGAGTGTTAGGTACCGCTATGTGTATCACGTGGGCTTTCTTGTTGATTTTGTCGAAAAGAACTATGTCTGGGCTATTATTATGTATCGTGCGGTCCGTAATGATAGCTCGATCATAATATATTTTGTAATTGCTGATCTCTAACACCGTCTGTGGTTTGTATTCATAGATATTATTATTATCATTATTCTCATTATTATTAGTATCATTATTGTTATTATTATTGATATTATCAGCCAAAATCACTGCATTACCCTAATTGTAGCCACAATATTAATTGCAGTCGTATTCCTTGCACAGAGAGATTCACCTCTCATAAAAATGAAAATATATCATAAAATACATATATCATAATTATAATGCACTTCATCTAACCTAAGCATAATAATTTAATTGATGGCATTCTCATTCATTCGTCCTTCAATGACAAATAAAAGGCCAAATTCCAAAAATGCAATGATTAATCGATACGTTACAGCATCAAAGACAGTGGATTGTATTACACAGTGAAATTATCAGTTCAGGTTTCATTATGTTCGTTCATTCAATGATGTTTCTATCTAACAGCAATGCAGAGATAAAATTGTAACCCTTTCACGTAGAACCCATCTAATGAGGTTGATAAATGATGTAAACGTAACAGTCAGGAGTCAGCTGGGTTATGTTTTTCACGCAACTCTCTAATGTCAACCTTGTCAAAAATGGTGACCGAAAATTGAAATTGATTTTTGGTCCAATACTGCTAAAATTATTTTGCAATAACATGTCCTCTATTCAGGGACAGGTTGCCAATAATACATGAGTATTTCAAAGTAACGGCAACAGACATGATTGCGTTTTCATACAGACTAACCCAATTACCTATCATTTGTGCAGCTGAAATCAGACAGATTCATTCGAATCCGAATAAATTTGGCATTGTTGCAACACTCGTTCCATTCAATATTCCATGTGAATCTGTTAGATCCTAACAACCACTGAATGTACTTCGGTAATTACTTTTATATTGGTTATGTTACGAATATCAAACAACTTCGTATCTAGTTTAATCAAACAATAACAATAATAATAATATATATTTATTCCTTCAGACATTCCATAACGTAAAGGACATGTCAATGTATCATTACAAGATTAACAGAACTCAGTAGAAGAATATCCACTTAAGCTATAAGAAAAATAATGTAATAACAAATTTTCTACTTCATTTTTGAATTTCCATAGATTCAATATCTGTAACCTGTTTAGTAGGCGGTTGAATAATTTAATTCCCATATAGGTTGGCGAAAATTAAAACTTTGCTGTGTTGTTAGTCGGTACGCAGATAGTATCCCTATGTCTCGTATTATGATCGTGGAAACAAGAAACTTATCGAGGGATCCTAATTTATGATGAATAAATAAAGGACAATTCAGAATGTAGATACAACAGAACGGAAGAATCTTGTATTCTCTAAATGTCGGTCTACATGACTCCTGAGGCTTTAAAAAAAAAACCTCGTTTGAGATAAAATTCTACCACTGTCTGAGCCCCCCACAGAACTATATTATAATACGTGTGAGAGAACACAAGATCGTAGTAAAATGTAAGAAGGCTCTCTCGTGGTAAAATTATCTTCAGGCGAGCAATAGCGTACAGAGATTTATTCAACTTTTTGCTAAGTTCCTCTACTTGGCAGAGCCACCTCAAGTACCTATTGATATAAATACCTAAGAATCTCACACTATCATCAGATTTTATTTGGTGAACCTGTAATTCAATAATCGAGGTAAGAAAAACGTATTTGGAAATGAATAAATTCAGTTTTCTGCATATTAAAATGTGAGAGAATTTTTTGAACACCATTCCGAGAAATCTTGAATCAATTTCTCACACTTGATGTTTAGCTGGACCAGGTCTTCAGCTGATACAGCGAATGATGTGTCGTCAGTAAATAGAGTGATGACTGAGCTGAAACATGCTTAGGAATGTCGTTGATTAACGTCAAGAAAAGTAAAGGTTTCAATACTGAGCTCTGAGGTACGCCAAGACTAACAGTCATAATGATTCTAATAAATTAATGACGAAAGAAGTACAGAATGAGTATTAATAAGATATAGTGTTTACTAGATAATACTAACGGAATCGATTTTAATTTCATTTTTATTTATCAAACATATTTCGTTAATAAATGGTCAACTTCTGCTGACCATACATAACTTTGCAATAGACAATATTTCATTTTTGTTTTTAGTTATCTGGTTATTGTTCAATACTATTTCAATTTATTTTGAATTAATTTTTTCGTTATACAGTGTAAACTCTTTATAACGAAACTCAAGGGACTGGGCATTTTTTGTCGTTATAGAGAGTTATCGTTATATGGAGTGAACGAAAAAAAAACTAAATTAACAAGAATTATTAATACAATAATTTTTAATTGTATGTATGTCTTAGATAATAAATGCTTATACATATAAATTATTGTTTACACATATAGTCTGATAATTTCGTCTGACGTTTTTTGCTATGCCAGTACTTGTTTTGTATTATTTTATGTATTCTATTCATATCTAGATATGTGGTGGAATCATCATGATTAAAAAACAAAAATTTTTCTACCAACTTAGCGGCATCGTACAATAATATCGATAATAAATATTTACTGTCTAAAAATATGAACACATTTCTTCGTAATAGAGAATGGCGTATCACTATAAAGAGTGTTTCAATATGTGAGTTTCAACGCAAACCAACCAACTTGGGCTCACTCCAACGTTATAGGGAGTTTATCGTTATAAAGGATAACGTTATAAAGAGTTTACACTGTATATATTAGATTATACTCCCTATTTTTGATTTTTTTTCTTTTTAATTTATTCTCTTATTTATTATTATTTGTGTACAATTTTGCAATTTTCTGTAAATTGTAATTTTTTGTTTTTAATTTTTCTCTCTGTAATTGGATGTATATCTGTTGCGAATAAATGTCTTATTATTATTATTGTTATTTTATAGACATATAAAATCCATAAATTTACCGAGCAAACAAACCGATTATCATTAAGCCAACCACTTGATAGAGGAGAGTCACACACTCAGTACAGAGTTTGAAATATTGGAAGGAGAAGATAAACGTTTGAATTGAAATTTTCTAGATAGTTAAAAATCAATAAATTCAAAAATTCAGGACTTTCACTCAATAGATATTGAGGAAGGAACTCAATTTAGAGAAAATTATTTTGTAGAATAAGTTCAATTGCAAAAGAAGAAGATTTATAAGATTTCTATGATATACCACGATACGATAGGTTATAAGAATCTGTTCATTGTAAGTTTTTGAGTTTTCAGCTGAAATTTCCTGAAAATGGTCTCGTGTCCGAAATTATTATTATTATTATAATTGTTCTAAGAGTGGAGGCCAAAGACCCATGTAGCTCCATTGGACCTACTAGTCCAAGAGCTGGCTCCAGTTATTGGCTAGATAATTGAGGGAAGCTGGAAACTTGTCAAGTACATCTCCTGATATACCCCAATACGGAATTGCGAACCTGGCTCGTGAGTAGCAGGGCTAAGTTAACCCCTAAATTTTTAGAAATATTATTTTTTTCCACAAAAATATATTTGAGGCGAAACTCACGAACGAAAAAAAATAAGCCGGGAAATTTCATAGGGGGTTGAATATTGCCAGACGCGTGCAAAAATATTTTGCAAAAAATTGTAAAAAATGTATTTGAGGCAGCTTGAAATTTCAATGGACTACTATTCATAACTAGAAGAAAATTCTCAAAAAGACAGATCATTTTGGTGGAAATTTCCAGCTACAAACCCCTAAAGTTTAAGGGTTGATTTAGAGTCGCTACTCATTAGCCAGGTCTGCAATTCCGTATTGGGGTATATCAAGAGAGGTATGTGACAATTTGTCAAATTGCCTCAAATATCTACCGAAAGATTGGTGCCAGCTCTCTTACTTTACAATCTGAAGTCGATTCCGAACGGCTCGAGATTACCGGAGAATCGAACCCACTAGCTCCAGTAAACGCCTTGGCCACTGAGCCTCTAGTAATCGCAATAGCAATAAAACCTTTGTTTATTGTGATAATGAAAACTTCTCTAATAAAATCGTTTTGTTTTCAACCTTTACTCTCCACCTTCAACCTCCCTTATTTCGTATATCTTTTATCAACTTATGTTCTATGATTTTATGTATTCTCAATAAGCAGTTGTAATTACCTACTGTTTGTCATAATGTTTCATTGTTCAATTTCAATTTTCTTCAAATTCTCTCTCTTTTCGTTGTTATTCTATGTTCTGGCATTTTGGAATTTGCATAGACACCTGTAATAGTTGAATTGTAGCATTGGTAATTTAGCATCTGAAGAGGAAGTTATAGCTAGAAACGAGCGATATGCGTATTATTTGATACATATTTAATGTAAAAGAAAATGAAAATTTTTGTTTCATTATGGATTTTAATTTTCTTCAATAATTGGCCTTATCAAATATTCAATATTAATATGTTTTTATATATTGTTTTTAGAATATTTTTCAAATTTCTTGATGAAAGAATTCTTCATATTTGCAAACACTCAATGCTTACAACGAATTTGTCAAAAATTTTATGCTACAAAACCCACGCATTATCCCCTGAGATATAGTGCTGTTGTTATATACAGACCTATGTTATGTTATCCTGACGAATAAACTATTCGTGAAGCATCAGCATAATAAAAATTTCGCTCGTGTTTCTAAACAATGTAATGTGCGTGAATAACTTCAATTTCAGTAGCTGTGAATCAAAAGAAAGAAGATTTACACGTTCCATATTTCCTAATGAATTAAACTGCTCAGGTTTGTTGAAACAGAGGTTGTGATGAAAATTATTCAAGATTCTCGGCAGGATGCTTAATGAAATTTAGCAAACGACTGATGTAAAATAACGCATTACTGTGCAAAGTTTAATATTCACCTCCATGAGGGAAATGAAACGAGGAAAAATTTCACATTATTCAAAACTCTCGAATGAAGTCCACCACCAATTTTCTAAACTTTGTAATTACATTAATATGTATACATAAATATATATATATATATATATATATATATATATATATATATATATATATATATATATATATATATATACATTTTTTTTTTTTCTATATGATGTTTTTTCCTTTTGATAATCTATAGTTTTTCAACCTCTATAATATGAAGAAACATTAATTCCGTTGACGTTTCGTCTTTGATTATGATTTTGCCGAAACTCATTGCAACAATTAAAATGAAAATCAAGAAGTTTCGTTGTTGATATATCAGAACTACTCAATCAACAACGAAACGTCATCGAAAGTTTTTTGCCATATTATAATATTTCCATATTATATTATTGCTGAAAAATATATATATAAAATTATAAAAAAATAAAGTATATACGTATATATATATATATATATATATATATATATATATATATATATATATATATATATATATATATATATATATATATATAATAATGATAGGAATGATAATAATAGAACTTTATTAGTACTCCTACACAAAATTCATACATACTTGATGTTGCTAACATTTTTCAACGTACTTTATTCAAACTGCATTGGTATAACTCCACAAACTATAGAGTACTAAGAGGCGGGATGCAGCAGGAGCTGATTAATCCAACCGAAATTAAACAAAAAAAAAACTATTTCTCAACAATTTTCTGCATAATTAAGAAAAGAAAAAAATGAATTAAAAAAAATGAGACAGGTATGGTGGTTCAGTGTAGAATACATATTAACTACATGCTCAACATAACGAAAAATTAAAAAACACACAAAAAAAAATCTACCTAAAAAACAAACTCAATTATTTTCCTTCAGAAGATATTGCTTATATTTTTCTTCGACAGCTTTCGCTTTGTAACTGAAGAAAACATTTGGGATACTATTCATTAAATTTACAATTGTATAGGAGAAAGAACGTTTAAATAAAGTTCTATAAAAGCGAGGAATAGCCAACTTATGACTGAACCTTACAGTGAGACAATGGATGTCTTAACGAAACCTGATTTCACGATTTTTCGTCTAACATAATGCCGTAATATTCTACTGTTTCTACTCTTCTAATTTTTTGTTCCATAATCTTTATAGTTATATCCTAATTTTTTTGGTTTAAACGGTTCTACTTGTACCCAAAGCTAAGAAGTTAGGTTTCTGCACATTCAGAGATAAGCTATTGTCGCATAACCATTCATTAATTGCAGAATGTTCTGTATTGATCCCCTCAATCATATTCATATTATTGGCACATTAGTTTCAATTCTATATATCCTGTGACTGTGCTCTTATTATTCGATTGGAATTGTAGTATTGAAATGTGGTGTGAGTTTTGTTCTTTCTTCGTAAACTTTCTGTACCAATGTGTAAGTTGGTACAGAAAAACACCCATCTGGTCTAATCAGTGTTAAATCCAGGAAGTTTAAGCAGTTGTTTTCTTCTTCTTCACCGTATCAGTTTCCCTGATAAACGTAACAAAGTTTTCGAATGAATATATGACAGACGTTCGAATTTGAATATATTAATATTTCCATAACTCAAATTCTTCGCCAATACCCTGCTGTTTCAAGTAACACGCTTTTCACAAACACAAATCCATCTTATTTAAGTTCATTAGAAAGTGAAGGGAAACATCTAACATTCCAACATAGCATAAACTGTGTCGGATCGAGTACAACGATAATTTACTAGGATGGCTGGAAACCGTGCTGCCACCCGTGTAACGGACTCCCGGAGCCACAGGAGCACGACACGGTTCGGCGCAGACACCGGGTTTCGCCCAGTGACTCGCTGAAATACGTTTCATGCTTGCCCCGCCATGTGAGCGACGATGAAACGGTCCAAGAGGTCGCACCTGCTCCACAAGGTGTTCGGAATGAATTATGCTATATTTTGTCCAATATTTCTTTGATTAATTGCATATTGCATGTTGAAGGGTGTACCTAGAATTAGGTATCAATTGAATAATATGAGTTACTCATAATAATAATAATATTAATATTTATAGTGAAATATTACTCAAATTGTACATATAACATTTCAATTAATTACAACTGAGAATAATGCCCACAAAAGGACTTAATTCACTTTTGAATCTGATCTCTCTTCAGTCCTCGAACAAAAATATTGGTAAACTGATTTACACATATATAAAAAATAATACTGCATGACGTACGTTTCGATGAGATTCACCTTCTTCAAATGCTACGTGCAGACTTATGACAATTTCTCGAATACATACAATATATAAACTTAAATACAGAGAAAACAGGTAGATAACAGGTGGAAGGGATGAATTCATACTGAACTACTATATAGTAAACTAAGTAATTTTGAAAAGATTGAGAAGGGGGCTTGAGGTATGATCGATTTGGCTGTTCAGAAGGTTGCCAGAATATATGTATTTATTAATTTGAAGTGATTCCAACAAATTAAGCTTCATCCCCTTGTTTGCGGTATTCAAAATTCCAAAATCGGAATTGAATATATGATTTTCATTAATCAAATGATTTGCAAAATAAGAATCTGTTTTCTGATTATCAAAGCTACGTTTATGTTCCGAAATTCTTATTTGAAAACTTCTAAACGTTCTACTAATATAAAACTTATTACAACTACCACAGTTAATTTTATATAGGTACACCTGATTTTTTATTTTTGTTGACTTTAGATTTGTTATTTTTGATATGTTTTCCTAAGTTATTTTCATTACGGTAAGCAATGTGGATGTTATACTCAAAAAGAAGAGATTTGAATTTTTCACTGGACTTACCGATGTATGTAAGACTGTTATAGTTGATATTGTTTTTGACTAGGGGATAAACCAAACCAATCGCCTTTTTGAAGTTTTTCTTTAATATCATATTATCTATTATTTCAGGATTATAATTATTATTCACGGCTATTTGCTTGATTGAATTTTTCTCGGTGTTGAAATTGGTTCTAGAAAGAGGAATATTTACTAATCGAATTCAATTCCGATTTTGAAATTTTGAATACCGCACACAAGGGAATGAAGCTTAATTCGTTAGAATCACTTCAAATTAATAAATACAAATATTCTGGCAATTTTTTGAACAGCCAAATCGATCATACCTCAAGGTCCCTTCACAATCTTTTCAAAATTACTTAGTTTACTATATAATAGTTCAGTATGAATTCATCCCTTCCACCTGTTATCTACCTGTTTTCTCTGTATTTAAGTTTATATTGTATGTATTCGAGAAATTGTCATTAATCTGCACGTTGCATTTGAAAAAGGTGAATCTCATCGAAACGTACGTCATGCAGTATTATTTTTGATATATGTGTAAATCAGTTCAACAATTGTTTTATTTATTTATTTTTATGTAAATGTTTATCGATTTACATCAAGTATCGGCCTCATCAATTATTAATTTGAAAAATATTGGTTATAGAATTGGTTAATATAGAATTCACAATGGTATAGTATAGTCCTACTGAAGAAATTAACAAACCTATGGTACAGAAAACTGATTCATACATTACTGTAAACATTCGAATCATCGAAGTACTCTGCCACATTATAGTATGCCTATGTTAAGAGCAGAGATTTAACTCTCCTCTTAAACAGATGAGCATTCAATACTTTCAAATTAGTAAATACTTGAAGATTTCGATACTCTGATAATAGAGTGAGTACTCAAATTTTGCTGTTTCATGCTTGGGAATTAGTTGCACATCACTGTTCCTTGTTGAATAGGATCAAGACTATTATAATAAGAGTAATTTGAAAATGGCATTATACTATCGATTCGATGGGAAATCGAGTTAATGAAAAATACAGAAATTAACTCAGGCAGCATATATAGATGCACATTTTAAACTGAAAATATTAATAGGATCTAAAGTGAAGGGATTCCACTGATATTGGTAGATACCCCAGATTCATAATATTAGTATTCGTTTTTGCTCTCATAATATCATTGGTATATCGGTATCTACATTAATTTTTTACCGTGGAATGTTGTGAGATCCAAGTGTTACCAAGTTGGTCAAATCATTCTTTCCGAACTTGAGGTCTTCTGTCTTAAGTTATTACGTAAAATAGTTGAACCCACAATATCTTATAGTGCCATATGAAAAGTGCCATATAAATGCTTTTTTTATTAGAAAGAATAGAGGGACTTGACAACCGCACTTATCAATCTTATTAAATAAGAAATGAATTACTTGTGAGAAACATTGTGTTTTCATTCTTTCACCGAGTAAATTCATTTCATTTAAAACATAAAATATTTTCGAATAGTATTGGCGTTCACTTGATGTAAATCCATTATAATTGAATACATACTTAAAAAACTGTACTCATTAAAAGTAAACTTAAAACATATTCCGTAAGAACTGAAACGAAATTTTCTAACCATAAGTTTTTTGATGGCTATTTTAATTGTACAGATACACAATTTACGGAAGATGAACAAAGTTTATTATCGAAAGGATTCAAACATAATATAAGAACCATCGTGTCGCAAAAGTGTCTAGAACAAATAAGCATCGAGAGAGAAATAACGCTTAAAACAAAACATACCGATCAGAATATTAAATATCAAACATCACAGTCAAACAAGAATCAGTCGAACAAGAATGAGAAGTTATCAAAAGTTGAGACTAAATTAATAAAATCAATCAGAAAGAAATCTCAGGATATGAAATTATTTTTACGGAAGCGGATAAAAGAAAAACAGTTATTTCTATGAATAAATCTGATTATATTTCGAAAGCAAACACCTTTATAGAGTCCCAAAACTATTCCGTATTGAAAAAAGATTCAAGGAAAAAATACCAGTTAGAATTAACCTTTCGGAAGTGGCGCCAAGTCTGGTAGACCCGACGCGTCATAAATCGTTCGGCATGTCTCGGCAATTTGTCGTAATTTCTCGTACGCTCATGTACCTTCATATTGTGGCCGGTAGTACTGCCGTAACAAGAGAGAGTACTGCAGGTGTTAGTTTCACGAAGTTACAGCAATAAAGGTCTGTGAGACTTGGCGCCATTTCTTGTGATATATATTTTTCCGATTAATAATAGTTTTGCTTTTACTTAGGTAAGTAATAATTTTATTATCAATTACTATTATTGGACTTTGATACTGGTAATTTGATTTTAAATCAACTAATTACTTTTCGTTTCATTTTAAGAAATGTGTAGCTGGGAAAAAGAACAAGAAAAACTACGTCTACTGTGGGAACAAGTGGATGCAGATGATGTTCCAAAAAAATATAAAGACGTACTTTTAGTTTCATCTTTACACCATGACGACGCAATTGACGAGAAAACTGCTGAAAAATTCAAGCCTGAAATAATTACCTATTACAATGGAACTAAAGGCGGCGTTGATAATTTGGATAAGTTATCTGCCACTTTTGACGTAGCAAGAAACACCAGACGATGGCTGATGGTAATTTTTTATGCCTTATTAAACATGGCTGGAGTAAATTCGCAGATAATGAACGCTGTTAATAGTAAACAGTATTCAGTAACAAGATGATTATATTTGAAGAATTTGGCATTAGAGCTCAGTGCGCAGCATTTAGAACGGCGTTCTTTGGAGCAAAATGTACCACGAGCAGTACGGGACCGAAGACAAGATTATGCTGGTACTTCTGCTAACAATGCTAACATTCAACCACAAGAAGAAGTTGTTCCAGGAACTCGCAAAAGATGCTTCTTTTGCGTAAAAGATTCAAAAAGTAGATTTTTTTGTCAAAAATGTAAAAAATTTGTATGTCTTTCGCACCTCAAAGCTTGGTGCCCCCTTTGTTATGATTCTTTGGAGAACCCTTAAAATATGAAGTTTAGTTATTATTTTACTAACTTACAATCAAAATTTTGGGTTTAGTTTTTATTTTTAGTTTTTTTTTAATGAAATTCCATTTAATGTTTAATTTCTTAGTTCCTATGATTTTAAGACTTTGTTTTTTGTTTGATATCTATATGTAACTTGTATATTCGTTTTCTTACATAAAAATGTTTACTTAACAACCATGTGTCATTATTTTTCACAAACAAAACCGTAGCTATATTTTTTTAATACAGGTCTGTCAGACTTGGCGCCACCTCGCAAGTCACTTAATATGGCGCCACTTCTGAAAGTTTAAAAAAAGTGTTGAAAGAAGTTGATGTTTCAATAGACAAGTACACTAAACATAGATGAAATCTTACCAACCCGCAATGTCCGCAACTGTACTCACTTATCAAATTACATGAGCAAAATCTCCCTATTCAGCCAGTAGTAAGTTTCACGTCAGCTCCTTCCACTAAAATCTCAAGAGTGCTCATGCTCATAGATATTATGAAATCGTATTGTAATTTCAAACCCAAATTTTCCATCAAAAATTCCCATGAATTACTCAATAAAATTGAAAAGGTAACACTGCCTTATAACGGTAAACTCATCTCTTTCGTTGTATTTAATAGTGTTGGCGTTTACTTGATGTAAATCCATTTTAATTGAATATAAACTTAAATTCAAACACTTGAACTTATGATTTACACTTTACTGACTACATAACATGACGCGTTTCGTTACAAACGACTTCTTCAGATGCTTCAGTCTTCTTGTTTTGACTGAATGACTTTTTCAGGTTTCTTCTTTTATCTCAGTTCAACCAATTCGTAAGGGGTCTAAAACTGTCTGAATTTCTTCGCGAAAAAATGGTACTTCTGTGTCGCATTTTTATTGGATTTAGCTGGGACACTACCGTGCATCCAGATAAAAAGGTGCACATATTGAAATTGATCGGAAGTCTATGAATCTGATTGTAGTAGCTACCATGAATTCAATATAAAATCGAAAAATTTTCGAATTTGAATGGCCATATCTTTTCGCACTTTCGTAAACTTGAAGCTCAGTCAGTTTCAAAACTAAAATCTTAGCTTTAAAGACGTGATTCTAACAAAACTCAAATTTCCAAACCGAAATGAAATTTTTCTTTTATTTCAAGAGATTCCTGTGTGCTTCATTTGGACAGCACGAAGGCCACTTTTCTCTAGGATTAACACTCTATAATTGTCCGAGATTTTAGAGTGTTGGGAAATAAGCGTGAAATATGAGAGATTCTTGTGTGTCTCATCAAAATGCAAAAGCAGAAATATCTGTATTGGAAAATTTCAAATTCAATTAATCATCCTCGAGAATCAACCTTCGTGTTGTTTTCAGATGAAGGTTAAAAGTAGTTCAATTAAAAATTATTGTTTTTGCAAAAAGAATTCCTTACTTCGCATAGAATTTATTCTCACAGACTCCATATTTTTGTGATGAATTTGATTTTCGTTTCATTATGAGCAATCATTTGGTATAGCATAATTTATTCGTAATATATAATAATTTATATTATATACTCATAATTTATAATGCATATATGATGGATAAGGATTGGATATTTCATGTTCATAGGCAAAATTATCATACAACAGAATCATTTCACCTAGGACCCACTCGCTAATTCATCCCCCCATTTGGTTTGAAGTGTGAATTCACCTTCAGTTCACAGTAGTTTTCATCAGAAGTTATGTGAACAACGGCTTTCGACTAAAATCAATTGAATAAGATCGAGTTCTTTGTAATATTTTATTTCATTTCATTATTTAGTTATTAGTGACTTTTTTAGTTTTTTTCAGACCAGGTTGAGCTATTTGTTATATTTCTTTCCATGTTATTTATTCAATTATTCAGTTATTATTCAACATTATATCACTATTTTCTGTAATTGGGTAATATAACATATGAGAATGAATAACTTATGATTACTATTTTCATATAAAAACTGAATCATCATATTTCAATAACATTTCATAATTCGAGTTGGAGTTATTCACGAAATATAATGGAGCATTCACGAAAGATGCAGTTTTCAATGTGGTCAAATTTGTGACTCAATAGCAAAATATGCTGTGATATTCAAAGTGATAAACTTCGAAATATTCATATTGATAATATATCGAATCATAAATATTATAATGAAAAATTTCCAAAAATGAAGAATTTTCATGGAGTTACATCATTTCTTTGTGTGACTATTCCAAACAAATCTCAATTATTCAATCAAATTTTCCACAGAAAAGTTATTCCACAATAGAGAGAAAAATCCGAAAAGTCAAAAAATATAGCGCAGGTTCATTCGTACTTTCACTGAAATTCCCTCAAACCAATCTAAAATTACGCAAGAATGACATAAGAAAATCCACAAGCTGTGACATAAATTCACCTTTAATTTCCCCTGAGAAGCTGAAGAAAATACTCACATCATAACAGCGAAGTAAATTCTGGTATATCTTGTGCAAGGTGAAGTAGAATATTGAGTCTTGCCAGAATTTCAGTTCAGCAGCACGAAAAGTTTTATTCGAATAAATTCAAAAATAACTACGAAGAAAACAGTATAAAAGTTTCTCCGGAAAAAATCGTTAGTGAGCTATGGCCTAATTATTTTTCGAGAAATATCAGATTCCGATGAAAAATATAAATCTCAGAGAATGAAATGAATACTAACCATCATCCAATGCTTCGTATAGTTGAATGAACAATATAATAATAATAATATAATAATAATAATAATATAATTTTATTGAGAAACATTCCTTACATAGTAAAATTACATTCATTTCAATTGATAAATAATTACAACTAAGATAAATGCTCTCAAAAGGACCGAATTCAGTTTGGAGTCTGATCTTCCATTCAGCCCTCGAGCAAAAAAATTGGTTCATACAAAAATCTTGGTTGAATTCATATTTACAGTAATATACAATTTTGATTGAAAAGAAAAGAAAATAAAAATTTCCTCAGAGATATTAAACATTTGAGACAATTTCACATGGTGAAGAACATTAGTGTTAAAAAATTATACAAATATATGATACAAAAAATTGATTCAAACATTATTGCCTACATCCGAATCATCGAAGTACTCTGACACACTATAGTACGCCTTTGTTAAGAGCAGATATTTAGCTCTCCTCTTGAACAAATGAGCTTTCAGTACTTTCAAATTCGATGGTAAATGGTTGAAAATTTTAATGCTCTGACAATAGAGAGAGTGCTCAAATTTGGCTGTTCTATGCATAGGAATAAGTAGCACATCCCTGTTTCTTGTTGAATACTCATGATTACTATTCAATTTAATGAACCTATCTTCATTTTCTTTAACATATAACAAACATCTATAAATATATAAACACGGTAAGGTGAGTATGTTATTATTAATGAAGATAGGTTTACAAGATGTTCGTTGATGAATATTGAATATTAATCGAAGTATTCGCTTCTGTGTAATAAACACCCTATTTATTTCTGTAGAGCAACCCCACAGCAGAATATTATAATTTAGATGACTATATACAAGATTGTAATACACATTCATGACACAGTTTCTAGGTACGATGTTCTTGATTCTAGAGATTGCAAAAATGAGTTACTCAATTTTTTACATAAGACCTCAATGTGTGTTGTCCATCTCAAATTTCTGTCTACATATATTCCAAGAAACTTCGTTGATTGGGATGATGATATAGTGTTGTCGCCATATCTAACATCCAAGGTACTAATTCCATTGCCCTTCAGACAAGACATGTATATGTACAGACTTATAAAGTATATGTAGAGACTTATATGTACAATAAGGATAATTAGTTGGAAATTTGAACGAAGCGACGAAAAAAAATTGTGAGAAATTCTGCATACTTCCATTTGAATATGGAAATTATCTACTTTCAAAGAAATTCAGTTCCAGTATTCAAGCCTTTAGTGAAAATACATAATGTGTCGCAAGCTTTCGAATACTTTTCATTATCAGAATTGGAAAGTTTGAAGAAAGTCTTGCCCTAAGTGGTAATAAAAAATGAAGCAGTAGACTTGGAGTAAAACTTCTCAACTTTCCTTCTTCAAGAGTTGTTGAGTATAAGACTAATAAAAATGCAATAAAATGGTGAATACAGATAGCTCCGTGGGGACTTTTGAAACCAGAAAATGGGATCATTATGCTAATCATAAACTTCCTCTTGCATATTATGAATATGTTGTTTCGGAATATATTTTATGGTTAATTGTGAGTGAACAAACGGCTGAGGAGCTAATTTTGAATAATTGCTTTCTTGTTTTCATGTCTCCATAATACATATATATATATATATATATATATATATATATATATATATATATATATATATATATATATTTGAAAATTGATTCATTGCCTATTTACGATATTTTATTCTGAATTTCTTTAGCAAAAAAAGGCTTCTTTTGATAAAAATAAGTATTTTAAGTATACAACGGAACGCGAACAAAAATTAAGTTTTTCATATTAAAAGAAGCCTGTTATTGCTGAAAACATTCAATATATATATATATATATATATATATATATATATATATATATATATATATATATATATATATATATATATATATATATATATATATATATATATATATATATATATATATATATATATATATATATATAAAAATATATATTTAAATTGATTTATTGCCTGTTAAGATAGCTTATTTTCCATGTTTTTAGCAATAACAGACATATTTTAATGTGAAAAACTCCATTTTCGTTGACGTTTTGTTGTATATCAAAAAATAAGTATTTTTAGTATACAACGGAACGCGAACAAAAATTAATTTTTTCATATTAAAAGAAGCCTGTTATTGCTGAAAACATTCAATATATATATATATATATATATATATATAAATATATATTTAAATTGATTTATTGCCTGTTTAAGATAGCTTATTTTCCATGTTTTTAGCAATAACAGACATATTTTAATGTGAAAAACTTCATTTTCGTTGACGTTTTGTTGTATATCACAACTTTGTCAAAACTAATGAATAATTGCTTTCATTCATTAGATCTAACCCAGTTAAGATATACAACGAAACGTCAACGGAAATTGGTAATAACATTGAAACATTTACAACGAAACGTTAACAAAAATGAAGTTTCTCATATCAAGAGAAGCCTGTTATTGCTCAAAGCATTCAAAATAATATATATATATATATATATATATATATATATATATATATATATATATATATATATATATATATATATATATATATATATATTTATATGCCATTTTGAATACCTCGGGGAAGTTATACACTCCTCAGGTTTGAACCGAATCGCTAATAAACGGAGAATTAACAAGCTCCAAAGGACCTACAAACTAACATGGGCTCACTATAACAAAAAGTGCATTTCGAGAGGAGCCAAATTGATGTATTATAACACAACGATTCTTTCAGAAGCAATCTACGCAGCTGAAACAATGGTTATTGGCGGCCATTCAAGAATTAGAGAAATAGAAAAACAAGAACGAAAAATTCTCAGAAAGATTTACGGCCAATCAATAGAAACGGCATTTGGATGAAAACACCTCAGAATGAACTGTATCAAAAGACAAATGCGATAACAGAAGAAATCAGAAAACGACGAGCAAAGTTCTATGAACATGTAAAATATTATAGTAGTGCTAGATATGTGAACGTGTACGATGTGATGTCCCCATTATCCTTCAAGAGATAAATGTTACAGGAGTACTGAAATCTATGCCACATCTGATGGAAGTGTGATATAGCGCTTTCGTTCTGCGATGAAATGAGCACAGTCATGTGGTCATAAATTCTGTGTAAATATCATGCCATCATTTCGAATATTTCGAAAACTTTCAAGAAAAACCATTCTCGCTCTGTCACGACTGCCACTGAAGATTCATCAATTCACTTATATTACCAGTCAAAACAGTATTTCATCTATGACGCCGGATGACTTCTCCAGCAAGTTCACACTTTTATTACTTCACAATTCTATATGAAAGCTTCGTCTGGTATAGTACTATAAAAGAATATTTAATCTAAAAGTCTTAATACTGTATACATAGACTGCTACCATAAAAGTCTGAATAATTTGATATGGACCTCTGTTAAGGAGTTGGTAATGTTTCAGTCAATACTACTGAACAGAGAAAAAATGAAGATATCGTGATAGTTCAACAAATGTGATGAGTGATTTTTTAAATTGACATAACGTTTTTATATATGAACCGATCGACATGAAACGTATACTTGATGTTGAGTGAAATTTTCAACAAAATATTCGTGGAAACCATATTTGAATCGGGTGAGCTGCTTCTTAGATTAGTGTGCACAAAAGCACAGTCAAATGCACTGCATTCCAACAATCACTGTTTCGTTTGGTATTATGTTGATGATGGGGTCAATATTATTCTGCTTATCTTTTTCTATCATTTTCATTATATCAATAGATTATGAGAATAATAATGAATCAATTACCCCTGACTGCTACTGTGAGAGGTGTTCGCTAGAAAATTCAGAAATTTTGTTAGAACCTAGTCTGGAACATTTAGAAACTTCCAATATTATGTAAGCTGTAATTCTCTGAAACAAAATTGCCCATTCAATGAAATATATAGTTTCATGTATAGGTTATATGCAGATACGATTCTCAGTTTCAATTATATTTATGATAGTTAACAAAATCATTAAAAATAACTGCAATTCCATTTAGCATGTTGAAGTGGAAATTGTGAAACGTGAAACAACCTTCATTCCGTTTTATAAATTCAGGATAATGAATATTCAAAGAAAATAGAATAGTTGAGAACAGTAAGACTATAAATATATATTTGACGAGCCAAAAGATTTCATAAATTTCAATCGACATATTTGAAGAAACAGCTCAAGCGATATCAAAAATAGTAGATTTACACGCAATTGAATGTCTTTCATCAGCTACAGTGATTATACGATTGCTTCAAATACAATGTCGAACAGTAGTCTTTTTCCCACTTAAAATATATTGGTTAGAATAGTTCTAAGTGAATGCATCTACTCATTTCTCACTTATATTCGAGTTAGTTTTCCCATCAAAAGTTGAGGCGGAAAAACAATTCTTTGGTTGAAATGCGACTTGGAAGCTTCTCCATTTATTGTTTTTTTTAACGACACCTCAGAGGAAAACTGATGGAAAGTGTTTTTACTGCTACCACTGAAACACCACAGTCACTCGTTCGTTGATGAAATTTCTATCTTACATGAAATAATAATTTTGGTCAAGAATTTAAGACCATCAATTTCTATATGACGACAAAATTGCTGATATGTCTATATGTAAACACTTAATTTCACAAATATGAATCAAACGAGGAATTTCATTCAACATTTTTTCCTAAGCCCACAAATTTTATCAACGTACTAATTTCATTGCCCATCAGACAAAAATGAACACATACAAAGCAGTAAAAATGTTTTGACTGCTACCACTGAAACACTACAGTCACTCGTTCGATGATGAAATTCCTATCTGAGATGAAAGAATAATTTTGGTCAAAAATTTAAGACCATCAATTTCTATATGACGACAAAATTACTGATATGTCTATATGTTAACACGTAATCACAAAAATATCAATCAAACGAGAAATTTCATTCAAAATTCTTTCCTAAGCCCACAAATTTCATTCAATCAAGTCTAGATATGTTTCGGGCCACTGACCCTTTATCAAGAGTTCAATACAACCATATCGAAGACATTAAGATGATATAAGAACTGTTCTACTTCTTGAAACCCATTTCAGATAATGACGAGATCGAAGTAATATTTCTAAATTATTTTCAGGTTTGAACTTTAATTCTAAAAGTGCCATTGCTTACGGTTTTTTTCTCAGCATTAGCTACATATTAGAAAATACTATTCAAAATCTTCAATTTCTTCACATTGAGTAGTATGATTTCGATTTTTAACGACAATTCTGCTATAATTCTGAATGAATTGTTAAATCCAAGTTATTGATTATGAGAGACCCACTACAATTGAAAAAATTGCCATGAATAATTACTTCAAAATGTCAGTTATAGGTAAGTCATCAATATGAAATATTCTGCTTTGCTTTCAACAGTATGTATTCATTTAATTCAATGAATATTCGAATCACTTTGTGTTTTATTCATAACGGTAAATCAAATGAGAATGAATGAAATAATTTTTGCGAGAGGATAATGAAAATACAGTGCAATAAATATGCAATAATGAATGGAAATTGATGCCACAAAGTGTTCTCTAGCAAAAAAAAGATATCTCATAGTAGAATAGACGTCCAAGACTGCAGACCTAGAAAAAACATGGAGATTTATTATATTTGGCAGATGGATCTATGGCATTCAAAAAACAGTCGATGTCATGTGCCCAAATCATATTAATTGAAACTTACATGGGTTGATATGGGCGTCCAGGTTTCCACACATTTCACACGATATGTAAATGTGACTGTACTCTAGAAAAAACTGGTCGCGTTTGGGCTTCCAAGAGATCCCATGACGACGAAACTGTTGATCAAACTCCTAATGTACAGTTCAATAACAATCTCATGGCAAGAATGGCACAAACGAGATGATCAGACAAACGATATTATTTCGAAAATTAATGAAATCCTATAATTTTGGTATTTGGCTCTGGCCTGCTCATTTCATATGTCTGCAATAGCAATACCCCTAATCGACTCAATTTAGAAAGAATTAATCTTTCAGTAATATCTCTATATCAGCAGCAGTTGAAATTAACGTGATTTTCATCATTATTTGGGAGATAATAGTACACACGTTATTTTTTCTGGGGATAAAAACTTTTTCATAATAATTTTTGTGTCACCATGACACTCAATTCGATAATTCTTTTATCGGCATAAACATTTGTGGAAAAGTCAGCAATACAATTTCCTAATTAAATTGTGAAAAAATAATGATGTGCTCGTCAGCGCAATATACAAATCGGTGCTTTAAGATATTATTCTGTCGCTGTCAGTTCTTGTGAAGTTCCAATTTAGAAGAAACATTGTAGTTCACAATGTACACGTGAAATTTTTCACTCGAGCAATAGACAGGTACTACGCTGTGAAACATAACTACGTTTTTACAAGTTAGCATCATGATCAGTATCGCACATTACAACACCATCTTCTTGTTGTGTGTATATCAACAAAAAGATGCGATCCTTAAGACGCAAAAAATTTCTGACATTATCGACTTCTCAATTTTTTCATGAATGATTAGAATATTCAGAAAACCAGTATTTGGATTATTATGTCAGCATCTAATGACGATATATTAGCGATATATGACATACAATATAATATACAAATAATAATAATAATATTAGTTTATTCAGAAACATTCTTCACATTGTAAAATTACATTCATTTCAATTGGTACAAATAATTACAACTAAGAAGAATGCTCTCAATAGGCCTGAATGCAGTTCTGAGTCTGATCTTCCATTTAAGTCCCGAGCAAAAAACTTGTTCCAAACAAAAATATTAGTTGAATTTATATTTACAGTAATACTCAACTTTATTCGAAAAAAAAAATTACCTCAGAAATATTGATAATTTGAGACAATTTCACATGGTAAAGAACATTTGTGTCAAAAAAATATACAAACATATGATACAAAAACTTGATTCATACTTTATTGCCTACATTCGTAGGCCTAACTCTCCTCTTAAACAAATGAGCTTCAAGTACTTTCAAATTCGTTGGTAAATGGTTGAAAATTTCAGTACTCTGATAATAGAGAGAGTGCTCAAATTTAGGTGTTTGGTGCATAGAAATAAGTAGTACATCCCTGTTTCCTATTGAATACTCATGACTTCTATTCAATATAATGAACCTACCTTCATTTCCTTTAACATATAACAAACATCTATAAATATATAAACACGGTAAGGTGAGCATGTAATTATTATTGAAGATAGGTTTACAAGATGTTCATTGACGAATATTGAATATTAATCGAAGTATTCGCTTCTGTGTAATAAACACCCTATTTTTTCTGTAGAGCAGCCCCACAGCAGAATATTATAATTTAAATGATTTTACACAAGACTGTAATACACATTCATAACACAGCATCTAGGTACAATTTTTTTAATTCTAGAGATTGCAAAAAATGAGTAACACAATTTTTTACATAAGACTTCAATGTGTGATGTCCATCTCAAATTTCTGTCTACATATATTCCAAGGAACTTTGTTGATTGGGATGATGATATAGTGTTGTCCCCATATTTAACATCCAAGTTGCTAATTCCATTGCCCTTCAGACGAAAATGAACACATACAATTTTGTCAACGTTCACCATCAGACTCTTTATTCGACACCAATTTACAAAACAACTTAATTCATAATAACAACTATTGTGAATATGAATTCCTTTCAAAATATTCGTTGAATGTACTGAAATCTAGACGTTTTTAACTCAGATTGAAACAGTCATCATATTTGACAAAAAAATATGAAATTTCAATTTTCCTTGATCTTTTGTGTTTTCATCATTCAAATTCTTTTGAATGCTAACAAAATCGTAAGATATTCATGCTTGTCTGAAGTTTCTCGAGAGCAATAAATGAAGATGACCGAAAGTTCAAAAAATATGCAGAATATATTATGAACCATGAAGTAGGAAGAGCGAGTATAAAAAATATAATAACTGAACATTATTTCAGTTTTCTATTCATTTGGAACGACTCGTTTCGATCCTTAATTCTGCGAAAATAAAAAATAAAGTGTATACTGAAACTAAATGCTGAAGCATAAGCTTTCCACGTAAAGCTGATGCTGTTCAAATGTGATTACCGATGAAAATTTCAGGAAAATGCATGCAAAAATAGGCTTTGCTTTTCATCGAAGTATTCTCAGATCTGTATATACTATCCAGGTGTATTATAATACTTTACCTATCAACATTCACCCAATATAAACCGGAAATTTGATATCGAGTCTTCGTGGAAAATTTCAGTGGAAATCTTGGATATTCTCATCGATATTCCAGAAAAGCGTTCATTCAATGACGATTGTTGTGCGTGTATTGGATTTCAATGAATTCATTCGCAATTAAAGTCTATGGCAGTCGATTTTTTTCAACTCTGATTGAAGATTTCATCATGGATGACAATATATATCGAAATCGGAAGATAAAATCAAGAAGTTCTTGCCTTTCAATTTCGAGTATTCTTTCGAATTCTAGACTAAATTCAGTCCGTCATCTTCTGAAGAATCAATTTATTGCATGAAATTGATTCATTTCTCATTAATCCTCCATCAAAATAATTATAATAATAAAAATAATAATAAGTCTTTATTTTCCTAATGAAAATATTCAAAAATATATATATATATATATATACAGTATTGACACCTAATGATATGATACAAACCTTCAAAAAATGATTAACAATACAAAAAACGTAATTATAATGAATAATAGATAATATATGAAGAGATTATATATGAAATTAGGTCAAGTACGCCCGACTATTGAAAGCAAATGAGTCACTGTTGATATCGCATTTGTCAGACACATCCTCGAATAGCGAGCACATATATCTAATGGGTAATTGTACGAGGGAATTACTTTTCAGTGTTCCCAATTGAAAAAATTGATTTGAACGTGAACATTCTCGAGGAACATAAAAATCAATCAAGCAATAAGAGTAGGACATTCTATATAACCATGTATAAGGGCATACGAAAACAGAGACAACAAGTCCCTTCAAACTTGGAGTGATGCAGCTCCAAACCTGTTTAGGATCCGATAAACGTGATCTTCCCTCCAAATTAGATATTTGGGAAATTTTCCTTGTATCGACTCCAAATTATTTTAATGAGAATTGTTAATGAATCCGAAATCTAATTAGGTCTTTACAAGCGCACTAAATGATTGTTCAAGTGTCATTGTATTCGAAAAGTGTCCAACATTACGCACAATAAATCCATAAGACTTGAATACTGTTGAAATTGTTTGATTTATATGAGGTACAAAGGTGAATTTCTGATCAAATTTTTTTTCTTAATGTTTCTTATTATGATTCCTATTGAAATCTTCATTTCTCTGAACATCGTTCTGCCTGAATAATATCACAGTCGATGTTGCTTCGGGTTCAATATCTTGCCACGCATAGCAATAAATGTACAGAAGTCAGAATCAAAAACAATTAAATTCTCACACATGTATAGTAGGGAGGTACCTTTCGAATTCTAAGGGATTCAAACTCTTTATTGAATTGCCTAACAAGTGCTTTTGGTGCTTTCACTAATATTGTTCTGCCTTTCGAGCTACTTTTCGTGATTGTTTCTGAAAATTTTGTTGCTTCAGAAAATTTTGTGAGGCATGCAACAAAGGCATAAATAACACGGAGGTTTCGCTCATCTCTTTGTGAAATATTATGTTAAAAATGATAATTTTAAATTAAAACACTTGGCTTAGTATCACTTGATATGGTAAAAACTCTACATTATGAAGATTGAGTACATATTACAAAGACATCCCTTACAATATTTATAGAACAGTTAAGGGATGTCTTTTTAATATGTATTTAGTCCTTATAATGTGAAACTATTGGAATTAAGAATTATTCAGTCAGTGATTTTTAGACAAGTATTCATTATTACCTCTCATTTGAATAAAGAGTTGTTCAGTTTGTGATTTTCAGACAAGTTTCATTACACACACATTTCACATTTCTCATTACCTCTCATCTGAATATGAGCTATCACAGAGTTGTTTCATCGTCCATTGAATATACATTTAGTGAAACTTAAGCCAAATGTGTTAATTTTAATTTATTGTTTTCATGACAATGAATGTACAGAAGTCAGACTCCACTTTCGATTTCTTAGAGATTTTTTCGGTCATTTCATTGAACAAAAATTCATTACATAGAATGAAGGCATTCGTTATTCAGTCTTTATTGAACACTTTCATTATTGCTTTTCTTGTTTCTTCAGATATCGTCCCGTCTACGCACCATCACAGCGTATTTGCCGTAATGATTTCGAACGAAAATTTTGTGAAAAATGAAGACAGAAAATTCAGAAAACGGAAACAATACCAACAAGTGTATATTCGAATTTTTGTTTCGAAAACTGAGAGCAGCAGAAAGTCATAGAACTGATTTGTTCATTGTTTGAATTCATTCATAATTATTTCTTCACAAAATGAATTAATGAGTTTCTTCTCTGTTATTATTGCCTCTGACTATTACAGCTGATTTTCTCTGTTGATAATACTCAAAAAAGTATACCACGAAATAATGAAATTGAATCAGGAAACAAAAAGGACACATAATAAATTATACTATACTGAAATGAATGAGAAACATTTCCTTGGTTCCACAGTTTCATATTGTAGCTTGATATTATTGAAGAGTTACCACATTTTTGAAAGTTTTCAAGAATTGATTAGCTACTTATTCTCTGAAGAATGAAAAAGAGTGTCTGAAGAATCTAATCCTTGAAAATAGTTGTTCAGTTCAACTTCAGTTCAAATTTTAGTTCAACTCAGACATCACTTAATTTTCTTTGAAGAAATTCATGATAAAAGAGTCAATTCCCTTCTAGTTGAAGCTGAGAATGATTCAACTGATAAGATATTGGAACGTTTGGTCTGTCAAGATTTCGATATTCATTTATTAACTGAGTACGGATAAATCACTCGTAAAATTAACCCGATTACCACAGATGCAGAATTAATTGACGGTCTGTCGGAATCACCTGGCATTTCCGCTTGAGCGACCTCCAACTACGACACCCTTTCGTCCTAGGACGCCGCAAGGACTACAAATTGTCCGTCGAGACTTCGAACGCATGAACTCCAGGCCAATTACAGCAATTACCGTTCACTAAATCACTAAATCTTGAAACAGATTAGTCGTTAACGAAACCGCCAAGCCTGGTTTATGTCGCTTGGGGAAGAACCTGGCCGTTCCTTATCCTTCTGTTAGACTCGGAGGACGTACGCCCCAAGTTCGCAGAGCACCGCAGTAACATATTTCAGTATGTCGTTCCGATTTACTGCCTTTGCAGGGATTGGCTGCCTGTTGGTGGTTTGAATTATCAGAAAATAATAGCGAGTTATCAATTATTTGGTAAGAGGTCTACTGATTTACGACTGAAAACGGTTCGGTTTCGAATTTAATCTGTTATTTCTGGTGTTTATGCAATTTGACAGTTGTAATGAAATAATACTCACAAGAATTTAGTGAAAAACGAAGTGTTTTATTCAATTTGAATTGGTTGATGCGTAGAAGTTCTGAGTTAGGTTTATGTGGTTACAATTATTTGATAACAGTTTTCTGAGGTTACTTCGATATATTGTTCTGGAAGGTGAAACCGTCCGACACAGAAATATTTCAGACTTAGAAGACAGGTTACAAATAACAAAATCCATATGAAGGGACCGAAATTACTTTTGCTGATAAATTGAATACGTTAATATAAATTAATTGCAATGCAGAAAAAATTTCAATGAAAATATTTCGATTCAACTGTATATTACAATTACATAACATTTCAATTAGATTGTGTTCAAATTTGTAGTTTAAGAACGAAGTAATCAAATATATATATGTATATATATATATATATATATATATATATATATATATATATATATATATATATATATGTATATATATATATATATATATATATATATATATATATATATATATATATATATATATATATATATATATATATATATATATATATATATATATATATATATATATATATATATATATATATATATATATATATATATATATATATATATATATATATATATATATATATATATATATATATATATATATATATATATATATATATATATATATATATATATATTTCTTGAAATTGATTTATTGCCTGTTTAAGATATTTTATTTCGAAAGTTTTTAGCAATAACAGGCTTTTTTTGATATGAAAAAGTTTATTTTTTTTGACGTTATATATATATATATATATATATATGTATATATGTATATATATATATATATATATATATATATATATATATATATATATATACATATATATATATATATATATATATATTATTTTGAAAGTTTCTAGCATTAACAGGCTTTTTTTGATATGAAAAGTTTATTTTTGTTGACGTTTCGTTGTTATATTACAACTTTGTCAAAACTAATGAATGATTCATCAGTTTTGACAAAGTTGTAATATAACAACGAAACGTTAACAAAAATAAACTTTTTCATATCAAAAAAAGCCTGTTATTGCTGAAAAGTTTCAAAATAAAATATCTTAAACAGGCAATAAATCAATTTCAAGAAATATATATATATATATATATATATATATATATATATATATATATATATATATATAAATATATATATATATATATATATATATATATATATATATATATATATATATATATATATATATATATATATATATATATATTCATATATATATATATATATATATATATATATATATATATAAATATATATATTTATTATTATATATATACATATATATATATATATATATATATATATATATATATATATATATATATATATATATATATATAAAATGAACACTAGAACATTCATTCGAAAAATTCAAATTAATCAAGAGAATGTTATAGTAGAGCTAGATATGTGAACGTGTACGATGTGATGTCTCCACTATCCTTCAAAGGATAAATGTTAGAGAAATATTGAAATCTATGCCACACCTAAAAATATTTCTCTAACATTTATCCCTTGAAGAATAGTGGAGACATCACATCGTACACGTTCACATATCTAGCTCTACTATAACATTCTCTTGATCAATTCGAATTTTTCGAATGAATGTTCTAGTGTTCGTTTTCTCAAATATTTCATTCAGTGCCATAAGCACAAAAAATTTAATATTTATATATATATATATATATATATATATATATATATATATATATATTATATATATATATTATATATATATATATATATATATATATATATATATATATATATATATATATATATATATATATATATATATATGTATTTATATTAATAAATACTGAGACTCTTGATCGAAATATTCTAAATCAAACTGTCAGGACCTGTCTATAAAAATGTTGTCAACGAAAGCGAACCCATTCTTTTCGAGAGTGAATTTTGAGTGCGCTTCGAAAAATTCATCGATCTTGTTGAATCGATCAAGAATCGATGATTTTTAAAACGCTCACAGGTCCTTTACCGAAATGATGAGAACACTCTAAGTGAAAATTCACCTGAGCTCTTTTTATCGGAGAAGAAACGTATAAACTCTCCCTAGCGTTCTAGATTCCTACTCATGACAACATTAGTGCGGGTGCGTAAGGCTTCGTATACATTTCATTCGAGCACTACAGAAAACTGTCTGCAACGTGTAAGAGTTGTCCCATGCCTAGTCGCTCCAGATGACGCCCCGGCGATCAAACGTATAGCTAGTTTCTGGAAGAAGAATTTTTCGAAGCGCACTTAATATTCACTCTCGAAAGTGATGGGTTCGTCCTCGTTGACAACATTTGTGTAGACTGTTGCTTGCGAGTTTTATTTGAAATATTTTGATATTTCGATTAAGAGTTTCGTATGGATGATTTGGAAATAATTCAACAGTAAAATCCTGATTATATGTAGTCAAGATGCAACCCTCAACTCGATGATTGTCGTTTTGTTCTGAGCTTCAGAGTGTTCCACTCCAAAATTTCAAAGTGGTTTTTACTTAGTGATTTTTAGACGTTTAGATTTTTATTAGTGGCTTTTTGACTCACACTGTTTCTTTTTATATCCCCCTAACTGACATGATGACATGATAAATAAGCTTTTTTAGTACAACCAGAGGCCGACGACAAGGGTGCTTCCAAAGGTCGCAGAAGTTTTAAGAAAAAAGTGCCAATTTCATGATTGCAATATCATCAGCATTTTCCATCATTCTTTACTTTTTACACGAATCATCTACCCGTCCTTTTTCTATTCCTCAGAGTCAGTTCAATGCCAATCAAAGAAAATCTTTTCAATCACATTAAATGATTTTTTTTCAATGGTGTTGGCGTTCACTTGATGTAAATTCATTATAATTGAATAGAAGCTTGAACTCAAACACTTAAATCTATGATTACTACTTTATTGACTATATAGCATTAAGTGTTTGGTCGTTACGAACGACTTCTTCAGATGAAATCGTGTAGGCTTTCACAGCGGGTGTCCATTGGGAAACAAGGTGTTATATTCTTCAGGACTGATTGGCAGTGGTCAACTGGAACTCCTCCTCTTCCAGACGTTTCGTCTCTAACTGCGAGAGACATCTTCCGTGGCGGCGAGTGCTTCGACGTAGTTGTGTGCTGGGCGACGACTCTGGAGCAGCTGATGAGTTGCACACTCGCCGCCACTGAAGATGTTTCTCGCAGTTAGAGATGAAACGTCTGGAAGAGGAGGAGTTCCAGTTGACCACGTCCAATCAGCCCGGAAGATTATATTACCATATTTTACAAATGTCTTCTTCAAATGCTAACAAAATAATTCTGTTAGCATCTGAAGAAGTCATTTGTGAGGACGGAACGCGTCATACTATGTAGTCAATAAAGTGGTAATCGTAAGTTCAAGTGTTTGAATTTAAGTTTATATCCTCATTTAATGAAAGAATTTTTATATCTTAGGAAATATATATCTGAAAGATGATTAACCACATGTTCTGGATTTCCATTTCAACCTTCAAAGTTTCATATTCCTCATAAGAAATAGTTCTGTGATCACTTTTTCTTATCAGTTTCAATAAATTCTTCATAATGAATGAGTTACTCTAAATTTGTCTCAAATGTATTTGAGGGTTGAGTTGAAATAGGTTGGGACATTGAATGTTCAACCAATTGTGGATTGCAGACTGTTTTATATTGAAGAAAATGAAGATGAATTTGTTGAAAATTTCACGAAGTTTTTTGAATTTTTATTATTCTATTATCAGAGCATCAAAATTTTTGACTCTGAATTCAAAATCAATGAATATTGAAAAGTCGAATTATAGTGTTGCCAAATACTTTCATGATTTGAATGAAGTAATAAATGAGTGAATCAATTTTGTTCATAATATTACCATTCTGTTTGCTCATTATCATTTAAACTCGATAATGATATATTGTCTCAGAGGATTGAAGAAAAATAATTTTTATATACTCACATTAATCATAAATAAATATGGAGGAGGGTATCTGAATTCCTCCACTTCAAGATTCAAAAAACTGAGCTCTGCTCTGTAAGTACCGATATTAATTGTAACTCAATCCGATAATTTAATTGAGACAAATTGCTTCTTCAAATATCCTTTTCACCCGCTCGAAAACCAAGGTATAAAACTGACTCAGATCTGAAATGGCAATAGAGTAATATCGACGTTTATCTTAATTATAATTCTTTCGATATCTGGTTCTAGCGGTTTCTCAGAACCGAGGCGTTCAATTACCGATTTTCGTTGGAGAGCAAAAGATAATTAACGAATTACTTCTGCTTCAACAATTTATACTGATGAGGTATATTGAGACACAGTCGGCGGTTTCTCGATTTTGTGCGATAGAGCTGTATCAAATTCCTGAAATTCTTTCTTGGAGTAAGTATTTGTAATTAAAATTGTTGAAGAAATATCATAACGAAGATGAAAGATAGAAATAGAAAATATAAAAGTGCTATTGTTAATTATTCACCCCAAGCATGGCAGGAATATAAAACTTTAAATTACAGTCATTAGTAAAATACTACCCCTTTTTCGATATTTCGGGAAATTTTCAAAATGAGTTGGAACGAGTGTTCAAAATTCAAAATTTGTCGGAGTGTGTCGCTCCAAAACACATTGCACGGTAATAATACTCACTGTTATATTTAAAAACTTATATAATTCGTTTCAGGAAATATTCAAGTAAACGACAATTACTTTTTTAGAAGCTGCTATAAACTTCCAATCATCACAGATTCAGATTCTCAATGGTAAATTGAATCGCGAAGTTGATTTTCTAATTATATGGCAGATCAGAACTTAAGTCATTCAATTTCTAGTCAATCACGTAAAAATAGGAACTTTGTAAGTCTTCGGACCTTTGCACGGTATCGTTTTTCCAAATTTCATCATTTACTCAAATGAACTGTTTGAAGGTGACAGTTTGTTTCATTATTGCTTAAATTGATATTGAGAATATCTTCAGCAATCATTTACATTGAATTTTGAGGCAAATAGTTTTTTCGAAACGTTTAATCTCAACACATATTATATTTGAAATAACTTCAATAAATTGCGTGAAATAATTTGATCTATCGGACGTTTGACTAGGACTATCGGACTGTTAGAAGAAGTTAAGTTTAGCTTAATAAAACAATTGTTAAACTGATTTACTCATATATGTGTATATCAGTTTAATTATTATTTAATAATTATTATATCACATATATAATATATGTGTAAATCAGTTTAACAATTGTTTTATTATGTTTATCGATTTACATCAAGAATCGGCCTCATCAATTATTGATTTAATTTAGTTGTTTCATTGAACTTTTGATGACATGTTTAACACAACACTCAATCAATAATCAAAAGCATTAAAAAGAAAAATTTCAAGCCGCAAGCGTAGATTTCGGAACGTTGAAAACACGGGAATTCTATTCAACGATGATTTTCAACGATTCATTTAATAATATCTAATTTCGTGAAGAGGAGTGAATGAATGTGTATGATGATGAAAAATAGAAATGTGATGATCGTTTTTCGAGTAGAACAGGAAGTAGACAAGAATCCAACCCAATTGATTGTACCGAACAATTAACAATCTCAATTCAACAAAGTTTTAACTGAAGCTCAAATCAACTCATAAACGATAACTTATTCAAACATTCCCTTGAAACCACAGGTGAGTTATTGTGTATTCATACCTTCACAAATTTCACCAACTAAGAACTCATTGTGTCGAAAACAAGAATCGGAATCATTAGTATCAATGATTCAAATAATATCAGAATATTTTCGCGAATTTCAAGTCTACTCATTTAAAATCATTCTTTTCATATAATTATGAATTGTGCGATTCTCTTCATAGTTCCCAGTATCTTGCAAATGCACTCTGAACTTCAATACGCTATCATTTCTATTTGTGAATAGATATAATATAATTTTTGTCGCAGTGTATAAGTATCAATGCTGTGCTGTCATGAGTTCAAAATTTTCTTCATAATTTATAACCGTGAGTCTCAGTATTCCAATTAGGCATTCGAATGTACTCACCGTTCACAATGTTGGCACAAAAAAAGAGAAATACCACTATTGAAATTGGCGCGAACGTCATAATTGGCGCAGAAGAGCAACCCGGAGCATAACTCGCGAACAAACAGCTCGGTTTGTGGACGCGCGTCTTCTGGAAACAGTCTCGGCTGCCTGAAAATCTACGGATGATGGAACTTGATGCGCCTGGTCCGAAACTGCGAATCACCGGATATTCGAAAACGCGCGTGGTGGCGTAAGCTCGATCTCGAAACCGACCCGGACTTGATTTGAGTTCGATTCTACCAATAGGAACAATTGGAGCTGCTTGTTGTTCGAATTAGGATGCTCGCTCTATTCATTTTAAAGAATTCGTTAATGTAACATCAATATAATAATATAATAATAGAAAAATTTATTGGGAAACAGTCCTTATATTTTGAAATTACATTCATTCATTTGATACAAGAATTAAAACCAAGAAGAATGCTCACAAAAGGACTGAATTTAGTTTTAAGACCGATCTTCCGGTCAGCCCTCGAACAAAAATATTCATTCAAAGAAAAATATATGTTCAGTTTATATTCATAATAATAAGAAATAAAACTATATTTGAATAGAAGAGAAGAAATATTACCTCAGAAATATTGAACATTTGACAATTTCACATGGTGAGGGACATTCGTGGTAAACAAATAAACAGACATATGATACAAAAAATTGATTCATACATTATTGCCTACATTCGAATCAGCAAAGTACGAAATTACAAAGTGTCACATTATAGTATGCTTTGTTAACATCAACGACTTAACTCTCTTATTATACAAATGAGCTTTCAGTTATTTCAAATTTGAAGGCAAATGGTTGAAGATTTTTAAATCGATGAAAGAGAGAATGCTCAAATTCAGCTGCTTTAAACTTAGGAATGAGTAGCACATCACTGTTCCTTGTTGAATACTCATGATTACTATTCAATTTAATGAACCGATCTTCATTTTCTTCAACGTATATTAAACATCTATAAATTTATGAAAAAGGTAGGCTAAAAATGTAACTATTAATTAAGATAGGTTCACAAGATGTTCGTTGATGAATCGAAGTATTCTTTCTGTAAAATAAATACTCTATTTATTCTGTAGAGCAGCCTCACAGCAGAATATCATAATTTAGATGACTATATACAAGACTGTGATAAACGATTATAACACAGTTCCTAGGTACAATGTTCTTAATTCTAGAGATTTTGAAAACTGAGTTACTCAATGTTTTACTTCAAACATCAATCTGTGTTGTCCTTCTAAAATTTCTGTGTACATATATTCCAAGAAATTTAGTTGATTGGGATGATGATGTAGTGTTGTCTCCATATTTAACATTCAGGGTACTCGGATACGATGAATCATTACTACACTTTCTAAGGTTATTTGTTCATATTCAGACACATTATTTTCAATGTTTTTTTTCACGCGAATATTTTTTCATCGGTATTTTTGTTTCATTCTCTCATCAGGTTATCTGGATTAACATTCTTCAAACAACGAACCTCATATCAAAAGCCTGAAAAGAGGTTACAGCAGCCAAAGCGTTTATTTCGTCACCTGTGACTATGTTATGATTGAAGAGAAGAAAAGGAAGCGTTTGAAATTTGAAAAAATCTAGCACTGAAGACATGAATGAAACCGTTCAGCATATCAGAACAATTCAGAGAAGATAAACAGTAAAACTGAAATATAGACGAAAATGGATACAGAGGATATACTACTACTTCACTTACTGATGAAATTTTTGTTTTTGTGTCGAAAAGTAAGGAAAAACTAGAATGAAGATGAAGAGAATCATATAATGTTAATGTAGTAGAATAGTAGATAATTTAAATAAAACTGAGTGGTTTTCTGGTTCCACTATAATTCAGTTAAACATAACAATAATGTTAAGCAACCACAGTGGCTTCAACAGATGTAGATGATAAACTGAACAGTTTTCAATCCACTCTGTTGGCGACACAATATTGTTATGTTTAAACTTAATTTTAGTGAAAATCAGAAAACTACTTAGTTCATTTGAATTATGTATTCAGATTTTTATCAAGTATCGGCCCTTTCGATTAATGGGTAATAAAGTAAGTTTGGTAGTGTCATTGCTTATTATTTTCGGCGGAGAAATATTTCTGGTTCATAGACATGACAACAATAGTTTTTGTTCAACAGAAAGGAGAAGACACTCATATATTCTGAAAATATAGGAATTTCGTAGATCTGAAAAAAAATCGACGGAATTATGAACTTGAAGATTTCCTATGTAACTGACCATAAGATGACTGTTTTGGAACAGTTTTATCAATATGGAAATTGAAATATATCGAGTCAGTTTCCTAGAGGTTCAAATCCGATTGTAACTTTAACATTTCTTCTGAGTGCTCCTGAAGATGTAATTACATAATTTAGTTCAGATAGAATTCGTTCATTTCGAATTGATTTCAGGTATGGTGCTTTCGTATAAAGAAGTAACATTTATCGCTATTGCACTTGGTCGAATTATCATAAAATGGCGGATGCGCCAGTTGAAGTCGCTAGTTTGAATTTCTCAACTACTTGAATAAATCTGTCAATAAACTCTAACAAACTGACGTGAATACCGCAGTCCCAAACCATATTCAGATATTTTGATCTGTCAGCTGTGTGATTAATCTACATGACTGCATATACACTTCAATTTCTCTGTAGAATAGGAAGGCCATCATTCCGTGTAACACAATTCCATGAACAAAATCATACAGAAAAGTCTTGATTTCCTCAACTTTCATTTGGAAAAGCTGCTACGCATTTTATACAAATGCCAAATTGCAACTGCAATGGTGAGACTCCGGTTGAATACATTTATTTTCGAAAAAAAGATGAGTGAATCAAATAAACTAGTCAAGTTTCTTTGACTACGTTGTTGTAGAATTTGTGTAAAATATCATCATATATATTTTCATTCTTCATTATAAATCATAAAAGTTCACACTATAAACCAAAATAACAGTACTCATTGCGGAATATTTTTCCGAATGAAGTTTCCATTATTCCCTGTTTTTCTAATGGCGAATACACAATGAATAAAAAACAAAATTTTTTTAAAATCGAGAATTGTTTTTCAATACTTCCACAATAATAGCAAGTAGAGATACTTTTTCTCTTTTATAACTGTCATCTACCTTCTCATCTCTGAATTCGCAAAACACTATGGATAAAAAAATTTTCGTTCATCGATGTGTTGATTGAATTATTTCCAAACGATATTACAAAACTTATTGTTTGTTATAGGAATTATTCTTAAAAAATGACTCTTGTAACATATTCATCGAGATTTGAGGACCACTCTATTTTTCATTTCACCAAAACCTTACATACATTTCCAATGAAATTTCAGCCAAAACCTACACTTTGACTAATTCGAAAATATATTTCACTTGGTGCTACAGCTGCTGATTTTTCAATGATTGGAGAAACATGATTAGAAACTATGAAAATATTATACGAACAATTTTTTGACTCCCACAAGATGTGGTGAATTCACTTGATACCACGACCTCTTTCACCATTGTCGAATGTAAGATTCTTCAAATCGTATTGAAATCATTGAGTTTTGTGAGGATCGCATTTTCTTGGTGGTTATTCTCTTCACAATCTGGAGAGAACAATGGGAAGTAGTTCAATGTTTCAATCAGCGTATTTTCTGCCTGAACATGGAGTAGCAGTTCCGTGCATATGTTTGGAAAATATATTATAATTTAGCTGTTTAAATTATGTTTTTTGCTTCAATTCTTCTGCTCATTAGGTATACATTCTTTGATAGAGGTACAGTGTAAGCGAAACGCTTGGGAATTCGTACTTTTGTCGTTTATTATTACTCTTGTTTTAATTAATATGTACGTAGTTTCCATAAAAATGTTTCCATAATTATTTGGTTATGTTGTACTTTATATATTGAATACCATTATAAAGAACAGTATTTGGAAAGTTTACTTCAGAGAGAAGAAAATTTGTTCAAGTTTTCCAACAGCAGACTTCCTAGGTGTGACGACAAAAAGTTTGAAATTCTCAAATGAAACGGAATTCAACGTTCATAAAGTGAAAATATCTATTAGGAGGCAATACTCCATCGTCATGTCTACGCAGTTTGTCATTGCTGGAATAGTTATATGATTTCTTATGTGATTTAGATGTAAGGAACCCGCTGTGGCCCGGTGCGTGACTTGAACTTCTGACATCGTGGCAGAGAGATATATAATTCAGATAGTGAGAAAATAAGGAATGGATAATATTATGGAAAACTTCATCAGATTGTGATGTATAGTACCCTATCGAGTAATACGTGATGATGTCATTTGAATTTCAGAATGAACCAGTGTTGAACATTTCCAAATATACTGTGAAATTCTGTCGAGTGAACTTTACAAACATTGTTAAATATTCTCAACTTCAATATATCTCCTTTATGTCGCCATCTGATTGATCCCACTAAAAGAAATAGTATATTTCTCGATCTCCGTTGAATTTATACATTTGACTTCATTCACATTCATTCAACATATTGGTGGTTCTTATATTGTATTTTCAAATGAATCAGGAATTTCCTCAATTGATATTTAATAAATGGAATACATTTGTATTTTCCTTGGAGAAAATTTTCTTCTTAAATGCTTTTTTATGTTCTGTTGAAGTACATTTGGAGTTTACCCAGATTCATGAATTGATATTCACTTCATTTGAATTTTTTGTTGAACATTTTGTGGGTTTTTTCATAGACTTGTGTTTTTCCACACTATCCTAGAAATCGAGAGCAAAAACTACAAATTGTGTAATGATTTTTTAACAGATTCTGCACTTAAATTTCAACTACTTTTTTTTGTGTTCGATTTTCTACTGTTTTCTATAGTTTCAACTGTTTAGCGATATAGTCCTCAATATTCTTCTTTGAAAGCTGTGCTAGAAATGTAACAATTTGTATGACTTTCAATATTTTTCTAATTATATAATTCTAATTTTTCAAGGGTCTACTGTTACTATCAACTCGTGAGATCGCTTTCTGTTTGTACTGAGAATTCCTCCATTTTTTTGTCGAATAAAACTAGAAAGTTTTCTTCAGCTCCAATTCGCATATTACGGTGAGCATTCTGAAAGCATAGTTTCAGATAATTCAGTTTTATGATATGAGTTTTCCAACTTCCAACATTTGATATCATTCTGTTTCATAAGTAGTTTCCTTGTTCTCAAATTTTCTTTGAACAACTGTGAAAATAACAGCCTGTGAATAAACGATCAAAGACGCTCAATATTTTCGTCATAAAGTAAAATTTTTCTTTCCAATTTTCGGTAGCCTATGAAGCATTTCCTTTGGGAAGTTGCGAAGAACTGCGGGTAGCGTAGGAGACTTGTTGAACATGTTAGTTAGGTCTGAATAGTTAGGAATATTACGGTATACCTGATAAGTAATGTACATAGTATACAATTCTGAATGAATGAATAAACATTTTTTGTATAACGATGACTCGCACACCTCTATTACACTAAAAAAATATTTCATATGAGCAACACTGATTAGATTCCAATAGAAACATGGGTTTCAACCATATGATTTGCCGCAATTATCATAATATTTGTAACAGCTGAATAACTTTATCCAAAAATTGGTTGTTTGCCTTCCACTAACTTTAAATTAACAGTGAAAGTGAAAGTTGACAAATTGATGATCATGAAGTTTGTCATTAATAAATTTTGATCGGAACAAGTATATATGGAACTTTCATCATGTGTAATGGCAACATTGATGAATCATCGATATTTTCATTAAACTTTCAAGTAGCCAAAATTTTCGGACGTACCCTGTATGCGTAATTTGTTATAGACTCGATTAGCAAGAAATAAAATTTCACATAGCGCATCGATTCGGTTCCAATAAATATGTAAATTGCTACAATACAGTAATAGTTTTATTGCGGATGCTATAAATTTCCACTAAATTCACGGTATGGGTGAAAATGCACGAAATAAATTGCGCTGGCAGAGAACCAATTTCTGAGAATTCCGTATGTTTTATCTTCCACAGTAAATGCGTGAATCCTACTCGAGCTCGCCGTATACTTTACGTAAAAAAGCAATTCTATTTTCATATATTTGCCCTTTATTCGATGTATTCTTACTGGTTGAACTATTTGTCATGCGGCGATACTTTAGGACTAACCTTTTCATTGCAGTTCAACCACTTATGCCACCCGAGGGAGTCGGATGGCTTTTTTCCATAATATTGCCGTCTGAGAGATGCGCACAAAATATATCACTCAGTTTCTGAATGTTTCATTCGATTCTTCAACATCTTTCATTTTCACCCTCTTTCCTCCCAGATCTATGCTTTTTGTTTTGTTTATTGACAAAGTGTTAGAAGATACTAGCAAATTGTCAGTAGATTTT